>JAFEMH010000338.1:455000-836202 GCA_022495995.1 Adenophora triphylla var. japonica
AATTATAAAATAATATTATCTCATAATAATAATTGAAAAAAAATAAAAATATTAAATAATTATAACAGTAATAGTAATTAGTAATAAAATAAGTAAATATCTAGAAGAATGGTCATTACTAATATTATAAATTATTAATAATAAGTAATAATTGAATAATACATGTTAGAAATAATAATAATAATAATAGTTATACTATCATTTGTTTAGTTACTTTCTAACTTTTTTAAATAATTTTTTTGAAAAAAACTTTCTTACTAAAAAAAGTCTAAAACATTTATCTCTATTCAAAAAAAAAAATTAAAAAAAAATACTCATAGTGAAGGATATTGTCTGTCCCTCATTTATTTAGTTAATTTCTAACTTATTTTATATAATTTTTTAAAAAAACTTCCTTACCAAAAAAAGTCTAAAATATTTATCACAATTCAAAAATAAATTAAAAAAAATAATTATACTTTTAAAATATTAATAATACTTATTAATATACCCTCATACCCTAAATCTCATATACCCTAAACCTCATATACCTTCATACCCTAAAATTCTTTAATTTTTATTTATAAATATATAGTTTTTTTTATTATTTTTTATGAATATAAATAAATATTTTGGAAATTTTTTAGCATTTAAGTTTTTTTCAAAAAGTTATATAAAAAAAGTTAGAAAAAAATAAACAAATAAAAATATAATAAAGAAATCAGGGACGGGTAAAATTCTTTAATTTTTATTTATAAATGTATATTTTTTTTATTTTTTATGAATATAAATAAATATTTAGACATTTTTTAGTATTGAAGTTTTTTTCATAAAGTTATATAAAAAAAGTTAGAAAACAAATAAACAAATGAAAGTATAATAAAGAAAACAGGGACAGGTAAAATTCTTTAATTTTTATTTATAAATGTATAGTTTTTTTATTTTTTATAAATATAAATAAATATTTTGGACATTTTTTAGTATTGAAGTTATCTTCAAAAAGTTATATAAAAAAAGTTAGAAAAAAATAAATAAATGAAAATATAATAAAGAAATCAGGGACGGGTAAAATTCTTTAATTTTTATTTATAAATGTATAGTTTTTTTTTATTTTATGAATATAAATAAATAATTTGGACATTTTTTTGTATTTAATTTTTTTTCAAAAAGTTATATAAAAAAGTTAGAAAAAAAATAAGCAAATGAAAGTATAATAAAGAAATTAGGGACGAGTAAAATTATTTAATTTTTATTTATAAAGGTATATTTTTTTATTTTTTATGAATATAAATAAATATTTTGGACTTTTTTTAGTATTGAAGTTATTTTCAAAAAGTTATATAAAAAAAGTTAGAAAAAAATAAACTAATGAAAGTATAATAAAGAAATCAGGGACAGGTAAAATTCTTTAATTTTTATTTATAAATGTATAGTTTTTTTATTTTTTATGAATATAAATAAATATTTTGGACATTTTTTAGTTTTGAAGTTATTTTCAAAAATTTATATAAAAAAGTTAGAATAAAAATAAACAAATGAAAGTATAATAAAGAAATCAGGGACGGGTAAAATTTTTTAATTTTTATTTATAAATGTATAGTTTTTTCATTTTTTATGAATATAAATAAATATTTTGGACATTTTTTAGTATTTAAGTTTTTTTCAAAAAGTTATATAAAAAAAGTTAGAAAAAAAATAAACAAATGAAAGTATAATAAAGAAATCAGGGGCGGGTAAAATTCTTTAATTTTTATTTATAAATGTATATTTTTTTTATTTTTTATGACTATAAATAAATATTTTGGACATTTTTTAGCATTGAAGTTTTTTTCAAAAATTTATATAAAAAAAGTTAGAAAAAAATAAACAAATGGAAAAAGTTAATTTTTTAAAGAACAATTTCCGTCGCTAAATCCGTCGCTATTTTAAAAAGAGGAATATTTTTTTATTTTTTATTATTTAGCAACAAAATATATCCGTCGGTAATTTATTTTTGCAAAATTCGTCGATAAATCCGTCGGTATTTTACAAAGAAAAATATTTTTATTTTTTATTATTTAGCTACAGAATATATCCATCGGTAATTTATTTTTGTTAAATCCATCGCTAATTTTAAAAAGAAAAAATATATATTTATTTTTTATTTATATAGCGACAGAAAAAATCCGTCGTTAATAATTTTTGTAATCCATCGCTAAATCCGTCGCTAAAATGGACGGGCTTTTTTGGCGCCACTATTGCGACGGATTAGTGACAGATTTATGTCTGTCGCTAAAATCCGTCGCTAATCCGTCGCTTAATCCGTCGGGTAGCTGATTTTTTCGTTTTATTTTGCTTCCGTCGCTATTCCGTCGCCAATAGCGACAGAATTTGGTCTGTCGCTAATTTTCGTCGCTATTTGGCAGTTTTCTTGTAGTGACTAGTCGATTAAATTTTAAAATACTTGTCTAAATTGATCTTTTTACTTTGGATGAAGGACCCATTGGTAATTTTTCCTTAATTTATTGTATTAATCTATTGAAATTGTCAATTGCTTAAAAAATGAGAAAAACAAAACGAGTGTTGTCAATATTATTGTCAACACTAATTAAAACATTGTTCACACCAATCCAAAAATACGAAAATAATTGAGATTTTTCTAAAGCAGCGAAAATAAAACTAAACAAAAGATAATAGATTATTCTCAATTTTTATATATATATATATATATATATATATATATATATATATATATATATATATATATATATATATATATATATATATATATATATATATATAACTTGAGGGTGCCGGATGAAAAGACCTTTTTTATAAATAATTTTTCGTTAAAATGCCGAAAAGTTCCCTAATGATTTTCAATCAATATCTAAATTTAACGACTATTTTAGAACACTTTTAATAAGAATTCACTATCTCACACACACACAGAAACACTCTAAGAATGAGAGTTATTCACTATAACTCAATGGTGTTGGATAGAGTGTAGCTAACATATGAGACAACACTGTGAGACTGTGTCCTATCTTCTGCAAATCTAAACTTCTGAATTTGGTGATTTGAAGTTGTAAGATGATTTCACTTATATTGGCTTCTAGAAATTGGATCCTACTCAATCTCGCTAGAAATCAGGAATGAGACAGAAGATTCACTTTTAGCTCCACCTTTCATGTTTGTAGGGAGACTAGATATTATCTTGATTTATTGCTTGTATATCCAAGCTTTTTCAGCCTTTTACACGTTATCTTCGGTCCCTCTATTTAGATAAATCTCTAACAACTTTTACTTGGTATACACTTTTACACATAAATGTGGATTTATGCGTAACTTCCTTTCCTACACATTTGTCACACCTTGAACAACTTTTATAACCTGTTCAAACACATTTAATACAAACCAATAGCAGATATGTAAACAATTAACTATAAATTTGTAATTTATGAATAACATGTATTAACTATCATCATTTTAAAATGACAGTACAATGGCAACACATAAGGCAACACCATTGACAACACCGGTGTGGCAACACCATTGACAACATCGGTGTGGCAACACAGGAGAAAACACCAATAGCAACACTGGTGTGACAACACTGATGTGCCAACAAAGCAGACAACACCATTGGTGTTTTCCGATTTTGATTTAAAATAAATCCGGAAATTGAAATTCCTATTTAAATTTTTTATTTTTTTTTTGTTTTTGTCGACATCAGGGGTGTTTAATTTTCTGAAAAAGATAAGGCCAAACATAAATACAGATAAGATAAAGAGAGAAAGAAAGAAAGAAAGAAAGAAAGAAAAAGGAAGTAAAGAAAGAAAGAGAAAGAAAAAAATCAGTAGTAGTAGAAGAAAGAGAAGAAGAAGAAGAAGGAGGAGGAAAGAAAGAGTAAGAAGAAGAAGGTAGAGGTGGAAGAAAAGAAGCAAATTTTCATTATAATTTTTGGAAAAATTTTGTTAAATTGCAAGGTTAGTATTCTTTTGTTGTTCATTATGTAAATTTATACTCCCTTCGTCCCATTTCAAGGGTCCTAGAGTAGTATTTAAAGGTTCTTAAATTTTTTTTTAAAAAATGAATAAAGAATTGAAAGTGGGTAGAAGATTAGAGGAGAGAGAATGTAAAAGTTAAAACATTTATGATAAAACCTCTTTTTGATTGTTTTTTTTTTTTTGTAAATATGTTAACATTATAAGGGCATAATGAATGATTTTTTTTGTAAATATATTTACAGTATAAGGGTATAAATGTCTGCAATACTGTTCAAAATTTGTCATGTATGGAATGAGACTCTTAATCTGGAACGAACCAAAAGGAAAAGTAGGACTCTTGATTGATGTGGTTCAGATGGAGTAGTTTTGTTTTTATATGAAATTTTGATTTGAGTCAAATATTGTACTCCCTCCGTCCCTAAATGTTTGTTCCATTTGACTTTTTAGTTGAACTTTGACCACAAATATATGACAATTTAATTATGTTCATGAAATTCTAAAAATTTCTATTGATTCACCATTAATAATATTATCAACAACAACTTTTAGAATTTCATGAACATGATTAATTTCTCATAAATTTGTGATCAAAGTTCAATAAAAAAAGTCAAATGGGACAAACATTTAGGGACGGAGGGAGTATGTAATATTTTGAAAATAACATAAATTTTTATAAAGAATGATTTGGGCCGAGGGAACATGTGATATTATTTCTAATGAAAATTGATTGATATTTGATTCACCATTATAAACACTATTATTAATATTTTTATTTATTGAAGAAGGGGTTATATGATTATTAAAAAAAGAACATTTAAATATAAATACTGTAAACACGAAATAAATTCTCGTATTCTGGAATGACAACAACGTGCTTAAATGAAAGGTAAACGAAAGTAGCAGGGAGATGAGGACCACTTGAACAGAAGCGATTCCACCCCCACCCAGACCCCTCTCTCTCTCCCTCGCCGAGCTTCAGCTAGGGTTTGATATCGTTCTCAAGACTCAGGTAATTCTTAACTTTAATCTTCGAATTTATTGAATCTAATTAATTTATCAGTAGCTAAATTCTTGAGATAACACTAATTGAGATCGATTTTATGATCTGAATTCATAAAATTTCTATTTAATTAGTAGTAGTATTTGTTACTAGTTTTGTTCTGGGCTTTCATTAACTGAGATTGATGTAATTCTTCCATGAAATTAATGATAGACTGATGATTCAACGGATTTTAATAGGCAATTCTCTCCTCTGCTGTTTAATTATGTCTAGTATTTCTACTTGTAGACACTTCAATCCCCTCTATATTCGTCTCGTGTCAAGTACTACCTCCGTCCTTAATAAATGTCGCACTTTCTATTTTAGTTCGTTTATACCAAAATAAATGTCGTGTTTTTATATAAGGAAATTAATTTAGTGCAATTTTATCTTTGTACAAGTAATGTACAACTAATAAATCACCTTCCTTTAAAACGTTGAAAAGTCAGCTGCGACATTTATTTTTGGGACGGAGGGAGTAGTATACTTTTGACCATAAAAGTTCCCTGTTTATTACCTATGGCATTTGATTTTTTACTCCTATATGAAAATAGAAAGTTGGATGTAAGATTAGAAATTTCAGGAATTAGTATAGTTAAAGGTCATACCTTTTTTGTAATTAGTGGGAGGGCTGAGTGATTTATTTATCGGGTCACATATAGTTCATTAAGTTCAGATTGTATGAATCTGTTTTATGCACTTCCATCAGAGATCCCAACTCCTCAGTTCTGGTTTTTGAATGATATTTAATAGAAATGATGCATCTACGAAAAAATAAAATGTAACTGCACGTTTATAACCTCGATTAGGAGACTTGATGAAGAACTATGAACTTTCTCGTTTCTGCTAGATTTCTCAAGAGTCTACTTTCGATGCGAATGTAATTAATATCAATTTGATGTACAACTTATGTTTGTTGAATATGCAACTGAAGGAACTGGAACATTAAGTAGATAGGCATATTAGGAAAAAAGAAAGAAAGAGTAATACGTGCTGAATGGCAAGTGTGTTGCACTGAATGTGGGCTGTAGTTCTATTATTGTTCCTTTTTTCATCCTTATAGAACAAAAGAGAGGATTCAAATTTCTCTTGGTGCGTTGAAAGATTTTGTTTTGATGGTGGTTATGGAACAATTTGTTGTGTGAAATTCGTTGCAGGTGGTTTATGTCAAGACAATGGCTTAAGGATTCTTCTTATATAATTGGCTGAGGAAGATACGGTATAAAGGGACTTGAGGGGGAGGGGGTGCAATACTGACGTATATTGAACTCAAAATATATATATATATATTTTTTTTAACCAAATGGAGGATGATAATTGTCTTGATCTTACCTTGGGTATGACCCTTGGTGGACCATCTACAACTTTGAAGGGAAAACATATCAGTTCCTCAGATATTAGGACGGAAGAAAGTGATAGAGGTAGCAAACTGATTGATGATTTCAAGAACTTTCTTGAAGGTGGTACACAGATACCTGCCCCTCTCGTAGGGTCTCAGAAAAGTGAACCCTCAAAACCAGAAGAGAACCTCTTTTACGACCTTTCAAAATCAGATGCTTCTGCAAACATAAACAGTGGAGGAGTTTGGGTTACAAATGATAAAAAATCTTCTGAAGCTGAAAAACAGAGGACATCAGAGGTAAGTAACAAGCGGAAGAACGTTTTTAGTGAAAAAAACCATCAAAGGAAGCAAGAGAGAGATGACCAAACAAGAACATCACACATATCAATAACCACGGATGAAGGATCAACAGCTGAAAATGAGGATGGTGCAGATTCTGAAGCGGATGGTTCAACCTCAAGGCTGGTTCAACCCCACGATGATAATTCGAAAAAATGCTCTGACAGTATTGGCTTATCTGTGGGGCCCAACAATGTACGTGGCTCTGGGGTTTCTGATTCAAGTGCTGCGGATTCGCAAGGGCAAATGAGATTTACTATATCATCAGAAAAGGATTTTAAGATGAGAAATGTGCCCTATGGTGTAACATATCCAGGTCAATCGGTCAACATCTTGAATATGCCTTTCTCTTTGTCTGGGAAGGATTCTAACTCTGACCCTGGCATGGCTCCAATGATGACAGCTGTAAATAATGACAGAACAGTGACTCAGCCTGTGATATCTGCAAACTTACCAGTGACGTATGTATACCCTCGGGTCCAGGTGCCAACAATGCACTCAGGTAAATCTGGGGTTTCCGGTTCTCATTCTCTGCAGTTTCACCCCTCCTATGTTGGCAGGGGTCCACCAAGCTCAGATAAGCAAAATGAAGGGCTGAAGATATCTCAAGGTTTTCTTTTCACTCTATTTACTTGTTGACTTAGTGGGTGTGTGACAGTTATTGATGCATTCAGATATGAGGATTAAGTAAACTTAATCCTCACATCTGAAAGGTTTACAAAGGTAACAATGGTAAAAGGTTTCTTGCTTATACACTGCCAAGGTTTACCAATAATTTTGAAAAAATAAATTATCCTACCAGTATATTCCCCTTCTGTTACCACTGCTTCTATAACACAAATTAATGATTTGTGATCAAAATCATTATGCATTCTCTACTACGGTTGTAAGACCTCTTTGGTTTTATTTTGGATAACATGTTCTACGTCTTGCTAGACCAGGGTGCCCGTTAAGCATCTAAAATTTGGAAAATTTCTTGCATATGCAATTTGCATAAATGTTTTGTTAAATGTTCCTAATCTGCTGGCACCCGTTTCCGTAGCAAAATACTTTATTAAAAGATTCATAACAAGTTCCCCCACTAGTGTAAAAGAGGCAAACTGTAATAATCTAAATATAGAATATACATCTATACACTGGTGAATGTTCTTATGCGTTGGTAAACACTCCTGTTGAGAAATATTGCCATAAATAATTTCATAACTATTGCTTCGGCTACAGCCGAGGATCAATGTTTACCACTCCCCTATGTTCAGACTTCAAGTCAATTTATTTTGTATTTGATTTATACTTTGAGGAGTTAATATGGATAATGTGTAAGGGGGATATGCATTACTCTGAATGAATTAGATTCATTGATCCCTTGAATTTCATGGAATGGATTTCACTATGATAAAGAACTGTTTGACCGGAAGGAAGCCATTTGTGTTAAGTTGTGCTCGTGATTTCAGGATGATGAGATAAGCAAAGTCTTCAGAGCATGAAATAAAAAACTTTCAATATGTGAAGTATCATAATTCCTATACAACTGAATCATACCCAAAACGATTCTGATTTTTAACCTGGAATAATTTTTTCCATTTTCACAGATTCGTACCCAAAACTATTCTGATTTTTAACCTGCTTCTGCATTCATGCTTACACTTGGAAATGAGGTTTTTTCGTTAACTTTTCCCATTTCAATGTAGCTTCAAGGCCCGTAATTTCTCACCCGCCATCTGAACTGGTCAAGGGAGATGGGAAACATGCCAGGGAAGAAGGACCCTCTGCACACACAGAAAACATTGCACACGAAAGCAACACAATAGGCCCCACAAGAACTGTCATTAACCAGCCAAGGTCAGAACGATTTCCTTCTGAATATCCGTCTATCAGACCTGGTATAGCTGCAGAACTGAAATTTGGAGGAAGTGGGTCCTCACCAAATTTACCGTGGGTTTCCACGACTGGTACGGGCCCACATGGTAGGACCATATCAGGTGTCACTTATAGATACAGTGCCACTCAAATTCGAATCGTTTGTGCTTGCCATGGGTGCCACTTGACCCCAGAAGAGTTTGTACGTCACGCAGTTGAAGAACAACCCAATCCAAATCCTGGATCTGGTTTAGCATCCGCTCCAAACAGCAGCAACCCTGCTGCCTCAGCTCAAAGTTGAATTCTTTCTTTCCCAGCTCTCGGCCATGGTAAACTTATTGATCTTTTTTTTTCTTTTTTCAACTATGCCAATAAATTAGCTAATAAATTGCTTTTTGTTTCTGGCATTTCATGTTGTAATATCCTTCACTCAGTTGTTTTAGATTTCTACAGTTCATAGAGCAGTATATGTTATTAAACTAGGAATGTTTTCTGTCAAATATATGTATGAGTTATTTATTTAGGGAAATTAGTTGTTGAAAAGATGTCCACTCTTCTGTGTTCTTGGTGAATATATGGGCTGGTTTTTGAATTCATGTGCAATTATTGTACAATATATCCAAATTGTCACACTAACTGAACAATATAGTATCATCTCGGGAACTATGTGAGTGCACATTAGTCGGGATTGCGATGTTCATGTTAGTATAAGATGTAACTTATGTCTTTTTAAAAAAAAAAAAAAAATCCTATCCGTCCCAAAATAAATGTCCATCAGAGAATAACACTGTCTAAGTTTCTCGTGGGTATTTATTTTTGTTGCAACTGTATAGTTTCCAAAAAGAGAAAAAAAGCTGTAACAGAATCTTGGACCATGCTCTGTCTTTATGTAAAAAGCATGCCTTTTTAACTGATTTTGGATAACACTTTCCTTTGATTCTGGTCAAGTTATAACCTACTTTTTCCTGCAAAATTTCTTCAATTAGTAACATTTATTTCTAGCTTTTCAATCTAACTTTTCCTCCTCAACTTACAACATGCTTTTAAAATCACAATTTCCTTTATGAATTTGTGAATTATCTATATCTACTTTCACTACCAATTCGTACGGATTTGGGGCCAGTTTAGTCTTGCTAATAGAAGCCAGGTGAAGTGGATGGCCAAGATACGAATCGAGATGCACAATTCAAGCAAAATGTCTAAAATATCTTTAATGAAACCCCTAAATGTAAACCGTTGAAATCAGAATAAATAGACGAGATAGAGTGCAAGTCAGTCTGTTGTTGTGTTGTTCAACTACATCGCCCCGATCCAATTCATCCCACTCAGTAACTCATTCATTATTTTCAAGTAACTCGTTCATTATTTGGAGTGATAAAAAGTTTGCTTGGGAAGTGAATGAATGGAAATACTAGAGAATCGAAGATATCTTTTCTTCTGTTTTATAAATTTGAGCACTATTGCCACAACAGATATTAAATACTCACCCACACAACCCCCGTCGCATCTAAAGATATTTTTATTTTTTAAACAGTTAATTTGATTAAATTTTGATCAATAATATATTTTTATTTTTTAAACAGTTAATTTGATTAAATTTTGATCAATAATTTAAGTTAATTTGCGTGGCAGAATAAATGGTTTCGTTGTAGAAAATCAAATTGAAATTGGGTTCCAACTATAAACTGTAGATAAAGGTCCAATCCATTTGAGTTTACGAAGAGTTGGTATTCAGATGAGGTTCTATTAGCTGACTTTGCATTTAATATTTTAAATATTGTTGTATATAATATATATATATATATATATATAATGAAATTACCTAATCCATTGTCAGCAAATTTGGAAATGTGCATTCCTTCTAGCCTTGTACATCCTCACTTTCTTAGTCATCCGGTTTCAAAATAAATATAAATGTTCATTTTTATTCTTGATAAAAAATAAAAGTAGACATTCATTTAGTAAAAGAAAATGCATAAATATTCTTAATATATTATTTTCTCCATTTTAAAATAAATATTCATTTTTAATCTTGATCAAAAATAAAAGTAGACATTCATTTAGTAGAAATATGCATAAATATTTTCTTAATACTCGTATTGAGAATATTTATACATATTTTCTACTAAAAATCAAAATTTTCAAAAAACGACAGTAATCATTTATTTTGAAACGAAATATATATATATATATTTTATACACAAAGCTACGATCATATCAATCAATCAAGATTTTATTTTGTAAAAGAAAAAGAACAAGATAACAATTTAGGTCACTGTCTTAAGTTTTGCCTATTAAAAACAAATAACTTTAACAATCTACGTCGGAAAAGAACAAACTAAATTATGTGTAAAAGTAAAACCGGGACATCCACTATTATATTATTACTAGTTTAACCCCCGTGCGATGTACGGACAGTTAATAACGAATAACTGATCGAAATTCAAACGAATACAACAGGAAATAGAGATGTTTGTATACATTGTAAAAAAAAATCTTTGAAAAATATATTGTCAGTAAAAATATCACATTGAAGGTCACTAAAAGAAATATAAAATCGGGAATTTTATAGATAACGAAAATGAACAAATAACTTTAAAAATTGATTATTATTATTGTGTATTAGTTTTGTAAAATAAATTTAATTTTTTAAATAAACATTTTACAAATATAAATTATATATATATATATATATATATATATATATATATATATATATATTTATTTATTTATTTATTTTTATAATTAGTAAAATTATTATTATTATTATCATTTATAATTAAAAATAAATACTTCACACTTAATTAATTTTTACTAAAAAGATATTGAAAAATAAAAAATGATAATTAACAAAGGATAATTTTATTAGAATATTGACATGCACTTCAAACTCAACCCACTTCTTCCTCACCCTCTTTTAAAATACCAATTTATACTATCTATATTTCTTCGAATATTGAAATGCACTTCAATCAAAATTTTAAAAATGATGACTATCTTTCCCGATATTCGTCTTTATTAATACTTTATTTACCATGCTTCAATTTTTTTTAAATAAAATAAATAAATTGTTCGATATATCGAACTAAAATAAATACAATAACCATATTACCCCTTTCAACTCATTATCCTATACACCATCACTTTTATTTTATTTTATATTCTTTATTTTTATAATTAGTAAAATTAATATTATTATCATTATCATTTATAATTTAAAAAAATACTTCACACTTAAATAATTTTGACTCAAAACATATTGAAAAATGAAAAAGGAAAATTAACAAATGATAATTAAGAAATTTATATTTAAAAAAAATTATTTTTTTTCTGTGTCCAAATCAAATGAAAATAGTTTCTATTTAAAGAAAAAAAAATTATGAATTTTGGTGTAAAAAAAATAAAAAAAAATTAATTTATTATAAAATAATTTAGGTAAAAGAAACGGGTTAAAATAAAAAAACCCAAATTCAACCCGCTAATAGGAGAACGCCAAGTGTCCAAAAAAAAAGATTCATCTGCCTTCACGCGACCTTGTCGGTGCGTGAAGTAAATGCGCCTGGGAAATGTCCAAAATGCCCTTCACCAAACGGACAACACGTGTCAAAAATTCCAAAAAAAATAAAAATTAAAATTAAAAGGCCAATTACAGCTCGCCACGTGTCTTTTCAGCTGGATTTTTTGCCATTTTCCCACGGCGTGAAATGACGAAATTGTCCCTCAAACCCCCTTTAATTACCACAATCTTCCTTTTATATAGATATAGATATAGATTACATAAAACACACGAACATGTTTATCACATACCAAATAAGTTATTGAAATTAGTAAAAAAAGGTGAAGATTAGAAATGTAGTAAAAAAAAAAGTGATACTTTATTTCTTTTTGATAAAGAGAATAAAAATAAAACATAAGATTTGGTCATATAATAAGGGAAGTACAGTTATCTAAAAAAAATTTAATATCATTCTTTTTCAAATTGAAACTTTCCATTAACTCATTCTCGTACATCTAAAAAACTATGTCATATTTTTTTACATTAACTCATTATGAACATAATTATGATATTTATTTTCAATTTAACTTATTTAATTTTGTGAAGAAAAATAAAAATCATAAAAATACTAACAATTTCGTTAAATGGAAACAATTTCCCCAAACCCTCAATTCCCTCATCAAATCCAACACACTTCTTCCTCTCCCTCTTTTAAAATACCAAATTATACTATCTTTATTTCTTATAATATTGACATACACTTCAATCAAAATTTATAAAATGATGGTCATCTTTCCCGATATTCGTCTTTATAAATACACAAATTTTTAAGACGAATAGAAAAGTCGACAAATTTATTAATAATTTATTTACTACGCTTCAAAGATTTTTTTAAAAAAAAATAAATAAATTATTTGATATATCGAACTAAAATAAACACAATAACCCTATAGTAGTACTTTATAAATATACAATGGTTTTGTTTATAAAAATTCAACACTATTCCAATTCATCATCATATACCCTACCACTTTATATTTATTTTATATTATTTCTTTTTATGATTAGCAAAATTATTATGATTATTATTATTATCATTTATAATTAAAAATGAATACTTCACACTTAATTAATTTTCACTAAAAAGATATTGAAAAATAAAAAAGGAAAATTAATAAAGGAGAATTAAGAAATTTATATTTAAAAAAGAGGGTTTTTTTTCTTTGTCCAAATCACATGAAATAAGTCTCTATTTAAAGAGGGAAAAAAATTATGAATTTTGGTGTAATTTTTTTTTTAAAAAAATTAATTTATTATAAAATAATTGAGATCAAAGAAATAGAATTTTAAAAAAATTCCGAAATCCATCCATCCAATGAAAGGGCGCCACATGTCGAAATCCAAAAAAAATAAAATTTCAAACCGTGTAAACGCGCCATTGTTGGCGTGTGTAATACATGCAAAATTGAAAGGACGAAAATACCCTTCAGCTAAATTACGACACGTGTTCTAAAAGCTCAAAAAAAAAAAAAAAGACCATTCAGATCTTGCCAAGTGTTGTTTCAGTTGTTTTTTTTGCAATTATGCCACAGTGTGAATTGACCAAAATGCCCCTCTAAGCCCCTCTATTTACCACAATCTTATTATTATATATAGATAGATATTGAAGCATTGATGATGCCAAAATCGTCAAAACAGTCCAAATCCAAGCGTTGAATGCTCCGGCGATTGCAAGGCCTGAAAATAAGAGAAAACACGTAAACTAAGCCGGGGCGGATCCGGCTAAAGGCCCTCCGGCGTGAGAGTAAGTTCACGGTTGATATTAGAGAAATCAAATTGACAGAGTTTCTCCACTGTAAAAAGTAACGTACCCAATAATGAGCCATAGGGCTTGTATTTATAGGAATGGATAGATAGAATCCATGTTGGAATGAACTTGTCAAGAGATAAGATATAATTCTACTAGAATTATATACATTGAGAATCATTGTTTGACTTGAATTGATGTTGATAAGTATAATCCTGATTGGATCATAGGCCGTATAATCCTTGTTGAATAAGGATTGTAAGCGCTAGCCAGGAGCAGCAGGAAGGCAAATGTTTTTCCTCGGCCTTTGGCAAATAGGCCGAGGTAAATGATTACGCTCCCTCGTCATTTGGAGATTAGGGTAGTACGGAGATATGCCGAGGTAAATGATTTAGTTTCCTCGTCGTCATGTTGGGAGAATGCCGAGGTAAGAACTTTAGTTTCCTCGTCTCTTCTTTAGCGTGCCGGCCCAAACATGTTGTTATAAGGTTTGAGATAAACGCTCCTTGTCATATGAGGAAGACTCCACTCGGCCCTGATACTTGGTTACTTAGATAATATTCATGGCCCAATTCAATTAGGCCCAGCTTGAGCAAACTCATATTCGTATCTCGGTTTATACTGTTCAAAGCATATTACAAAATACTCCCTCCGTTCCATGTCATTGCAAACTATTTTTTTCGGCACAATAATTAAGAAAAATTATTAAGATAATGAAAATGTGTGGTAGGTAATGAAGAGAGAGAATGAGTGAAGTTAATGGTAGGTTGGTTGAATAAATTGTATGGTGAAAAATGAAGAGAGAGAATGAGTGGGTGGGGTAGGGTGAATATAAAATAATAAATTTGTTTTCATTTTGGAAAGTTTACATTTACATGAGACGGATCAAAATGAAAATAAGTTTGCAGTCAAGTGGGACGGATGAAATATTATGATAATATCTGGTACATGGGTCTATTATCCACAATGTGTAAAATACTGAAAGCCAGCCGTCAACACATCCATATCTGGATACCGATTGACCAAGAGGCTTTTGGTAATGCTAATTAAATTATGGACACAGCTTTTGCAGAGTTTGTTTCGTGGCCAATCTCGTACAATTCATCTTAATTTATTGGTTCTTTTTATTGAATTTGTTCAAAGATTAATAAAAATAAATAAAAAATTTATAAATTCTAAAAATTGTTATCAAAAATATTTTTGATAAAACATTAATATCAATTTTTAAAATTTCATAAAAATTATTTTTCTTTTATTAATCTTTAATCCAAATTCAATTAAAATGATAAAACAAAATTAAGTACAATGTTTATTTTGGAAACGAAGAGAATATATACTATTATATACTTGACCTAAGTCATTTGAACGAATATATACTATTATATACTTGGCCATTTTTTTTTCAAACTACTCTTAATAAATTATTCTTAATTAAAAATAATTTTTTTTTTAAAAAAGTTGATCATTTATTTTGATAAGAAATAATATAAACCAATGTCAACCCACCCTTTCATGACAAATTGACAATCCCCTCTTTGCCATGACCGGAGCTATGAAATTTCCGGCAAAGCGAACCCCGCTGCCGCCAGAGATTCCCGTGCTAGTTTTCATCTTCTTCATCACATCATTCTCCACTGGCAAATCCCAATCAGTCACTAACCAAAACAACTTCTCTTCACAAGATCCAACAGCAAGTTTCCAGCCAAGTCTAGCAGTTGTAATAGGCATTCTTTGCATAATGTTTTCCTTAACTTTCATCCTCCTAATCTACGCCAAGTGTTGTCACCGGCCAGCTTCGCCGGTTTTCATAGGCGAAGCTCCGGTCGGACTTCCTCTATCCCGCCGTTCCTCTGGCATAGACAAAACCATCATTGAATCCCTCCCTTTCTTCAAATTCTCGGCTCTCAAAGGCACGAAAGAAGGACTCGAATGTTCTGTGTGCTTATCTAAATTCGAAGACATAGAAACCCTTCGACTTTTGCCAAAATGCAAGCATGCTTTTCATATCGATTGTGTTGATCAATGGCTCGAAAAACATTCAAGTTGTCCTCTTTGTAGGCATAAAGTTAGTGAAGATGATTTAGTTTTCACATATTCACACAGTTTAAGGTTCTTGAGAGACCAATCCGAAAACCCGAGTTTGGATATCTTTGTTCAGAGAGAAGAGTCTTCAAGATTTGGTAGTACCCGATTCGAAAAGGGTAAGAAAGAAGAAGAATTACCGATTCAAGAAAGTGGCGAAATCGAAGAAATTTTGCATAAGTTTAACCACAAGATCATTGTTTCGGATTATGCTGTTCTCAAGAACAGATGGAGTAGTGTTAGTTCTTCTGATCTCATGTACTTAAAATCCGAGATGATTAATTCTATCTCAAGCAATAGATTTTCGCCTTCGGATTCAAATAACGCGAAACTCGTTACATCCAAATTGTCAGAAGATGAAGAAGTTATTAGGATCAAGGAGGAAATGGGACGGAAAAGGGAATTCGAGAGCAAAATAAGCCAAGCAGAGATACTGCCATTTCCAAGTGATTCTAATTCTAGTACCAGAATGAAATCGGGTTATTCTTATTCTTCGAAGGAATTGAGTTATAACGAACAACGATCAATGTCCGAGATTGTTGTTCATCCAAGATTTAACGAGTTTGGGACGGAAAATAGTAGGGATAAAGATGGTGAAAATAATGTTGAAGATGATAGACAAAGGAGGCTTTGGTTGCCGATTGCGCGAAGAACTGTTCAATGGTTTGCAAATAGAGAAAGAAGGCCTCAACAATTACAGAACAACAACAACACAAATGAATCATTAGATGTATAAATTGATATCAATTGATTTCTTCTAAATTACATTTTTTCCTTTATTTAATTTCTAGAAATTTACTTTGAAGAAGAAACAGAGTGTTCTGTTTGAATATTTGAATATGGGAATTTGTTAGTGTTCTTAGTGGTATTATCAAGTTCTTGAAGTTTTCAAAATTACCCATTTGGCATTGAATCCGGAACGAGAAGAAATTAGAAATCATAAGTGTTTGGGTTTAATGTCATCTAATTTGGGGACGCCTGAATTAGGGGATTGAACAAAGCAATGGAGTAATTCATATAACAGACCGCGGACACATCCGTGCAAAGCTAGGGAGCGATCGCGAAGGAGCACAGAGGGTAATCGCGCGAAACCTCTGTAAAAAGAGGGCGATCGCGCGATTTGGGGGCGCGATCATGCGCTACGCTCCGGACAAAAGGGGCAATCGCAGGATCCGGGGTGTGGTCGAGCGCTAGCTGGTTTTGGGCCTGGAGCCGACAGCTTTTGTACAGAGGTTTGAGAAACACTGCAGGGTTAGGAATGGGGCAGTATAAATATCCATTATCCCCTAACAATCAGAAGTAATTCAAGTGTGATAGACATATCAATAATTCTAGGGTTCAGAAGTTCAATTGCTCATCTGTTTTCTAGATCTAGGGTTTGCAGAGTCACGAATTCTGACCAAGAATTTGTGCACTAGATTAGAGATTGTGTTCGTTGTTTTTCAGTTGATAATAATATTTTCTCCCTCTGCCCGTGAACGTAGCCAAGTTGGTGAAACACGTATATATTTGTGTTGTGTGATTGCTCTTATTTTTTTTTTCTTCAAAATAGACTTTGTTCTAACAAGAAGGTTGTTTTATTGTGATTTGAAAGTTACAAATCTAGACAAATACAAAGACACTTTATTTTAAATTGAATTTTTATTAATAAGGTTTTGTTTGGAGTACAAGGATATTTCTGAAATCTTATAAAGTTATAAATTATTTGAAGGATTATATGATTAATATATTTTCATTTAATTTCATTAAAAAAACAACGAAAGAATTTGTGTTAAAAAACATTTTCCGTTAAGTGACACTTGACTTGCACGTGATCATTTAACGAATTTTTCTAACGAAATTGATTAAAAATCCTGAAACGTTAACAGAATATGAACATTGCACCCTAAATTGTAATTAGTGATAGAATGGGGCCCATTTTAATAACACCACCTAAACTTTGGAGCCCAAAATGTTATTCGCCCGTATTAAAAAAATAAATAAAGATAGACTTTCATAGTTCGAAACCCTATGAATCTGGTTTGGGAATCAATCATTTTTTTTTTCATCCATCAGAGTTCTGACAAAAATGATATTAAAAAAAAAGCGCCAACTACACTTTTTATCTAATAATTCCTCTATTAAGCTGCAGGAAAAATGATAAATTTATCCCATTGTTTATTAAAAAAAGAAGAGAAATATGCAACATAAGGGAGAAATAACACACACACACACACATATATATAAAACCATGGTATATAACTAATTAAAGTGTATAATGGTTGATCGCGCAGGAAAGCGTGTGGGCTCAGTTCTTTGTGTCCAACAATGAGTGAGCTAGCGTTGGATCTGCACAGCACAAGAAACAAGGGTGAAAGCTGGCCGGGGTCTTCCTACAAGCTCCTCCTACAAGGTGAGAGTAAGATGGTGGACTGAAAATGTGTAGATAATATGGTATGTGTGAGGATACGTAAAATGTGTAGTAGAATATTACCTCTGTCCATGTTGTTACTCTCTTATTTATAGTAGGAATAGTGATGTTAGGGTTTTTACCAGAGCCGTTGGATTGGATGGTCTCCAACCGTTAGATCAGCTCTGTCTTCTAGGCGTACACGTGTCACGGGGATTGGTCTCCGTCTATGTAAGGACACCGCGGCTTCGACATTGATAAGCGGCTTGCCTTATAAGGGAAAGTCAACTCGCACACCTTTTGTAGTTATTACGATGCATGATTGCACGTGTAACAAGGCACGTAGTGTGGTCGACATTATCCCAAAGTAGCTAATTAACCAAGCTTGTTGAGGAAGCTTAATAGAATAGACGACCTGGAGCTGTATGACCAATTGGGTCGTCTCCTTGAGGTATGATTCGACGAGAGAGAGTTAGTCGTTCAATGACGACGCCCACTCTTGGTGTATCGACGGGCTAGAAGTTAACCCCTTTCATTGATGGTACAATGGCTCGTCGCTTGGAGGGGCTTGGTCGCTCAGTGGCGACGACTGCCGACCAGTGTTGGACGGGCCACGACCCGAGGCTTTGATCTGATCCTTGTTGGTCCTTTGATGGGCCTATTGGGCCCCCAGGCTCGTAGGAAAGTATTGGGCTCGACCCATCACAGATTATTCCGTTCAGTGGCCCCCAACTCATGGTCGTCTTGACGAGCCAGGAGTTGTTATTTTCCCTCCAACATAATCCGTACGACCTTCAATTTGAATTTTGAATTATGATGATGTCAGCGTTGGTGACGTGGGCGGCTGAGATCTCTTCTTTGGTTGACACGTGTCCCTTGATGGGACATTCTCCTCGGAAGTTGCAGAGGGTATTTAATGCCCCTCATCATTCCGCCTTTTGAGTTCCCCAGGAACAAACTGTTCATCTTCTCCCCATATAAAAGCTTTCTCCCCCCAACATTTCAAACTTTTCATACCCTTGATCAGTGAGAGCAAAGTAAGAGAGGCGATTTCCGGCCACCATCAAAAAGAATTCCGGCAGCAAGGATCACTGTCTCCGGCAACCATAACCGCTCTGGCAACTCCGTTTGTGAGGTATCTAGGCGCCTGGATAAGAGATTTCTTTGAACTTCCGCCGGAAAACTCATCGGAAAGAGCATCTCCCAATCCATTACCAGGTAATATCTTCATCTGTTCTTCATTTTCTGGGTTTTTTCATTGGGTTTGTAGAGGTTAGTCAAATGGGACCAAGAACCATCAGTTTCTAGAGAGGTGTCAAGTTTGGCTTTGGGTTGAACCAAAGGGTTTACAAATGTGCCAAGGGGATTTGGAGGGAGATTCCTTTATCTGAGTGTTCTTCAATCTTGGAGAAGTTCAATTTTGAGAATGAGCCCTTGGGGTTCCCGGAGGGAGATGTCTTAGGGGATTTTGAGGATGGTGACCCAATGGTAACTCCCTTCAGGTCAATGAACGATCTGCCCACCCATATTAGGACCCACTATTCTTTGGTCCGTCGTGATTCAATTAGGGCTTTGGTCGTAGGGGAATCTAGGTCGCCACTAGGTAGGTCGTCGCCTACGGATGTTAGGACTGATTCCCCTCTCTTATCTCCTTGTTTTGTAGAAATGGATCACGACGGGCGTCCTAGCCAGCGGCCCTGCAGTAACGAGGCCAGCACAAGTGCTGGGGGTGATCAGACGGCTAAGGCCTTTCACACATTTGTACAAATTGGATCAAGTGACAGCGACTTTGGAGGTGGAGCTGGAGGTAGATGGGCTATTCCCAAGATCGAGCTTAAGAAATCGGATGTGGGAAAGCAAATGATCGACGCTCTACGAGGATCATTCAGAGTCCAAGCTTCGACCTATAAGCTGGAACATCTCAGCTTAGCAGAGTATGGGCCTCGTCGTCAATCCTTACTGACCAGCAAGGAGAAGGTGGGCTTTTTCTATAAACAGTTTGAGTTCGGTCTAAGATTGCCTTTAGACCCCTTCATCAACGAATTCTTGGAGGACTCCGCCTGTGTGCCCATGGAGGTCAGCGCCAATACCATCAGAATTTTGTCTGGCTTTGCCGTCGTATGCAGATTCCTTGGCTACGAGCCATGCAACAAAGTATTCCGTCAATACTATCGGACGACCCGAAATACTTCCAAAGGGAAAACGACGGTTAGTGTGTCTTCGATCAGGAACGCACGGAACTTTTTCTTGGATATTCCTAATAAAGTGTATGGATGGGAAAACCACTTGATACTGGTGGAAAGCCGAGTGGGGTGGCAATTCCCTTTTCCAGAGGGCAATAAGCCAGTTGATGAGAAGTACATCTTCCAAGCTCCGTGGGCCGACGAGCTAAAGAAAAAGTTGGATGATTTGTTGGATCTTGGATGGGTCTCGTACAAAGACATAGAGGCCTCACAATGGAGATATATCAGGGCTGGCATGATGTCTAGGCCGTCAATGGGGCCTGAACCTTTAGTGAAGATTGACCTGGATGCCCGCTATCCTGACTGGGTCGTCCACCAGGAGTTCGTTTTTAAAGATAACTGTGTGAACTGTGCGACGGCACGAACTGGTCGTATTGAGGAGAGCTGCGACCACCTTGAAATGAATGGGGGTTGGGCTCCTGCTATCTTTTTAATTTTGATCATTTCTTGCCTCGTCGTGTGTAAAGACTAATCTCTTTTTACTTGGTTGTTTTGCAGTCCTTACCCAAGAAGACGTCGACAGAATTGAGAAAAAGATAATGGACGGAGCCATCGAGCGCGACAGGGGCACCAAGAAGAAAGAAAGGGCTGCGACCCGTGCCATACTTGATCGTCAGGAGAAGCAGACGACGAGGAATGAGCAACTCCCCAAGGATCCTATGGGTGCCATCCCAATGATTGAGAGAGAGCCCGTCGTTGAGGGGCTGAACACTGGAGGCCGTCAGGCCATTGTTGATGCGGCTGAGAGAGCGGTAGGGATGGAGATTGATTCAAACGTGGATACTAGTGGAGCTCAAATGGCCGTTGCCAATGAGGCCGAGCATATTGAGGTGGAGAGCACGGATTCAAACCCCGAACTTCGTGAGCCCGTTGGTCGTGCCTCCAAAAAGAGAAAAGGGCATCTCGTCGACCCTCCTAGCACGTCGGACCCCTCTACTCCAAGGGCCGATGCTCCAGGCTCGTCTTCAGCGGTCTTGTCTAAGACCAAGGCCAAAGAGATGGCGACCTCAATTGCCAAAGCCTCTCATATAACTGGGATCCCTTATTTGCAGAGAAATGGCAATGCGCTCTTGCTGGGGACGGCTCTGACAAGGCGTGGACGGGATGTTGAGTTGACCCGTCGGATGAAGGAGGCCAATCTTACCCCTGAAACCTTCCATGCCCGTCTAGGGCTAATTCAGACTGAGGTACTTCGAATTAAAGTTTATGTTTTTCTCCGTCTCTTTATACTTGTGCTAATAATTTAACTGTTGCAGCTATCGTCGATGATGGACGCCATGACGTCGGGTTATAGGGAATGTCTTGATGCCGAGCTTCGGGCAACGAGCGGTGATGAAGGCCGTCGGTGATAAGGGGACGGGCTGAGCAAAAGTTGAAGGAGGCGGAGACCAACGTCGCGAGCTCACTCTTGCCCACGAGCTCTTGGTGAATGAAAAGGATAACCTTCTGAAGGAGATGTATGCCTTGAAGGAAGGGAAAACCAAAGCTGAGGCTGACTCGAAGGTGTTCTCGGACGGTCTTCGCGTTTGTGAGAACAGGCTTCAGAAGGCGACGGCTCAGATTGAAGCTATGAAGGCGAGCCATGATGCTGAGTTGGCCCAAGCCAGGCTCGATGCTGTCAACGACTTCCAGAAAAGCGCCGAGTGCCTTCAACTGGTCACCAAGCATGCTAGTGGGTTCTTCAAAGATGGGGCTAAGCACATGGCCAGGCGGCTTTTGTTGGACCCTGCAATAAAAGATCTTCTCTCCGTCCGGAAGTTGGCCGACCTTTGCACGGAGGAAGCTCACGACGACGAAGCACGCTCGGTCCATCCCCTCGTCCCCTATACTGACAATGATTTCCTTATCATAAGGGAGGACGACGCCAAAGCCGGAAAAGACGAGTGGCCTATCCCTGCCGTCGTCCCAGGTAACTTCGACGCCTATTACAAATACTTCATTGAAGACGGCCCTGACCCTGATGCAGCTCCTTCAGATGCCGGCGGTGCTCAGTAGTTTATTTCATTGAAAAAATTGTAATGTTCTTAAACAATGTTTAGTTTGATTTGGTTGTGGCTCCAAACATTGTCTCCAAACAATTTTTATTTTTTGTAATGTAGTCGGCCTGTTTCCTCATTGTTTAGAGGGGGTCGTACGTACAATATTTGCTTTATGTTTAAGTTATTCAATGCCTTTGTGTTCTGTTAGTTAATCTGTGTTAACGTAGATGGTATGTGATAACTTGTTTGACGAGTAAGTTTGAGTACAAGTATAGATGGTCGTTGTTAGTGACGACTAGAAATTAGGTCATCCTAATGTGGTCGACACTTGTTCAAACTTGTATTTTCTCAACTTCTCAATGGCTCGTAGGAATAGTACGAAGGTTCATAGGTTTCTTGCTCGTAGACAAGATTCTATGGACGAGTCGTCTTATTCCGTTATAGCGTTCGACGAAGTCTGGCTTCGTCTAACCTTTATACTTGGCTAAAGTGAGTGTAAGTGTCGAAGTCTTTGCTACGACTGATCTTTATACTTGATCAAAGTAGTTGTAGGGGTCGAAGTCAGGCTTCAACCGCCTTAAGCTTTGGTTTGCAATGAACGAGGTTCGGCGAAGTGGTGAGTTTTCATTGATAACTTCTGATTAACAACTGTGTATTGACAACTCATTGACTTCCTATGACCTGGGGACTTATAGGTTATCCCTTACAGACTTCAAAAATTACAGGCCTCAAAAACTTCTTACAAAATGACAATCAAAAATTCAAATTGAGAACCACAAAATGGGTGCCCTGAGGGCGCTGAATGTTATCGACGACGACGATCAAAAGTAATACTTCATCAGATGATTGGCGTGCCATGGATGCTTGAGATGTTCACCGTTGGGCTTAGATAGGTGGTAGGTTCCTTCTCTGACCACACTTGTGACAACGTATGGTCCTTCCCAATTGGGGGAGAGTTTGTTTTGGCGGGCCTTGAGTCCCGTCGCTTCGATCTTCCTGAGCACATGATCACCTACTTTAAAGAACCTTCTCTTCACCTTCTTGTCATGATAAGCCTTGGTTTTCTTCTTGTAATTCTCCATCCTTAATTGGGCGTCCAATCTCCGCTCGTCTACGAGGTCCAGATCGACTTGTCGGTTATGGATGTTCTTTTCTGCCTCGTATAAAGCAACTCGGTCCGTCGGTAGCTGAAGTTCGGCGGGAGCCATGGCTTCTGAGCCGTAAGCCAAAGCGAATGGGGTTTCCCCCGTAGGCCCCCGGGTGGTTGTGCGGACAGCCCAGAGAGCTGAGGGTAGTCCGTCCAACCATCTTGTATCTCTTCCTTCCAGATTTTTACACAAAGCAGACAAGACAAGCTTGTTTGCCGCTTCAGCTTGCCCGTTGCCTTGGGGATAGGCAACGACGACTGGAGTGTTTGACCCCCATCCTGTTCAACTCTTGCTCGAATTTTCTTGAAAACCGCAGCCATTGTCTGAAACGATCACCCTTGGGATTCCGAAGCGACACCATATCGAATCATGGATGAAGCTTAGGGCATTGTTTTCAGTGATTTTGTTTAAGGCCTTGGCCTCCACCCACTTCGAAAAATAGTCAACTGCCACGATTACATATTTGACTCCTCCCCTGGCCGGTGGAAAAGGCCCAATCAGGTCAACACCCCACATATCAAACGGCCAAGTGGCAATGACAGGGGTTTGCTCGGTAGTTGGTAGCTTGGGGAGGTCGGCGAAACGCTGGCAGGTATCACACTTTTTCACAAACTGTTTGGCGTCTTCACGGAGGTGGGGCCAGTAGTATCCCATGGTAATGATCTTATCAGCCAATGTGCGGGCCCCAGGGTATCCCCCGCATTCTCCTTGGTGTACCTCGAACAATAACTGAACGACCTTGTCAGGGTGGACGCACTTCAATAATGGTCTGGTAATGGATCGTCGGTAGAGCTCTCCCTCTACGACCGTAAATCTGGGGGACTTTCTTTTGACTTGCCTTGCCAAAACCTCATTTGTTGGCAACTCATCCCGTTCAATAAAATATTTTAGCTCGTCTATCCAGCATCTTGGACCTTCGACGCTGCACATGACTTTTACTCGCTCGTAGGCTGGTTGTTCTAAGTAGGCTAGGTGATGGCCATGCTCCTCCTCAGGGAGTTGGTCCGTAGCCAGCTTTGAGAGCAGGTCGGCGTGTTCGTTGTTTTCACGAGCTATCCTCTGTATGGCCCAAAATTCTAATCCCTGGATCAATTCCCCGACCAATGAATGGTACTTCTGCAGGGTGGAATCGACGACTTGGTATTCTCCCCTTACTTGATTCACGATCAATTGAGAATCACAATAAGCTGCGATTTTGGTAGCTCCAAAACACTTGGCGTACTCAATGGCTGCTATGAGTGCTTCGTACTCGGCCTGGTTGTTAGATGCTTGAAACTTGAACCTCAATACTTCTTCAAAAACTGTCCCGCTTTCTGGTTCAACAAGAACGATCCCTGCTCCGCTCAGATTTCTGGTTGCTGACCCGTCTGAAAAGATCTTCCAACAGCCTACGGGCAAAACTAACTCCACTGGCTGTTCAACGACCTCCTTTCCTTTGCTTGCTTGTTGTAGCTGCCTTCGATCGTCGTCAATGGTGAACGACATTGAAATTGTCACGGCTTGAATCACAAGTGATATCCAAGGTGATAACAGCACCAACGATAGCACTTGGGATGGCACACACACACACTTCGAAAATAAAACAATTTTGTAAAAGAGTTTGCAGCGGAATAAAACACCAAAATTGTTTTTCTCAAGTTATATAAATATAACTTGAGAGTGCCTCTTAGGCAAGACTTTATAATCACTATGAATGAATTTACAAAGCCGAAAGTTCCCTATAGCTATATCTATTTTGAGCTCTATGGAACAAGAGATAAAGAACGGAATCCTATCCTAGCCTTCACACACCTTGATACCAAAGTAATCAAGTGCGAAATTACAAGGGAGAAAGGATTTAAAAAGAACCAAACAAAGAACTCTATCTCTAAGCTTTTCGAAGGTGTGAATGTGATGAAATAATTGGCATATCTTCAAATAAACCTTCCAAGCTTATTTATAGTCTTCAAATACTTGAAGGCTACTCCAAATAATGTACTTGGGGCTGGTCTTGCACGTGGAGGAAGTGTAGGGAGAGTGGGTTAATTTGTTTCCACAATTCTAGCTCCCACTTCCTATTTTGTAGCAACCGAGTTGTTGAATCCTCAAGCCATGCTTCCACGCCTTGTACTCCCTTACTTTATCGTCCTTGTACCTCTTTTATAATTCAGCAACAACCTTTGACAAAGTCCACATACATGTTGTTGTTGAATGCCAAAGTTACGAATTAATACATAAAATGTATTAATTCTTTTCTTCCAATTTCCACACGTGTCTAGCTCCTTCTTTGATGCTATTGCACCCTGAAATACAACCATAAACCATAGACTATACAGACCATATTAGCACGTTAGTCCATTAAATAACAAACAAGAAATATACAACTATATAATTTTCAGTCCAGGATATCATCTGCGATATCACTTGGGAAATCATCTACGATATCACCTGCAGATTACACTAACAATCTCCCCCTTAGTTGGATATTTCTTTCCAAACTCAATGTCTTCTTTGTCCTGTAGGATAAGTCTATATACAAATGTACAGAGCATAGACCATAGAATAATATCTCCACAAAAATTAACTCCCCCTTAATCAAGGAGCTAATCCTAAACAATGATTTATCATAATAAACTAATTTATTTCAAACTTTAAAAAGTTTTCGAAATAAACTAAGTAACCATTAAAAACCATAACCATTGTAGCAAAATATCATCCAAAAACTTAGCAAAAAACAACCTAGCAGTTTAAGTTATTAACAAACCAACTAAAGTGTTTTAGCAAAAATAAACAAAATAAAAGTAAATTGTTTAAAGAACCACCACATCACCAAAATAAAAACATTGTTTGTAGGACCACCACAAAAATAGTCACCCATATGATAGCGGCAACATAAACCTTCAGGTTTATCAACCTTAAGGTTCACTTTCTTCTTCTTCAAACTCCTCTTCTTCCTCCCGATCTCCTTCCCTATCACTTCCACCATCACTTGGGCCAAGATCGGTGGTAGCACTGCAGTAGCACCGGCTCCGAAGTTCCAAGCAGCAGCAGATCCTCCCCCTGTTTGGGAAGAAATTTCATCAATAAAAGCATCCATTACCCGCTTAAGCTTAGCCCGTCCCTCAAAGAAGTTCTCCTATTGCACTTGGCTGTTTGTGCGGGAAGTTGAGAACTGTAGCCTTTGGGATTGATGGTCCAGAGTTGCCCAAAAGATTCATCATGTTGTTCGAGAATACTTGCGGCATCGGTTCCTGCAAAAGTATGAGGGGCAACACTGGAAGCACTTGGGGTATCACGTGAGATAGCACTGGGAGGAGCAGGGGTTGTTTCATCGATTTGTTCCAAGGAAGATCTTTTGTATACCTTTTACCCTTTTTCGGTTGTTGATCAACGGTATAGTACTCGAGTTCGGTGGTAAAAACATCGAGGCTTCAATGGGCAAGGATTGAAATACCAAAACTTTGAAGATTAGAGAAGGATAGGGAAAAAGCTAATGTTCACTTCCTTTTTCTACCCCATGAAGCTAAGTGTTTAAACACTAATCTTCCAAAGTTAATCCTTAAATTTTTACCCAATCTATACAACACATTCGCATGCTCCAAAGTCACAATAGGTTCATTAGTTGTAGGAAGCCAATTGAAGATGCACGGTTTGTGTAGTACGAATAGAGAGAAGATAATCTAGAAGCATGAAGTTTCTCTTTCAAAGGCCAAGACTGCAGTTTGTTGTGAGTGAGCAATTTTACCATTTCATCTCTATTGACCCTAATGCTCTCATCATCTACATTAGGGAGGCCTAAAACTTTGTTAATCAGGGCAGGAGTAAAAGAATAGACTCTTCCCCTAACAAACACTTTTCCATATTTAGCAGACCCTTCATCATCCAAATGAGCATGCAAATTGGCAAAGAAATTGCGAATAACACTCTCAACAAAAACTGATGCATGATTATTAGCATTAATAAAATTCCTGTCCTTTAAAAACTGAACCACTCCTTCCTTTTCCAACTGACCCTCATCAATGTGCTTCTCTTTTAAAATTCTCTTACTTAGACTATTCAACCAAACTTCCATATTTTCCTTTTATAATACTCCAAAGTAAGAAAAGGTTTTGGAAAAGCTTTATCCTCTTCAGTTTGAGTAACCTCATCACCAGAATTATCACTAGAGGAATGTTTAGGAACAGAAGAGGGGGCAAGTGTTACCTCAGATGATATCCTCTTCTTGCTAGCACTTCTGGTAGTGTGAATGTGTGCCCCAAAAATTTTGTTTATTGGAATTCACGCGAGTTTGAAGACATCCGAGTTATTTGAAAAACGGAGTCGCCACGCCATTTTGATTACCTCAAAACTTTGAAAAAAAGGTTTTATGGGTTCGGAGGTTAAGTTACCCCTTGGGAAGAACGTTTGGCGTTCACCCAAAGTGCCTTGCCGGAGCAAGTCTCCCTAGATTTCATTAATCGTTTTTGCTTGCGTGCTTTCTTTGTGTGCATGTGTTTGAAAATAAGAGGGGGGAATGTCCCAAGTTATCTTCCGTACGTACAAACCATTTGTTGGTTGTCGCTCGGGATTCCTTGGAATTTATGTATTTGGGATTATGATCCCGTCCTCATCTTATGACTTATGATCATCGCATTTTAAACCTCGGGACCCTCGGGACTTGCGTGATCGAGAGAATGACTCTCTTTTGGGTCAAAGATGAGGTTCTTTAGGAAGGAATGTCCTTAGCCCATCAATCCTACGCTTTAAGACGGTCGAGCTCGTATAGAGGCTTCATACTCATTCTTAAGCGATAATTGGAGATATAGGGTTCAAGGTTATCCTTTTCCTAAAGAAATCATGAACCTTTAATGGAAGGAACGATGCAAAGATGAGAACTTTTACACCGGTCCGTTCCAAGGTTAGGGGAAAAGGGGAAATGCATGATAAAAATGACTCTTTAATGAAAAGATGACATTTTGGTTATAGCAAATGATGCTTTTTGATTGAAAGAAATGATCTTTATGCAAATGATGCATAAAGATAGCATTTTTATGCAAATGATGCATTAGAAAAGGGGTTTTGATGCAAAGGATGCATTTTTATTGAAAAAGATTTGATCTTTATATGCAAATGATGCATAAAGATAACATTTTTATTGGAAAATAGGGATTTTAGGTGCAAAGGATGCACCTTTATGAAAAAGACTACATTTTTATGACAAATGAGGTCTTAATGCATGCAAAAAAAAGGGAAGGGGATGATAAAGATGTGATCTTTAAGCTACCAAGTCCCAAGCAAGATATATGAATGCAATGAGCAAGTATATCAATTAAAATGCAAGGTTAGGGCGTGCGAGGTTACCAATGACTTCCTTTGCTTCTCGGGACGGAGCTAGGAGGAGAGGTCGATCTTTGGTCTTCAAGGAGGAGGGATGTAGCTTCTTGGCCTTCCTTCTTCTTCTTCTTGAATTCTGCCAGCTTTCTTCACGTATTTCGAGTGTATTGTGTATTTTTCTCATATATTGTGTGTGTTGAAATGGGTAGAGGAGGGCTCTATTTATAGGCAGTCTGGATAAGGCTAATGAAGCGGTGCGGCTGCAGGCCCTTCGCAAATGAGGCCGTGCGGTCTTATCCATAATGACTCAGCATTCTAGAACCATGCAAGGTGGCATTATTCTAGAACCTTCTCCCTAATTAAGAAAAACGTGTTTTCTTAATTAGGAAGGCTCCTTACAGCCCTAATTTTAATTTGGGACTCCTTCTGCAGGACATTTCCTAACACTAGGAAGGTCCGGGGAATTACCGGAAAACTTACCGAAATTGCCGGAAATTTAACCTAAGGCATGAGCTGATTTGGGTACTTACAGAAGCCCTCGCCAACGTCACTTGCAAGGCGAGTGGGGTTGTCGATAGAAAAGGATCCGATCTCGGCGAATGCCGAGACGGATTGGGAGACCAAGGTGGTCGAGTGGCCGAACCTTTTGGAAGGCTACCTACGTATCCCGGAGGAATCAAGCCAGGCCGTAGTTCGGGATTAGGATCCGCTGGGGAAGGAAGAAGAGAAACTTGGTCTCTTGCCGGGAAAAAGAAGAGAAAATGACCTAGGAGGTCAAGCAATTGATCCTACTGGGGACATGCTAGGAGTGACCCAGGTGGTCGAATATTTGAACTTTTATGATGGGGCGCTTTATCACTGAGGAGTGACAAAGAAACAGGGTGACCAAAGTGGTCGAATGGCTGGACCTTTTATAAAAGGCTACCTACGTATCCCGGAGGAATCAAGCCTTGATCGTAGTTCAAGCATCACTAGATAGTTAGGAACGATGTCTAGGATCCTTGAGAATTTGACAATTCGGAGGTCGTCACCGATGAAGCTAGAGCTTATGGCGCTATCTCTTTATGACGGAGATAGAGGTAACTTAAGTTGGGAAACTTGAGCGTACGTCACTATTCGCGGATAGTGGTATCACAAGTTGAAATGATTTGGGCATACGTCACTATTCGCGGATAGTGGTAGCACAATTTGAAATGACTTGGGCGTACTTCACTATTCGCGGATAGAGGTAGCACAAGTTGGAATGACTTGGGCATACTTCACTATTCGCGGATAGAGGTAGCACAAGTTGGAATGACTTGGGCATACTTCACTATTCGCGGATAGAGGTAGCACAAGTTGAAATGACTTGGGCATACTTCACTATTCGTGGATAGAGGTAGCACAATTTGGAATGACTTCGGGGCATACTTCACTATTCGCGGATAGAGGTAGCACAAGTTGGAATGACTTGGGCATACTTCACTATTCGCGGATAGAGGTAGCACAAGTTGAAATGACTTGGGCATACTTCACTATTCGTGGATAGAGGTAGCACAAGTTGAAATGACTTGGGCATACTTCACTATTCGTGGATAGAGGTAGCACAAGTTGGAATGACTTGGGCATACTTCACTATTCGCGGATAGAGGTAGCACAAGTTTAGAGTTCTGACAATTCGGAGGTTGTCACCTAGTGTTATCCCGTTATAACAGAATTCACGGAGGTGACTGGGAATAGAGCTTGATTGCTTTACAGATGAGAGATATTTTCTGAAAAGATGTTATCTTGGTTAAAAGATAACGGAAATTGCATGTCCAGGTGGAAGGTCCAGGGGCAGGATTGTAATTTATGCTCAGAGCGAATGAGGCCGCCCGGCATGAGATGGAGAAAAAGAAGCCGTACGGCTAGAGACCTGTTTTTTCCAGATTATTTAAAATCAGGTTTTGAACGGGCATTAGGCACTTGTTGCCGCCCACTTCAGCCGAGAGGGAGAGAAGAGAGAGAGAAAGAATTTCGAAATTCTTCAACCCCTTTTTTTTTTCTTTGATTTGAGATGGATCCGGAGGGCAATCCCATACCGAGGCAAGCAAGGAGAAACATCTCGGCGGCCGCGAGAAGGAGGAGGAAGGAGCTCGTGCGGACGGAGAGGAAGTATGACTTCCTTACGCCTCCATCGGAGCTTTACCCGGGGAGAAGGGAGCACAAATCGACGAACCCGCGATCGGTTGGGGTAAGCATTCTCATTTTGCTCAAATCCGATGATTTTGCTTGATTTTTGAATGATTTAGGGCTTGACCCGAATTATAGGATTTTGAATGATTTTTTGAATGATTTTGAGATGCATGAACAACCTATGAGGTTAAGAATGTGCAATGTGCAACTTGTTTGATGAAAATTATGAGAATGACTCACTTTTTTCTCGCAAAATGAAGTAAGAATGAGAATTTTTTCAAAATATGAGACGGAGATTTTGCCTTGTGCTAGAACTAGGTCAAAATTCTGATTTTCAATGAGAAAACATGATTTTGGAAGATGAAAATGATTCATGCATGCCATTTTTTTTTTGAAAGAATAATGCTTATGTGCAAAAAATTGTGATTTTGTGCTTTAGGAAAGCAATGACGCGTTTCAAGTGATGAAAGACACGTTTTTGATGCAAATAATGCTAGAAAAACTTTTGTGAATGCTTTTCTTTTGAAAAAAAGAATGTGCACTTTTGAATATATGCATGCTTTTGAAATGATATGAAGGACTGACGCTTCTTTTTGATGTGCTTGTCTACAGGAGAACAAGTCTAGAGGACCATCGGAGATAGCGGTGAAGCTTTGCGTAGGATGCCGGATTTTGAGAAGAATGGGGCAAATCCCAATGCGAGGGCTACCTACTGGATGCATTTGTAGAGGCCATCGGTAGGGGTGTCCACATCACCTCTAAGAGCAAGGGCTTGGTCCAGCCCTTTCGAGTTCCGTGGGATAGTACCCATAGCTTTCACCCGAGCCGGGAGAGCCGACGTGACTCCCGCCGATTTCACAGCCTATTACCGGGCCTACAGCTCACCGGGAGGCCCGTGACTGAGAGACCATATTACGCCGAGGAGTTTCGGGCTTTGGTCGGGTTTGAGCCGATTCCCAAGGGGCCGGGGATGGAGACGCGGAATGTCGAGGTGGCGTCCGTACTTGCATGCGTAACTTTGCCGCTAATGATGTGATCGCCAAAGCTCGGCTAGAGCATTCATATGGTTGATGCTATCAGTCACCATTTTTGCTAATTCGGAACACTAGCTATGACTTGCCTCCTCGACTCTCTGGAGGATGTGGATGGGATAGGGACGGTCTCTGGGGAGAGGCCGGATTGGCGGAGTTGTACTTCTCATTGGACATGTACAAATCGGAACAAGGCCGCTTCCATGGACTCGCTTCTCATTTGCCCTCGAGGTAGTCTCCTTTCTTTTCTTTTTTTCTTTTCTGTCTTGAGACTTTTATAAGAGAGAGAATGACCTTTTGATGTTTTGAACATGCAGCCCGGTTTTGCGAGGTGATCGGGTTTTTCCCTTGGAACCAGCAGAGTGATGTCACCATCTTCCCCGCTATGGTTCGCCGGAGGAGATGCGAGAGACAAATTCACGGGGAAGACCCGGATTACCTTCGACTACAAAATGGTGAGGCCGGTCATCAACAGTGGATGGGCACGATGGAGTGGACTTCTACCCTCGGGGTGTATCCGGAGATTTTGCCGGGAGATGCCATCGAGGTGACGAGGCGCAGGAGGTGGCTCACGGGGCCGACATGTGATGTCATTTACTGGGACCGCTTCTCGAGGCAAAGCATGGCCATGTCCCTCCATTGGACGCCATTACTCCTCAGATCCTCCAAAGACGGATGCCGCAGCCCGTGGATTGGCCGAGAGGATGAGATAGCGAGGTACCGTGCGGCGTGGCTGCGGAGGAGTATTTTGATACGGGTACCCCCTACGCCGTGTTTGTGGAACGGCGCACGAGGACGCCACGTGCTAGTCAAGCCGGCGGTCACTCGGGGATACGGGGAGGATGAGCCTACCGACCCGCCGATCCCTCCCGCGCATCCGTCCTATGTGATCCATGGAGTGCCGAGGAGGATGAGGATACTGTCCCCGATGCTAGGGAGCCCCAAGACACCTTGCCGCCCGATAGCACCGTAAGTGTACTCTTAGGGTCTTATTCCCTTTTAGCTTTCGCATTTTCTGCTTTTGCAATTTTCGAGATTTTCGAGATTTTTCTCTTCTTTTTCTCGTGTTCCACTCGCACTTACGATAGGCCGGTCGTGCGAATAGGGCCGGAAGGACATGTGCCGGTCTCTTCGAGGAAGCCGGCTGCGCTTCGAAGGCGGCAATGATGCACAGGAGCTCGGGCGCAAGAGACGGCACGTCTGGGGCACAGCGTCTACCTCATCGGCCTCGGAGTACTCTTCCAGTGCCATGCCTCGGGGGCGGGGACCCAACGCTGACATTCTGGAGCAGCTGGCTGAGTACGGGCACGATAATGTCCATCTATCTGATGTGAGCGACCAGGAGGACTTGATGAGGGAGGCTAGCATTTATGAGCTGAGCAGCGATGAGGATGAAGAAGAATCGGAGGCCTAGGAGGTCTCTAGAGTAGGGCCTAGGAGGTCTCTAGAGTAGATTTGGAACAAAAACAAACAGTTTACAATTTTTATGCACAACTTGTTTATTTTTTGCTTTATTTGGGCGCCGATGGGGCGAAAACATTGTATTTACATTTTATTTGCTTTTCTAATTCATGCTTTTTCAATTTGCATATTATCTGAGCCTTGGGGCGACTTTTTTGCTTGGAATTGGGGCTGAAACTGGGCCAAAATGATTTATAATGGTGTATAAATGCTTGAATGGCTTCTGGATATGTTTCTGTACAGGTTTTGGTTGAAAAAGTGGGGTGAAAACTCCCTTGGGCAGCAACTTTGGTTGCTGCAGAATTTTTTCTGCAGAGGGCTAATGTAGCCGTGCGGCATGGCCTTGAGGGCAAATGAAGCCGTGCGGCTAACAGCCTGTCTCGAGCTGGTTATTTTCTGAATAAAAGCAAGGCTTGGCCATTTCATTTCATTTTCACTCTAGACCTGTCCCAATTGTTCCCAGAGCATATTTTGGACCGAAAAGCACCCTCTTTGAACACTTTGCGATGGAGAAGCCCGTCAGATTGCAAAGGGGGAAGCGAGACCATTTTCTATCCGGTCTTCAATCTTGGGCGAGACATAACTTCCAAAATCACAAGGGACTGCTTGATTCTTCCTTCAAGATCAAGTCTTTATGGCATTTGAGGGATCTCCCGCCCGATTGGGATCTGTTGAGAGCCGCAAAGAAAGTTCGGGACGTCCAGGAGACATGTTTATTGCTTTTCTTACAACGAAATCGTCCCAACGCACGAAGACTTCAGAGCCTTGATTGGGGGTCCCGAGACTGAGGCTATATCTATTCCGCTGATCGGAGACGTGCCGGTGACGGTAAAGCTTGCATCTTTTCTGGAGATTCCTTTGGGAGAGGCTGAGAGGATGATGGTAGCACCGGATAGGATTGACCTTTCTGATATCCCGGGCAAGTTTGGGTTTCCAGATATGGCTGCGACCACGGTGGCTATGGATGCTTTCATTCTCTGCGTATTCTCTGTTCTGTTCACTGCTGAGTCCGTGGGGATCTGTCATAGTGGCCTCTTGGACATGGTCGGAGACTGCAGGGCTGGGAAGGATATTGTCCCGCTGGTTTTGGGAGAGACAGTTCATGGGATCGATAGGATGGCTCGGGAGACCGTTTCATGAGGTCCGGAGTCCGGCTATGTTGACTCGCGGTCAGCAGGAGAGGCTCCGGGGCTTTGCACGGGGCTTTGCCGGCTTCGGTGCCCTTGGGTGATTTCTCGGAGAGGTGCACCTAGGCGGCGAGGCAGGGTAGGCCCGGAGGCGATGATGGCTAGGCTATCCACTTCGGACATCCGTTGGTGGATACCACACCGGAGGTTGCGGCATCCGGGGAGGATATTTCAGAGTCTTATGCCGTGAGGGTTCCGTGATTCTCGCTGGTCGTCCTTCTACATACCCCGCTTGGTATCCAGCAGTTTGGGGCTTTACAGAGCCATTGAGTGATTGGGAGGACATCCGGACCATGGAGGTGGTGTCATTGGATATGAGAGATCCAAACGCCTTCTCTTTCTTCTCGAGGGCTTGGACACATACCGCTTTCCCACCTGTGGCTATCCTCGGGAGCGGGAAGAGCACCATCTTGACCACCGTCTACTTGGACCGGTACGAGAGGGAGATGGGAGCGACTCAGGCTATCTTGGAGGATAGACGTCGAGCTTTATTGGGAGCCGACCGTGACTCGAGTAGGACTCGAGGGAGACTGAGGCTAAGGCGAGTTGCCATAACCAATCAGGTGACTTGGTCAGAGATATGGAGGCTCGGTACAAGAGATTGTCCGAGGTCGCTCCTTTGACTGAGGCTCAGAGGGAGGAGGTGCGGACTCGTGCTCGGATAGAGAGAGCGCTTATTGACACGGGGTTGGTAGAGGCTCCAGCGAGGATACCAGAGATCGGGATGAGGGATACCGACATTATTGAGAAGAAAAGGAAGAAGACTCGACGAGGCCGAGGAAAAGGGAAGAAGACTGAAGAAAACTCAGCGAATGACGACTGACAAGTCTTTTCTCAAGATCCTCTTATTGCCATTTGCAAACACATTAGTTTATTTAGGCATTTTGTTGTATTTTAGATCTTTTTAGCAGGTTAGCAGAGTTAAGAGGTAGACCGTGCTTGAACTCATCAAGAAGTTTTTAACTTGTAATGAACAAGGCATATTATCTTAAAAATTAATCAAGACACATTTCATGGAAATTCAAATGTCTTTATTGATTGGGACCCGTTTTATGAAAACTGAAATGCCCTTTACTATTTTCTTAGGACGCACTTCATGGAAGCTTAATCGTCCTTTTTATTATTTAGGACACATTTCATGGAAACTTAATCGTCCTTTTTATTATTTAGACCGAACCATATATGGCTGCCTACGTTCCCCTTTTACAAGAAAGGCTAAGGGGCTCAGGTCTTCGTAGTTCATTCTGGTGAACCAATTTTTTATGTGCAGCCCTGTCTTTTGCCTAGACCGCCCTTTTTGGGGTTTTCAGCCCTAGCCGGGCATTACTCTTTTTGCACTAAGATTTTTTTTTTTTTTCTTCTTTTTTTTTTTATATATGTGCAACCCTGTCTTTTGCCTAGACCGCCCTTTTTGGGGTTTTCAGCCTAGCTGGGTATTACTCTTTTTGCACTTTTCTTTTTTTTTTATCAGACATAGTATCTTCGGAGTTTATCACCGTTGACCGGGTGGACAAAGGGATTGCCATCCAAGTCTGCAAGCTTCATTGCTCCTCCTGACAGTATCTTCTGCACCACATAAGGGCCGATCCAGACGGGTTCCCATTTTCCCGGGGTTGTCTACGGTAGGGGCTTTACTTTCAGCACTAAGTCGCCCTCTTTGATATCTCCGGCCTTGACCTTTTTATCAAACGCTACGGCCATTCGCCTCTGGTAGGCTCGGGTGTGTTCCATGGCTTTTTGCCTTCTCTCGTCAAGGTGGCTAACTCATCATGCCGGCTGCGCAACCATTCCACTTCATTGACACTGTTTTCCAGAGAACCCTTAATGACGGGATTTCCAACTCCACCGGTAACACCGCTTCCATCCCGTAAGTTAGGGCAAGGAGTTTCTCCTGTGGCCGTTTCCGACAGACGTTACGTAGCCCCGAGTGCTAGGTGCGGCTTTTCGGGCCAATCACGACCACGGGTGGCTATCTTCCGGATGATCCGCTCGAGTGTCTTATTAGCGCCTTCCACGGCTCCATTGGTGCAGGTGCATGCGGGGACGACTTGTGGCGAGTAACTCTGAATTCTGACAGCAGTCTATCGCAGTCTCCTTTGAAGTGTGACCCATTATCAGAAATGATCTCGTTGGTGTGAATGTGTGCCCAAATTCTTTTGTTTATTGGAATTCACGCAAGTTTGAAGACATCCGAGTTATTTGAAAAACGGAGTCGCCACGCCATTTTGATTACCTCAAAACTTTGAAAAAAAGGTTTTATGGGTTCGGAGGTTAAGTTACCCTCGGGAAGAACGTTTGGCGTTCACCCAAAGTGCCTTGCCGAGCAAGTCTCCCTAGATTTCATTAATCGTGTTTGCTTGCGTGCTTTCTTTGTGTGCATGTGTTTGAAAATAAGGGGGGGGGAATGTCCCAAGTTATCTTCCGGACGTACAAACCATTTGTTGGTTGTCGCTCGGGATTCCTTGGAATTTATGTATTTGGGATTATGATCCCGTCCTCATCTTATGACTTATGATCATCGCATTTTAAACCTCGGGACCCTCGGGACTTGCGTGATCGAGAGAATGACTCTCTTTTGGGTCAAAGATGAGGTTCTTTAGGAAGGAATGTCCTTAGCCCATCAATCCTACGCTTTAAGACGGTCGAGCTCGTATAGAGGCTTCATGCTCATTCTTAAGCGATAATTGGAGATATAGGGTTCAAGGTTATCCTTTTCCTAAAGAAATCATGAACCTTTAATGGAAGGAACGATGCAAAGATGAGAACTTTTACACCGGTCCGTTCCAAGGTTGGGGGAAAGGGGAAATGCATGATAAAAAATGACTCTTTAATGAAAAGATGACATTTTTAGGTTGCAAATGATGCTTTTTGATTTAAAGAAATGATCTTTATGCAAATGATGCATAAAGATTTGATTTTTATGCAAATGATGCATTGAAAAAAGGGGGTTTTGATGCAAAGGATGCATTTTTATTGAAAAAAGATTTGATCTTTGTATGCAAATGATGCATAAAGATAACATTTTTATTGGAAAATAGGGATTTTAGGTGCAAAGGATGCACCTTTATGAAAAAGACTACATTTTTATGACAAATGAGGTCTTAATGCATGCAAAGGGGAAAGGGGGTGATAAAGATATGATCTTTATGAATAAATGCCAAGTCCCAAGCAAGATATATGAATGCAATGAGCAAGTATATCAATTAAAATGCAAGGTTAGGGCGTGCGAGGTTACCAATCGTTTCCTTCGCTTCTTCGGACGGAGCTAGGAGGAGAGGTTCTTCTTGGGTCTTCAAGGAGGAGGGAGATGGCTTCTTGAGCTTCTTCTTCGCCTTCTTGAGCCTTCAAGGGTTTTCTTCACGTCTGGACTGCTATGGAGTGTGTGTGTGTGATTGTTTGTGTTGTTGTTGTTGTTGTTGAAATGGGTAGAGGAGGGCTCTATTTATAGGCAGTCTGGATAAGGCTAATGAAGCCGTGCGGCCGTGTGCCCTTTCGCAAATGAGGCCGTGCGGGCTTATCCATTGTGACTCAGCATTCTAGAACCATGCAAGGTGGCATCATTCTAGAAGCTTCTCACTAATTAAGAAAAACGTGTTTTCTTAATTAGGAAGGCTCCTTACCCCTAATTTAAATTTGGAATTTGTTCCAGACAATTCCGAACACTAGGAAGGTCCGGGGAATTACAGGAAATTTACCGAAATGTCGGGAAAATAAACCAGGAAGGCATGAGCCGAGATTTGGGTACTTACGAAGCCCTCGGCAACGTCACTTGCAAGGCGAGTGGGGTTGTCGATAGAAAAGGATCCGATCTGGCGAATGCCGAGACGGATTGGGTGACCAAAGTGGTCGAGTGGCTGAACCTTTTGGAAGGCTACCTACGTATCCCGGAGGAATCAAGCCAGGCCGTAGTTCGGAATTAGGATCCGCTGGGGAAGGAAGAAGAGAAACTGGTCTCTTGCCGGGAAAAAGAAGAGAAAATGACCTAGGAGGTCAAGCAATTGATCCTACTGGGGACATGCTAGGAGTGACCCAGGTGGTCGAATTTTTGAGCTTTTATGAGGGGGCGCTTTATCACTGAGGAGTGACAAAGAAACAGGGTGACCAAAGTGGTCGAATGGCTGGACCTTTTATAAAAGGCTACCTACGTATCCCGGAGGAATCAAGCCTTGATCGTAGTTCAAGCATCACTAGATAGTTAGGAACGATGTCTAGGATCCTTGAGATTTTGACAATTCGGAGGCTGTCACCTGAGGAAGCTAGAGCTTATGGCGCTATCTCTTTATGATGGAGATAGAGGTAACTTAAGTTGGGAAACTTGGGCATACTTCACTATTCGCGGATAGAGGTAGCACAAGTTGAAATGACTTGGGCATACTTCACTATTCGCGGATAGAGGTAGCACAAGTTGGAATGACTTGGGCATACTTCACTATTCGCGGATAGAGGTAGCACAAGTTGAAATGACTTGGGCATACTTCACTATTCGCGGATAGAGGTAGCACAAGTTGAAATGACTTGGGCATACTTCACTATTCGCGGATAGAGGTAGCACAAGTTGGAATGACTTGGGCATACTTCACTATTTGCGGATAGAGGTAGCACAAGTTGAAATGACTTGGGCATACTTCACTATTCGCGGATAGAGGTAGCACAAGTTGGAATGACTTGGGCGTACTTCACTATTCGCGGATAGAGGTAGCACAAGTTGAAATGACTTGGGCATACTTCACTATTCGCGGATAGAGGTAGCACAAGTTGGAATGACTTGGGCATACTTCACTATTCGCGGATAGAGGTAGCACAAGTTGGAATGACTTGGGCATACTTCACTATTCGCGGATAGAGGTAGCACAAGTTTAGAGTTCTGACAATTCGGAGGTTGTCACCTAGTGTTATCCCGTTATAACGGAATTAACGGAGGCGACTGGGAATAAAGCTTGATTGCTAAAGAGATAAGGGATATTTTCTGAAAAGATGTTATCTTGGTTAAAAGATAACGGAAATTGCATGCCCAAGTGGAAGGTCCGGGCGGATTGTAATTTATGCTCGGAGCGAATGAAGCCGCCCGGCATGAGATGGAGAAAAAAAGAAGCCGTACGGCTAGAAGCTGTTTTTTCCAGTTATTTAAAATCAGGTTTTGAACGGGCATTGGGCACTTGTTGCCGCCCAAGAACGCAGAGAGAGAGAGAAGAGAGAGAGAGAATTTCGAAATTCTTCAACCCTTTTGCTTCCCTTTGATTTGAAATGGATCCGGAGGGCAATCCCATACCGAGGCAAGCAAGAAGAAACATCTCGGCGGCCGCGAGAAGGAGGAGGAAGGAGCTCGTGAGGACGGAGAGGAAGTATGACTTCCTTACGCCTCCATCGGAGCTTTACCCGGGGAGAAGGGAGCACAAATCAACGAACCCGCGATCAGTTGGGGTAAGCATTCTCATTTTGCTCAAATCAGGGAATGATTTTGCTTGATTTTTGAATGATTTAGGGCTTGACCCGAATTCTAGGATTTTGAATGATTTTTTGAATGATTTTGAGATGCATGAACAACCTATGAGGCTAAGAATATGCATGTGCAATTTTATTTGACAGAAATTATGAGAATGACTCACTTTTTTCTCGCAAAATGAAGTAAGAATTTTTTCAAAATATGAGACGGAGTTCTTGCCTTGTGCTAGAACTAGGTCAAAATTCTGATTTTCAATGAGAAAACATGATTTTGGAAGATGAAAATAATTCATGCATGCCATTTTTGAAAAATAATGCTTGTGTGGGAAAAATTGTGATTTTGTGCTTTAGGAAAGCAATGACGCGTTTCAAGTGATGAAAGACACGTTTTTGATGCAAAAGATATGCTAGAAAAACTTTTATGAATGCTTTTCTTTTGAAAATATGTGCACTTTTGAATATATGCATGCTTTTGAAATGATATGAAGGACTGACGCTTCTTTTGATGTGCTTGTCTACAGGAGAACAAGTCTAGAGGACCGTCGGAGATAGCGGTCAAGCTTTGGCGAGAGGATGCCGGATTTTGAGAAGGATGGGGCAAATCCCAAGCGGCGAGTGGTGAGGGCTACCGGCTGGATGCATTCGTAGAGGCTATCGGCGGGGGTGTTCACATCACCTCGAAGAGCAAGGGCTTGGTCCGAGGCCCTTTACGAGTTACAGTGGGACGGTACACATAGCTTTCACAGTGAGGGAGAGGCGCGGTGACTCCTGCCGATTTCACGGCTATTGCGGCCTACGGTTCAGGAGGCCCGTGACTTGGAGGGACCACATCACGGCGGAGGAGTTCCGGGCTTTGGTAGGGTTTGAGCTGATTCCCGAGGGGCAGGGATGGAGACACGGAATGTCGAGGTGGCGATTCGAGACTAGCATGCGGGAATTTTCTTGCTAATGATGTGGCCTTGCCAGACTAGCTAGAAAGCATTCGCTATGGTTGATGCTATCGGTCACCATTTTTGCTAGTGCAGGACACTAGCTATGACTTGCCTCCTCGACTCTCTGGAGGATGTTGATGGGATAGGGACGGTCTCTTGGGGAGAGGCCGGATTGGCGGAGTTGTACTTCTCGTTGGACATGTACGGTCGGAACAAAGTGCTTCGATGGGCCCTTTTCTTTTGCCACTTGAGGTAGTCTCCCTTTTTTTTTTTTTTTCTCTTTTCTGTCTTGAGACTTTTATAAGAGAGAGAATGACCTTTTGATGTTTTGAACATGCGAGGCTGGTTTTGTGAGGTGATCGGGTTCTTCCCTTGGAACCCGGCGAGTGATGTCACCATCTTCCCTGCTATGGTTATTTGGAGGAGATGCGAGAGATAAATTCACGGGAAGACCCGGATTACCTTCGATTACAAAATGGTGAGGCCGGTCATCAACGAGGATGGGCACGATGGAGTGGACTTCTACCACAGGGCGGTATCCGAGAGATCTTCTTTGGGAGATGCTATCGAGGTGACGAGGCGAGAGGAGGTGGCTCGCGGGGCGACATGTGATGTCATTTATACGGGGACCGCTTCTCGAGGCAAGATGGTCATGTTCCCCCACTAGATGCCATTACTCCTTCGACCCTCCCGGCACGGATCTGCGGCCCGAGGGCCCGGTGGATGAGATTGAGAGGTACCGAGCGGCGTAGGCTGCGGAGGAGTATTTTGATATGGGTACCCCCTACTGTTGTGTTTGTGGAACGGCGCTGAGGACGCTGCCACGAAGCTAGTGAAGGCGGCGGTCACTCGGGGATATGGGGAGGATGAGCCCTCTTGACCCGCCGATCCCTCTGCACATCTGTCCTACGTGGTCCATGGAGTGCCGAGGAGGATGAGGATACCTGTCCCCGTGCTAGGGAGCCCCGGTACACCTTGCCGCGATAGCACTTTGTAAGTGTACTCTTAGGGTCTTATTCCCTTTTTAGCTTTCGGATTTTACGCTTTTTGCTATTTTAAAGATTTTTCGAGATTTTCTCTTCCTTTTTTCGGAGTTCCGGCTCGCACTTACGATAGGTGGCCGGGCGGGAATAGGGGCTGGAAAGACATGTGCCGGTCTCTTACGAGGAAGGCGCTGCGCTTGGCGGCGGCGGATGCACGGGGCACAGGCGCGAGACGGCACGTCGGGGCACGGCGTCTACCTCATCGGCCTCGGAGTACTCTTCCGGTGCTATGCCTCGGGGCGGGGACCCAACGGCCGACATTCTGGAGCGGTGGCTGAGTACGGGCACGATAATGTCCATTTGTCTGACTTGAGCGACCAGGAGGACTTGATGAGAGAGGCTAGCATTTATGAGCTGAGTAGCGATGAAGATGAAGAAGAATCGGAGGCCTAGGAGGTCTCTAGAGTAGACTTGGAACAAAAACAAACAATTTACAATTTTTATGCACAACTTGTTTATTTTTTGCTTTATTTGGGCGCCGATGGGCGAAAACATTGTATTTATGTTTTAATTGCTTTTCTAATTCATGCTTTTTCAATTTGCATATTATCGAGCCTTGGGGGCGACTTTTTTGCTTGGAATTGGGGTGGCCATGGGCCAGAATGATTTATAATGGTGCATGAATGCTTGAATGGCTTACGGATATGTTTTTGTACGGGTTTTGGTTGAAAATGTGGGGTGAAAACTCCCTTGGGCAGCAACTTTGGTTCTTTGCAGAATTTTCTGAGAGAGCTAATGTGGCCGTGCGGCATGGCCTTGAGGGCAAATGTAGCCGTGCGGCTAACGGTTCTGTACGAGTTGGTTATTTTCTGAATAAAAGCAAGGCTTGGCCATTTCATTTCATTTTCACTATAGACTTGTCCCAATTGTTCCCAGAGCATATTTTGGACCGAAAAGCACCATCTTTGATCATTTTACGATGGAGAATCCCGTTAGATTGCAAAGGGGGAAACGAGACCATTTTCTATCCGGTCTTCAATCTTGGGCGAGATATAACTTCCAAAATCACAAGGGGCTGCTTGATTCTTCCTTCAAGATCAAGTCTTTATGGCATTTGAGGATCTCCCGCCCGATTGGGACTTTGTTGAGAGCCGCGGCAAAGTTACAGGACGTCAGGAGACATGTTTCTTGTTTCTCTTACAACGAAATTGTTCCAACGCACGAAGACTTGAGCCTTGATTGGGGTCCCGAGGGCGAGGCTATATCTATTCCGTGATCGGAGACGTGCCGGTGACGGTAAAGCTTGCATCTTTTTGCGAGATTCCTTTGGGAGAGGCCGAGAGGATGATGGTAGCCCGGATAGGATTGACCTTTACGATATCCGGGCGGGTTTGGGTCTCCGGATATGGCTGCGACCACGGTGGTTATGGATGCTTTCATTCTGCGTATTTTACATTACATTCAACTGCGAGTCCGTGGGGATCTGTCATAGTGGCCTCTTGGACATGTTCGAAGGCTGCGGCCGGGAAGGACATTGTCCCGCTGGTTTTGGGAGAGACATTTCATGGGATCGACAGGATGGCTCGGGGAGATCGTTTCATGAGGTCCGGGAGTCCGGCTATGTTGACTTTGTGGCTGCAGGAACAGGGTAGCTGGGAGCTGATGATGGCTAGGCTATCCACTTCGGACATCCGTTGGTGGATACCGCACTGGAGGTTGCAGACCAGGAGGATATTTCAGGAGTCTTATCTTTGTGAGGGTTCCGGGATTCTGGCTGGTCGTCCTTCTACATACCACCTTGGTATCCGGGCGGTTTGGGGCTTTACAGAGCCTTTGAGTGATTGGGAGGACATCCGGACCATGGAGGTGGTGTCATTGGACATGAGAGATCCCAGCCCGGCTTCTCTTTCTTCTCGAGGGCTTGGACACATCTTTGCTTTCCCACCCGGGGCTATCTTCGGGAAGCGGGAAGAGCACCATCTTGACCACTGTCTACTTGGGTAGTACGAGAGGGAGATGGGAACGACTCGAGGCTATCTTGGAGGATAGACGTCGAGGCTTTATTGGGAGGCGGCGTGACTCGAGTAGGACTACGAGGGAGGCGAGGCTAAGGCGAGTTGCCATAACCAATCGGGTGACTTGGTCGAGGAGATATGGAGGCTCGGTACAAGAGATTGTCAGAGGTCGCTCCTTTGGCCCGAGGCTCGGAGGGAGGAGGTGCGGACTCGTGCTCGTATAGAGAGCGCTCATTGACACGGGGTTGGTAGAGGCTCCGGTGAGGATACCGGAGGTCGGGATGAGGGATACCGACATTATTGAGAAGAAAAGGAGGAAGACTCGACGAGGCCGTAGGAAAAGGGAAGAAGGCTGAAGAAGACTCGGCGAATGACGGTGACAAGTCTTTTCTCAAGATCCTCTTATTGCCATTTGCAAACACATTAGTTTATTTAGGCATTTTGTTGTATTTTAGATCTTTTTAGCGAGGTTAGCGAGTTAAGAGGTAGGCTAGTGCTTGAACTCATCAAGAAGTTTTTAACTTGTAATGAACAAGGCATATTATTTTAGAAATTAATCAAGACACATTTCATGGAAATTCAAATGTCTTTATTGATTGGGACCCGTTTTATGAAAACCGAAATACCCTTTACTATTTTTTAGGACGCACTTCATGGAAGCTTTGATTGTCCTTTTTATTGTTTAGGACACATTTCATGGAAACTTAATCGTCCTTTTTATTGTTTTTTGGACCGAACCATATATGGCTGCCTACGTTCCCCTTTTACAAGAAAGGCTAAGGGGCTCGAGGTCTTAAGTAGTTCATTACGGTGAACTAATAATTTTCATGTGCGGCCATTTGTCTTTTGCCTAGACCGCCCTTTTGGGGTTTTCGGCCCTAGTGGGCATTACTCTTTTTGCACTTTTTTTTTTTTTTTTTTTTTTTTATTTATTTTTATGGACATAGTATCTTCGGAGTTTATCACCATTGGTGGGTGGACAAAGGGGTTGCCATCCAAGTACGCAAGCTTCATTGCTCCTCCCGACGGTATTTTACGCACCACATAAGGGCCGATCCGGATGGGTTCCCATTTTCCCGAGGGTTGTCTACGGTAGGGGCTTTACTTTCGGCACTAAGTCGCCCTCTTTGATGTCTGCGGCCTTGACCTTTTATCAAACGCTACGGCCATTCGCCTCACAGTAGGCTCGGGTGTGTTCCATGGCTTTTAGCCTTCTCTCGTCAAGCGAGGGCTAACTCATCATGCCATTGCGCAACCATTCCACTTCATTGACCTTTGTTTTCCGGGAGGACCCTTAATGACGGGATTTCCAACTCCCTTTGGTAACACTTTGCTTCCATCCCGTAAGTTAGGGCAAAAGGAGTTTCTCTGTGGCTGTTCGACGGACGTTACGTAGCCCCGAGTGCTAGGTGCGGCTTTTCGGGCCAATCACGACCACGGGTGGCCATCTTCGGATGATCCGCTCGAGTGTCTTATTAGCGGCTTCCACGGCTCCATTAGTTTGAGGTGCATGCGGGGACGACTTGTGGCGAGTAACTACGAATTCGACGGCGGTCTATCGCGATCTCCTTCGAAGTGTGACCCATTATCGAAATGATCTCGTTGGGCACCCCATATCCGCATATTATGTTTTCTTTGATGAAGCTGGGCCACTTTTGGAAGTGAGGACCTTGTAGGACTTGGCCTCTACCCACTTGGTGAAGTAGTCAATGGCTACCAACACGAACTCGTGCCCATTGCTTCTATAGGGGATATTTTCCCTATCACGTCAATGCCCCAAGTTGCAAACGGCCAAGGAGTCGTCATGCGGTACGGAGTCATGAGGTGGGAGATGGTTGAGGTTGGCAAACCGGCGGCATTTGTCGCGAGGTTCGGACGTGTTGAACGCGATCCGTTTCCATGGAGATCCGGTAGTAACCCATTCGAGGATCACTTGCATCGGGGCTCGCATTCATGTGAGGACCGCGGGGACCATTGTGGACTTCGGTCATCAACTCTCAGCTCTTTCTTGAGTGACACATAAGAGGAGTGGTCCTTGATACCGCTTCTTGTATAGGTTGCCTCCTAGAATGACATGCGAGAAGCCAACCTTTTCGGGGCTTGCAAGCTTTTGGCTCGACTCCTTCTTTTGGTCTACCTTCTTCGTCTCGAAGGCGACTCTCCGTCTTTGAGGAATTGGTAAATGCGATTATACGAAGGTTCCTTTATAGGTTCGGGTCCCGGAGTCCACTTCACAAACGAAAGGCTGGGGCTTCTCTTCTACCCACTCTGAAGGGCTTTATGGCTTTTCCCTCGGGGATCTCTACCAATGAGGCTAGAGTAGCTAGAGCATCTGCGAATCTGTTCTTTTCCCTCGGCAAGTAGTGGAAAGTCACTTCTCGGAAGCTGTCCAGTCCAACTCCTCCATATGGGCATGATACCGTTGCGAGATTAGGGTCTACGAGTCTTCCACTTGTTGGAGACTTGGTTGATGATCGTGGCGAGTCTCAGTAAACTTCGAGCTCCTTGACATTTCTTTCTAAGGCGGCCTCAAAACCGGCAATGCGAGGCTTCATACTCGGCGGCATTGTTTGTGGCGGGAAAGTTCAACTTGAGGGCTATGGGGTATGCTCATCTTTCGGATCGACCCAATAGCATTCCTACACCATTTCCTCTTTTGTTAGCGGCTCAGTCAAAGAACAAGCGCCATCTATTTTCGAGGCTCAATTGCAAAGATCCCTTCATGCGGAAATTGGGGTTCGGGCCCTCTGTCTTCATTCTTGGGGAAATTCGCCGGGTGATCGACAATGCTTGACCCTTGATGGCCTTTACGGTCACATAGTTGATGTCGTATTACGCAGAAAAGGACCACTTCGCTAAACGCATCGAGAGGGAAGGCTTGTCAAAGATGTACTTGATGGGGTCCATTTTCGAGACCAAGTTCACGGGGTGGGCTTGCATATAATGCTTCAACTTGCCGACTCACCCGGACCGATCCTGCACAGGTCTTTTCACATCTTGAGTAATTGAGCTCACTCCTCACTTGTAGCTTCAGGCGACAAAGTAAATGGCATTTTCTACCCGAGAGTCTTTCTTCTCTTGAGCAAGCATAGCCCCAATGCCGTGTACGTGACGGTTAGATAGAGCGAAGAGGCTTACGTCTATGTGGGGGCATAGTACGGGGATGTACTAAGTATGCCTTGATCCGGTCAAAGGCATCTTGGCATTCTTCGGTCCATTACGTGTCCACATTCTTCTTCATGAGCTTGAAGATGGGCTCGCACATAGTGGTCAGGCGATTGACAAAACGGGCGATGTCTTGCAATTTTCCCATGAAGCTTTTTGACTTAAATGCAGGTTTGAGGTGGCCTCATATCCATGATAGCTTTGATCTTTCGGGGTCAACTTCTATACCTCGCTCAGTGACCATGTACCCGAGCACTTTTCCCCTTGTCACTCCGAAGGTGCATTTGGCGGGGTTTAGTCTCATGGAGTCTTTGTCTCAGCCTCTCAAAGAATTTTCGTAGGTCAACAAAGTGCTGCCCACCTTCTCCTTTGGAGTGGATTATCATGTCGTCTACGTAGACCTCAATCTCCTTGTGGATCATGTCATGAAAAAGTGCGGTCGCTGCCCTTTGGTAAGTAGCCGGCATTCTTGAGCCCGAATGGCATTGCGTATAACAGTATGGGTTCCCCACGGTGTGGTGAAGGCTGTCTTTTCTTGGTCTTCCTCGGCCATCTTGATGCGGTTGTAGCACATGCAAAACCATCAACGAAGGATTTGACTTCGTAGTTGGCGGTGGAGTCCACCGGGATGTCTATGTTTGGCGAGAGGGTAGTCGTCTTTGGGGCGGCCTTGTTCGGATCTCGGAAATCCACACAACAAATAAGCGCACCTTCCCATTGGCCTTGGTTACGGTCACGATGTTGGACAACCATGTCGGGTATTCAATAACTCGATGAATCCTACCCGCATTAGCTTCTCAATTTCTTCTTTGACACCTGTAGAGACCATTCCGGCTTGATCTTTCTCGGTTTTTGCTTTGCGGCTTAGCATGCGGTGCTAGAGGGATTACGTGTGCTCTACTATCGAAGGCTGTCTAGCCCCGGCATATCTTTGTATGACCATGCAAACACGTCGATGTATTCTCTGAGCAACTCGATTAGTCTGTCCCTTTCAACCCCCTGGAAGAAGCTCCCAATCTGTGTCTCTTTAGGTTCCTCAATAGTACCCAAGTTCACACTTATCAAAACCTCCTCGGCAGCTTGGGCCCGGTTTTCCTCTTTTACGAAACACGCTTAAAGATTTCTTTAATGTATTGTTCGTTTAGTGTGTTTGCATCTTGTTCAAATGATTCATTATTAAGCTTGTTGTTAAGTTTTGAGTTAATTTATCATTTGTTAAGTTGGCAATAAGAGGATAATCGAGAAAGATTTGTCATTTCATTCAAGATAAGGGGAAAGATGACATCGATTACATTTTCATAATCCTCGGGCGTGAGGCCTTCGGATGACTACGAGGGCTGGAATTCGAAGATTCTGACTCAAGCGAATAGACAACACGACTCTGGACCACTACACTACTTATTGACTCGAGGGGACTTGACGAGGGTTGGGCCAGGATCTCACTCCTTCTTCTTTGTTGCCACTGGAGTAGCGGTCTTGCCGGCGTTCTTCGAGAAAGTTGGAGACTTCAAAGCGATCAAAAAGCTTGCCGGAAATCATTAACGGCCGGTATTGTGGAAAGATGGTGAGGGGAACTAAAGTAACTTGTTGCAATCTTTCGGCTAGCTCTTCCGTAGAGACTGGACTCATTGGCGAAGGGTCTGGCTCATCTCATCAATGCCTTGGCGATAACTCATTTTCTCTTTGCTTGATCTTGGACATCACGACCTTGTCGGTGTAGCCAATGAAGGGTTGGCTTGGATAATGCGATGAAGTCTTCTTGAGAGGGGATCTTGATTCTTCCTTGGCGCTACGTATTCAATAGGCTTTACGTGTTCGCTTCCGGATGCTGCTAGCTTCTCATTGAACTTCACGATGGCCACAAATTCAGCACTTTACGCTTCAAGAAGATCCTTGTACATGGGGATATCGAGTGGGTGTGCTTGGGGTGACGGGTTTCTTGACGGGTTCCTTGGCATAATTGACATAGTAGTCGAACTTGCCGAAAGGCTCTCCCAAAGTTCCTACGCTCTTGTCCCCGGCTTCGTATCTTTCCTTAAGCTTTTCTTTGTGTGGACTTTCTCTTCTTCTTCTTCCTTGAAGGAGCGTCCTCATTGATCCATTCTTGATACTCATACTCGGCGGTCTTCGCAATCACATACATCATACCGAGATGTGAGGCTTGGGTTGAGCTGGGATAGCCCCTCCAATTGCTTGGTCATTACCATTGTGGATTACCATGTTGGCCATTTTGACAACGATAAGGCGACAAAACCGAGGATTACAGCGAACCGTTCCGAGGATTCTCGCTAACAAGTTGGCGACCCGGTGTTCTCGCCCAGCTTCTTTCTCGCTGCGGGGAAAGGGATAGGAAAGTTTTAGACTCGGGGTAGGTGTTTAGGGAAGGCTCGGGCAATATGCAAATTAGAATCTTCAAGTTTACTTAAAACAGTGTCTTTTATTAATATCTATTTGGTTGGAAAAGGGGTTACGCCCTTCTTTTTCACAACTACTCTAGATCCTGGATCAGTGGGTTCGCGTCACTACGTCTATAAGCCCCTCGTATTCCACATATTTCGACCTCCCGGGGTGGACGGCCCGGGCGAGGGTCACATAGGGCACGCGGATCCCACCGACCGAGAGTAAGAAACGCTCCTATCGGGTCTAGCGGGTCATAGGACCTTTCAACGCACGAGCGATGCGGATTATAGTCAAGGCAATACCGTGAAAGTCTCGTCTCTCTGCCTTGACGGATCTTCGACGAGTTTCGCTTGAGCGAATGAGCGGTTTTGACTTTCGGTAATGTCCGAGAATATAATAGGCATGGGTCGGGCGGCAAAAGCCGGATGACACGGTGTCACATTGAACTTCGTTGCATACGCGGTCGCGAGTCGGAATCGAAGTCAATCTTTGGTCAAGATCTTGCCAATTTTTCCTTGTCGGAATTTTGGCGGAGCTTCGCTTGAGCGAAAGATCTTTTGATTTTTTTGGCAAAGACTCGGTCTTGACTCTTACGCATTCCGTGCGGGTCAAGGTCAATAGTCAATGTCGGAGTCAAGATCCCACCGATTTTCCTTATCGGAATTTGGCGGAATTTCGCGAGCGAAAATCTTGGTTTCCGTTATGAGCTAAGGCTTGACCTTTACGTGGGTATGCAAGCTGGGCTATATGACACGGACTAGACCAAAAACCAACCAAAAGTCACGGTTTTGAAACGTGTGACACGGGTGTGCATTGGTCGACACCGGTTTGCCATGGGGAGGTTGGGATGATTCCGTGCGCGCCGGGAGCATCGTAAAGGCCGTCCGTGACTCGCATTTGGAACCACCCTCGGGTTTGAAGGACGTGCGTGCAAAAGTGTACGGGATATATCGGGTGCGCGTAGTGTGCGGTCTCCTAAAAATGTTCCTTTTTGAGTTAAAACGAGATTTTCATAAATGTGTTTTAAAGGAATGATTTTCGGGACGGGGAAAATGCAACACATAAGCACGTAAATTTTACAGGAGCCCCGGTCGGTCGTGGAGTGAATAGCCCCAAGGCTGCTAGGGCTGCCCAGATTAACCATGATTTTCCTGGTGGAATTGCCATTTGAGGTCGTATGGTCAGAATCCTATGAGGATTAGCCGTACGACTGCATGGATCAATTTTCCAGGTTCCACTCCTTTTGCTATTTTCCGGGTTGTTTCCCGTTTCAAAGTATGCACAGATTCCAAGATGCAAATGATGCAATGCATGGTAAAAGAAAGCAAGCACGATTAATGAAATCGGCGATGGGAGTCTAACCCGCTCAAAGGGAAAAGCTTTTTGTATTTTTTTCAAAAAATTTTTTTTTCAAAAAGGGATACTGGTACGTGGGATTGTTAAACCACCTTGTTATCCCAAGCCCCGGGTTAGGGAGCGATACAGGAAGGGTAAGTGGGGTCCACCTATATACCAAGTATCGACTTTTGTTTTGAAAAATAAAACTTTTCTCCTTTGGGATAGTCCCCAGCGGAGTCGCCAAACTGTGAATGTGTGCCCAAATTCTTTTGTTTATTGGAATTCACGCAAGTTTGAAGACATCCGAGTTATTTGAAAAACGGAGTCGCCACGCCATTTTGATTACCTCAAAACTTTGAAAAAAAGGTTTTATGGGTTCGGAGGTTAAGTTACCCCTTGGGAAGAACGTTTGGCGTTCACCCAAAGTGCCTTGCCGGAGCAAGTCTCCCTAGATTTCATTAATCGTGTTTGCTTGCGTGCTTTCTTTGTGTGCATGTGTTTGAAAATAAGGGGGGGGAATGTCCCAAGTTATCTTCCGGACGTACAAACCATTTGTTGGTTGTCGCTCGGGATTCCTTGGAATTTATGTATTTGGGATTATGATCCCGTCCTCATCTTATGACTTATGATCATCGCATTTTAAACCTCGGGACCCTCGGGACTTGCGTGATCGAGAGAATGACTCTCTTTTGGGTCAAAGATGAGGTTCTTTAGGAAGGAATGTCCTTAGCCCATCAATCATACGCTTTAAGACGGTCGAGCTCGTATAGAGGCTTCATGCTCATTCTTAAGCGATAATTGGAGATATAGGGTTCAAGGTTATCCTTTTCCTAAAGAAATCATGAACCTTTAATGGAAGGAACGATGCAAAGATGAGAACTTTTACACCGGTCCGTTCCAAGGTTGGGGGAAAGGGGAAATGCATGATAAAAAATGACTCTTTAATGAAAAGATGACATTTTTAGGTTGCAAATGATGCTTTTTGATTTAAAGAAATGATCTTTATGCAAATGATGCATAAAGATTTGATTTTTATGCAAATGATGCATTGAAAAAGGGGGTTTTGATGCAAATGATGCATTTTTATTGAAAAAAAGATTTGATCTTTGTATGCAAATGATGCATAAAGATAACATTTTTATTGGAAAATAGGGATTTTAGGTGCAAAGGATGCACCTTTATGAAAAAGACTACATTTTTATGACAAATGAGGTCTTAATGCATGCAAAAGGGGAAAGGGGGTGATAAAGATATGATCTTTATGAATAAATGCCAAGTCCCAAGCAAGATATATGAATGCAATGAGCAAGTATATCAATTAAAATGCAAGGTTAGGGCGTGCGAGGTTACCAATCGTTTCCTTCGCTTCTTCGGACGGAGCTAGGAGGAGAGGTTCTTCTTGGGTCTTCAAGGAGGAGGGAGATGGCTTCTTGAGCTTCTTCTTCGCCTTCTTGAGCCTTCAAGGGTTTTCTTCACGTCTGGACTGCTATGGAGTGTGTGTGTGTGTGATTGTTTGTGTTGTTGTTGTTGTTGTTGAAATGGGTAGAGGAGGGCTCTATTTATAGGCAGTCTGGATAAGGCTAATGAAGCCGTGCGGCTGCAGGCCCTTTGCAAATGAGGCCGTGCGGTCTTATCCATTGTGACTCAGCATTCTAGAACCATGCAAGGTGGCATTATTCTAGAAGCTTCTCCCTAATTAAGAAAAACGTGTTTTCTTAATTAGGAAGGCTCCTTACAGCCCTAATTTAAATTTGGACTGTTCCAGGACAATTCCGGAACACTAGGAAGGTCCGGGGAATTACCGGGAAATTTACCGAAATGTCGGGAAAATTAACCGGAAGGCATGAGCCAGATTTGGGTACTTACAGTTGGGCACCCCATATCTGCACATTATGTTTTCTTTGATGAACTGGGCCACTTTTCTGGAAGTGAGGACCTTGTAGGACTTGGCCTCTACCCACTTTGTGAAGTAGTCAATGGCTACCAACACGAACTCGTGCCCATTGCTTCCTGCCGGGGATATTTTCCCTATCACGTCAATGCCCCAAGTTGCAAACGGCCAAGGAGTCGTCATGCAGTACAGGTCATGAGGTGGGAGATGGTTGAGGTTGGCAAACCGGCGGCATTTGTCGCGAGGTTCGGACGTGTTGAACGCAGATCTGTTTCCATGGAGATCCAGTAGTAACCCATTCTGAGGATCACTTGCATCAGGGCTCTGGCATTCATGTGAGGACCGCAGGGACCATTGTGGACTTCGATCATCAACTCTCTGGCTCTTTCTTGAGTGACACATAAGAGGAGTGGTCCTTGATACCGCTTCTTGTATAGGTTGCCTCCTAGAATGACATAATGAGAAGCCAACCTTTTCAGGGCTTGTAAGCTCTTGGCTCTGATACCTTCTTTTGGTCTACCTTCTTTGTCTCCGAAAGGCCGACTCTCCGTCTTTGAGGAATTGGTAAATCGGTGTACCAAGGTTCCTTTATAGGCTCGGGTCCCAGTCCACTTCACAACAGAAAGTGGGGCTTCTCTTCTACCCACTCTGAAGGGCTTTAGGGCTTTGCCCTCGGGGATCTCTACCAATGAGGCTAGAGTAGCTAGGGCATCTGCGAATCTGTTCTTTTCTCTCGGCAGGTAGTGGAAAGTCACTTCTACGAGCTGTCCGATCCAACTCCTCCATATGGGCATGATACCGTTGTAGATTAGGGTCCACAGTCTTCCACTTGTTGGAGACTTGGTTGATGATCAGTGAGTCTCAGTAAACTTCGAGCTCCTTGACATTTCTTTCTAAGGCGGCCTCCAAACCGGCAATGCGGGCTTCATACTCGGCGGCATTGTTCGTGGCGAGAAAGTTCAACTTGAGGGCTATGGGGGTATGCTCATCTTTCGGATCGACCAATAGCATTCCTACACCATTTCCTCTTTTGTTAGCGGCTCAGTCAAAGAACAAGCGCCATCTATTTTCGAGGCTCAGCTGCAAAGATCCCTTCATCTGGAAATTGGGGTTCGGGCCCTTTGTCTTCATTCTTGGGGAAATTCGCCGGGTGATCGACAATGCTTGACCCTTGATGGCCTTTACGGTCACATAGTTGATGTCGTATTACGCCAAGAAGAAGGACCACTTCGCTAAACGCATCGAGAGGGAAGGCTTGTCAAAGATGTACTTGATGGGGTCCATTTTCGAGACCAAGTTCACGGGGTGGGCTTGCATATAATGCTTCAACTTGCCGACTACCCGGACCGATCCTGCACAAGTCTTTTCACATCTTTGAGTAATTGAGCTCACTCCCCTGTAGCTTCCAGTGACAAAGTAAATGGCATTTTCTACCCGAGAGTCTTTCTTCTCTTGAGCAAGCATAGCCCCAGCTGCCGTGTACGTGACGGTGAGATAGAGCGAAGAGGCTTACATGTCTATGTGGGGGCATAGTACGGGGATGTACTAAGTATGCCTTGATGCGGTCAAAGGCATCTTGGCATTCTTCGGTCCATTACTGTGTCCACATTCTTCTTCATGAGCTTGAAGATGGGCTCGCACATAGTGGTCAGCTGATTGTGAAAGCGGCTAATGTCTTGCAATTTACCCATGAAGCTTTTGACTTACATGCGGGTTTGAGGTGGCCTCATATCCATGATAGCTTTGATCTTTCGGGGTCAACTTCTATACCTCGCTCAGTGACCATGTACCCGAGCACTTTTCCCCTTGTCACTCCGAAGGTGCATTTGGCGGGGTTTAGTCTCATGGAATCTTTGTCTCGGCCTCTCAAAGAATTTTCGTAGGTCAACAAAGTGCTGCCCACCTTCTCCTTTGGAGTGGATTATCATGTCGTCTACGTAGACCTCAATCTCCTTGTGGATCATGTCATGAAAAAGTGCGGTCGTTTGCCCTTTGGTAAGTAGCCCCGGCATTCTTGAGCCCGAATGGCATTCTTGTATAACGATAGGTTCCCACGGTGTGGTGAAGAGCATCTTTTCTTGGTCTTCCTCGGCCATCTTGATGCGGTTGTAGCACAAAAACCATCAACGAAGGATTTGACTTCGTAGTTGGCGATGGAGTCCACCGGGATGTCTATGTTTGGCGAGAGGGTAGTCGTCTTTGGGGCGCCTTGTTCGGATCTCGGAAATCCACACGGCGCACCTTCCCATTGGCCTTGGTTACGGTCACGATGTTGGACAACCATGTCGGGTATTCAATAACTCGATGAATCCTACCCGCGGTAGCTTCTCAATTTCTTCTTTGACCTGTAGAGACCATTCCGGCTTGATCTTTCTCGGTTTTGCTTTGCGGCTTAGCATCCGGTGCTAGAGGGATTACGTGCTCTACTATCGAACCTGTCTAGCCCCGGCATATCTTTGTATGACCATGCAAACACGTCGATGTATTCTGCGAGCAACTCGATTAGTCTGTCCCTTTCAACCCCTGGAAGAAGCTTCCAATCGTGTCTCTTTAGGTTCCTCAATAGTACCCAAGTTCACACTTATCAAAACCTCCTCGGCGACTTGGGCCGGTTTTCCTCTTTTACGAAACACCTTAAAGATTTCTTTAATGTATTGTTCGTTTAGTGTGTTTGCATCTTGTTCAAATGATTCATTATTAAGCTGTTGTTAAGTTTTGAGTTAATTTATCATTTGTTAAGTTGGCAATAAGAGGATAATCAGAAAGATTTGTCATTTCATTCAAGATAAGGGGAAAGATGACATCGATTACATTTTCATAATCCTCTGGCGTGAGGCCTTCGGATGACTACGGGGAAGGAATTCGAAGATTCTGACTCAAGCGAATAGACAACACGACTCTGGACCCTACACTACTTATTGACTCGAGGGGACTTGACAAGGGTTGGACCGGATCTCACTCCTTCTTGCTTTGTTGCCCAGGAAGTAGCGGTCTTGCCGGCGTTCTTGAGAAAGTCGGAGACTTGAGCGATCAAAAGCTTGCCGGAAATCATTAACGGGCGGTGCTGTGGAAAGATGGTGAGGGAACTAAAGTAACTTGTTGCAATCTTCCAGCTAGCTCTTCCGTAGAGGCGGACTCATTGGTGAAAGGGTCGGCTCATCTCATCAATGCACCGCGATAACTCATTTTCTCTTTCGATCTTGGACACCACGATCTTGTCGGTGTAGCCAACGAAGGGTTGGCTTGGATAATGCTTGATGAAGTCTTCTTCGAGAGGATCTTGATTCTTCCTTGGCCTACGTATTCAATAGGCTTTACGTGTTGCGCTTCCCGGATCACGCTAGCTTCTCATTGAACTTCACGATGGCCACAAATTCAGCACTTTACGCTTCAAGAAGATCCCTGTACATGGGGATATCGAGGCTGGATGTGCTTGGGGTGACGGGTTCTTTGACGGGTTCTTTGGCATAAGCGACATAGTAGTCGAACTTGCAGAAGGCTCTCCCAAAGTTCCTACGCTCTTGTCCCCGACTTCGTATCTTTCCTTAAGCTTTTCTTTGTGTGGACTTTCTCTTCTTCTTCTTCCTTGAAGGAGTGTCCTCATTGATCCATTCTTGATACTCATACTACTAGGCGGTCTTCGCAATCACATACATCATACCGAGATGTGAGGCTTGGGTTGAGCTGGGATAGCCCCTCCAAGCTGCTTGGTTATTACCGTTGTGGATTACCATGTTGGCCATTTTGACACCGACAAGGCTGACAAAGCGAGGATTACAGCGAACGTCCGAGGGATTACGCGCTAACAAGTCGGCGACCCGGTGTTCTCACCCACTTCTTTCTCGGCTGCGGGAAAGGGATAGGAAAGGTTTAGACTCGGGGTAGGTGTTTAGGTGAAGGCTCGGGCAATATGCAAATTAGAATCTTCAAGTTTACTTAAAACAATGTCTTTTATTAATATCTATTTGGTTGGAAAAGGGGTTACGCCCTTCTTTTTCACAACTACTCTAGATCTGGATCGGTGGGTTCCGTCACTACGTCTATAAGCCCCTCGTATTCCACAGTATTTCGACCTCCCGGGGTGGACGGCCCGGGCGAGGGTCCTATAGGGCACGCGGATCCCACCAGGCCGAGAGTAAGAAACGCTCCTATCGGGTCTAGCGGGTCATAGGACCTTTCAACGCACGAGCGATGCGGATTATAGTCAAGGCAATACTGGGAAAGTCTCGTCTCTGCCTTGACGGATCTTTGACGAGTTTCGCTTGAGCGAATGACGGTTTTGACTTTCGGTAATGTCCGAGAATATAATAGGCATGGGTCGGGCGGCAAAAGCCGGATGACACAAGTGTCACATTGAACTTCGTTGCATACGCGGTCTTAGTCGGAATCGAAGTCAATGCGGTCAAGATCTTGCCAATTTTTCCTTGTCGGAATTTTGGCGAGCTTCGCTTGAGCGAAAGATCTTTTATTTTGGCAAAGACTTGGTCTTGACTCTTATGCATTCCGTGCGGGTCAAGGTCAATAGTCAATGTCGGAGTCAAGATCCCACCGATTTTTCCTTGTCGGAATTTCGGCGGAATTTCGCTTGAGCGAAAATCTTGGCTTCCGTTATGAGCTAAGGCTTGACCTTTACGTGGGTATGCAACTGGGCTATATGACACGGACTAGACCAAAAACCAACCAAAAGTCACGGATTTTTGAAACGTGTGACACGGTTTGTGCATTGGTCGAGCCTTTTGCCATGGGGAGGTTGGGATGATTCCGTGCGCGCCAGGAGCATCGTAAAGCTGTCCGTGGCTAGCAGTGGAACCACCCTCGGGTTTGAAGGACGTGCGTGCAAAAGTGTACGAGGATATATCGGGTGCGCGTAGTGTGCGGTCTCCTAAAAATGTTCCTTTTGAGTTAAAACAGAGATTTTCATAAATGTGTTTTAAAGGAATGATTTTCGGGACGGGGAAAATGCAACACATAAGCACGTAAATTTCTCGGGAGCCCCGGTCGAGTCATGGAGCTGAATAGCCCCAAGGCGCTAGGGCTTGCCCAGATTAACCATGATTTTCTGGTGGAATTGCCGCGAGGTCGTATGGTCGAATCCAAGGAGGATTAGCCGTACATTGCATGGATCAATTTTCCAGGTTCCACTCCTTTTGCTATTTTTCGGGTTATTTCCCGTTCAAAGTATGCACAGATTCCAAGATGCAAATGATGCAATGCATGGTAAAAGAAAGCAAAGACGATTAATGAAATTGGCGATGGGAGTCTAACCCGCTCAAAGAGAAAAGCTTTTTGTATTTTTTTTTCAAAAGTTTTTTTCGAAAAGGGATACTTGAGTACGTGGGATTGTTAAACCACCTTGTTATCCCAAGCCGGGTTAGGGAGCGATACAGAAGGGTAAGTGGGGTCCACCTATATACCAAGTATCGACTTTTTGTTTTGAAAATAAAGCTTTTCTCCTTTGGGATTATCCCAGTAGTCGCCAAACTGTGAATGTGTGCCCCAAAAATTTTGTTTATTGGAATTCACGCGAGTTTGAAGACATCCGAGTTATTTGAAAAACGGAGTCGCCACGCCATTTTGATTACCTCAAAACTTTGAAAAAAAGGTTTTATGGGTTCGGAGGTTAAGTTACCCCTTGGGAAGAACGTTTGGCGTTCACCCAAAGTGCCTTGCCGGAGCAAGTCTCCCTAGATTTCATTAATCGTTTTTGCTTGCGTGCTTTCTTTGTGTGCATGTGTTTGAAAATAAGGGGGGGAATGTCCCAAGTTATCTTCCGGACGTACAAACCATTTGTTGGTTGTCGCTCGGGATTCCTTGGAATTTATGTATTTGGGATTATGATCCCGTCCTCATCTTATGACTTATGATCATCGTATTTTAAACCTCGGGACCCTCGGGACTTGCGTGATCGAGAGAATGACTCTCTTTTGGGTCAAAGATGAGGTTCTTTAGGAAGGAATGTCCTTAGCCCATCAATCCTACGCTTTAAGACGGTCGAGCTCATATAGAGGCTTCATACTCATTCTTAAGCGATAATTGGAGATATAGGGTTCAAGGTTATCCTTTTCCTAAAGAAATCATGAACCTTTAATGGAAGGAACGATGCAAAGATGAGAACTTTTACACCGGTCCGTTCCAAGGTTAGGGAAAAGGGAAATGCATGATAAAAATGACTCTTTAATGAAAAGATGACATTTTGGTTATAGCAAATGATGCTTTTTGATTGAAAGAAATGATCTTTATGCAAATGATGCATAAAGATAGCATTTTTATGCAAATGATGCATTAGAAAAGGGGTTTTGATGCAAAGGATGCATTTTTATTGAAAAGATTTGATCTTTATATGCAAATGATGCATAAAGATAACATTGTTATTGGAAAATAGGGATTTTAGGTGCAAAGGATGCACCTTTATGAAAAAGACTACATTTTTATGACAAATGAGGTCTTAATGCATGCAAAAAAAAAAGGGAAGGGGATGATAAAGATGTGATCTTTAAGCTACCAAGTCCCAAGCAAGATATATGAATGCAATGAGCAAGTATATCAATTAAAATGCAAGGTTAGGGCGTGCGAGGTTACCAATGACTTCCTTTGCTTCTCGGGACGGAGCTAGGAGGAGAGGTCGATCTTTGGTCTTCAAGGAGGAGGGATGTAGCTTCTTGGCCTTCCTTCTTCTTCTTCTTGAATTCCCAGCCGGTTTCTTCACGTATTTCGAGTGTATTGTGTATTTTTCTCATATATTGTGTGTGTTGAAATGGGTAGAGGAGGGCTCTATTTATAGGCGATGCTGGATAAGGCTAATGAAGCCGTGCGGCTGCAGGCCCTTCGCAAATGAGGCCGTGCGGTCTTATCCATAATGACTCAGCATTCTAGAACCATGCAAGGTGGCATTATTCTAGAACCTTCTCCCTAATTAAGAAAAACGTGTTTTCTTAATTAGGAAGGCTCCTTACAGCCCTAATTTTAATTTGGGACTGCTCTGGGACATTTCCGGAACACTAGGAAGGTCCGGGGAATTACCGGAAAACTTACCGAAATTGCCGGGAAATTTAACCGGAAGGCATGAGCCAGATTTGGGTACTTACAGGTAGCACTCACAGTTTTGCCCTTGGCCTTCTTTTTCTGATAATCAGAGAGAGTCTCCTCTTCATCACCATCTACCCAAGCATCAAATGAGTCCACAGAAGGCTCCTTTTCCTTGTTTGCTTCAAAGTTCTCATCACTCACATGGGGTGAGGACACATCAATAGAGCTTTCTGAGACTTCAACTGGATCAAGAGAGGTATTTGAAGTTGCCTTGGACCTGATTGATCTAATGCGGTTGGAAGACCTCCTTTTTGCGATTTGGGGAGACAGTTTGGCAGTTGGGGCTTTCCTCTTTCTTTTTGGCTCGGTAGGGATGAGAGTCACCTTAGGAATGCCTTGATCAAATGAGGTAATGGGGCCAGAGGTAGGAACAATCGCCATTGTTGGTGGAGAAGAGCTTGGAGTGATCATTGGGGAAGTTTCCATGGCCACGCGAGATGCCACGGAAGGAGCAATGCTAGGTGAGATATCCATTTGGTCCGTGTGGGAAGGTTCGGTACTAGCTTTGGATGGAGATGTCATGGAGATTTGAGGGAATTTTTGGAACGTATTTTTGACCTAGAATTTTTGGGAGAGAAGAAGACGCTGGAAGGAGGGTTTTAGAGAGAGGAGAGGGTAACGTATAGAGAGAGAGACGGAGGAGGTTGAGAGAAAATAGGAAATAAAAGATTAAATGGGGAACAAACTCTTAATTTGATTTGACATTTAAAAGCTTATCTAATCTACCCCTATTTATTCTCAAACTAATCCCTATCCACACAAACCGAATTAAACCCTAACCACTCCCTTTTAAACCTCAATTCTTTTTAAATAAAAACAACACGGTTGCAACATTTAAATTTATTTATTTATTTATTTATTTTTTTTTTTTAAGTAAAAACGTAAAAAACAAAAAATAAGTAAACTAAATAATTTGTAACTAAGCCCAAAACATTATATGCACAAATTAAATAAATAAGGGTTAGTTACTTAATTAAGTTTACCAAAAATAAAGGAAACTTGTTGAAGACGTTTTCAAAATCGTAAACTCTTTAATTAAAAAGACTTTCAGATTTTGAGAAATTAATCAACAATATTTCGAAAATAAAAAAATAAAAAACTAATATAGCACACACTAATGTGTTAAGGCAATGATGGTAACACGTAGGATAACACATACTCCATGATATAAAACCCCTTGATAAATATTTTTTTCAGTTTCAAACACTTGAGGCATAACAAGCTGAGCATTTTTCATGCACTTTAGGCATTATATGCCTATATATAATTTTTTAAGTACATTGCTTGTTAAACACGTCTCAATACACTTCTTTAAACAAGAAAGCAACGTAGTAACGAGCTCCGTGCTTCAAGTTATATTTCAAGTGTAGAGACCAAGTGATCTATGCCTTTCAAGTAGGGTACACTGTAGTAGCGAACTCCATGTCCCTAATACTTAGCATAAATCACCTCATACCTTCTCATTGGCAAGAGTACATCGTTGCAGCGAACACCGTGCCCCGAGCTCGAGAGAAAAGTATGGACAAATGCCTTTGTCTTTTATTTATCAAAAAGAAAATATTAGTGACTTTGTCACTTTAAGCATATGAAGGGGAATGATATCAGATGTGCTAACCTAAATAATAACCTACCATAACAAAAAGGTCAGCATGTGCCACTGTTAGAACTAAGCTAGCTAGAATAAACAAATAATAAAGTATTTTTTTATTTTTTTTTAAGTAAATAACCAAAGAAAAAAATACACTAATATACAAGTGTTACCCTGAGTGATAACATCACACAGGGTAGCACAGACGAGCAGACTCAGAGATTACAAAGACCAAGAGATCTTTTCAAACTAGAAAATCTCTCGTGGTCTAAGGCCTTAGTAAAGATGTCGGCCAGCTTGATACTTAGTATCAATATGATCAATATTAATTAGGCCTTTATCTACCATATCTCTAAGAAAATGATGACGTATGTCAATGTGTTTGGTACGGGAATGTTGAGCTGGGTTTTTGAAATGTTGATAGCACTCGGGTTATCACAGTACATAGTCAAAGAATTACTCTCTAGGCCATAGTCATCTAACATATGTTTTAGCCAAATAAGTTGTGAACAACAACTACCGGTACCACATACTCGGACTCAGTGTGGAGAGAGAAACACAATTTTGTTTACGACTATACCATGAAACTAAATTGTTGCCCAAGTAAAAACACCCCCACTAGTACTCTTCCTATCATCCATATCTCCGCCCAATCCGAGTCACTAAAGCCAACCAAATTGGTATTAGTATCCTTACTAAACCAAATCCCTAATTCACTTGTTCCTGAAACATATTTAATTATCTTTTTGACAGAATTAAGGTGAGAGACTTTAGGATTGGCTTGATAACGTGCACAAACACACACGCTGAACATGATATCAGGACGACTAAAAGTGAGATAGAGAAGGCTACCTATCATTGAACGATAAAGAGTAGGATCAACATCCTCACCTACTTGATCTCTACCAAGTTTGAGAGAAGAACACATGGGGATTTTTGAACTTTTTGCTCCTTCCAACCCAAACCTTTTTACTAGGCTCTTTGCATACTTGCTTTGTGAAATGAATATTCCTTCATTTGATTGTTTCACCTGCAAGCCTAGAAAGAATGTTAACTCTCCAATCATGCTCATTTCAAATGTTGATGTCATAGCCTCTACAAAATCTTTTAAACACGTTTGAGAAGTAGAGCCATATACTATGTCATCAACATAGATTTGAACAATGACTATTTCTTTGCCATGCCTTAGGATAAATAAGGTCCTATCTGCTTCACCTCTTGTGAATCCATATTCAAGTAAGAAGGAGGTTAAGCGACCATACCATGCACGTGGAGCTTGTTTCAAGCCATATAAAGCTTTATCAAGTCTATATACATGGTTTGGTAGATTAGGATCTTCAAATCCTTTTGGTTGTTCAACAAAAACTTCTTCTTTTAAATAACCATTTAAAAAGGCGGCTTTAACATCCATTTGAAACAAAGGAATTTTTAAAAAACAAGCTATAGCCAAGAGGAGTCTTATGGATTCTATTCTAGCAACGGGAGCAAAGGTCTCATCAAAGTCAACACCTTCAATTTGGGTGTAACCTTGTGCTACGAGACGAGCTTTGTTTCTAACAATATTTCCTTGCTCATCGATTTATTTTTGAAAATCCATTTAGTACCAATAACATTTGTATTACTAGGACGTGGTACTAAACACCAAACTTCATTACGAGCAAAGTGGTCAAGTTCCTCTTGCATGGCTTGTATCCAAAAATTATCTTTTAAAGCTTCGTAAATATTTTTGGGTTCTAAAGAAGAGACAAAACAGAATATTTTACCTTGTGGTATGTGGTGGACATACACACATACCTTGCCATTTCACGGTCACTAAAATGTCCTTTGTTCCTTGTTTGTACCCCTTCACTAGCTTCTCCAATAATTTGAGAGGCGGGATGGTCTCTTCTGATCCTAGCTGGTGGATCCCTTCTCAAGTTTTCATGCACATGATCATCATCTCGACCGTTCATCCTTTTCGGTTCTTTGGATTGGTCTTGGGTGATACCGGAGATGCTATCCCATCGGTGGCAACACTTTGGCCACACAGGGTATCACTTACTTGATTTTGATTCTCCAGTTCTTCCAGCAATATTAATGGAGATTCCCGTACTCCATCACCGTAACACTTGCTAAATCATCAAAAACAACGTTAATTGATTCCTGAATGGTTTTTAACCTAAGGTTATAAACCCTATATGCTCGACTTGTCTGAGCATACCCAAGAAATATAGCCTTATCACTTTTAGAGTCAAATTTAGCTAAGTAATCCCGATCATTTAGAACATAACACACACACCCAAATGTATGAAAATAATGAACCTTTGGTATCCTACCATTCAAAATTTCATAAGGTGTCATTCTAGTACCAGGTCTTAGAAAAACCCTATTGGCCGTGTGACAAGGCGTGTTTATGGCCTCGGCCCAAAATCTTTTTGAAATTCTTTTTGAAAACAACATCACACGTGCCATCTCAAGTAAGGTCCTATTTTTCCTTTCACCCACCCCATTTTGTTGAGGTGTTTTAGGAGCGTAAAATTCATGTTTAATTCCTTTTAATTCACAAAAAGTAAAGAACAATGAATTATCAAACTCCGTTCCATGATCGACCTTATTCGCATGATAAGAGCGAGAAAACATGTTTTTGATTTTAGCATGTAAGACTTTAAACTTTTCAAAAGTTTCGATTTTTCTTTTAAAAAATATACCCAAGTAAATCTAGAAAAATCATCAACTAGTACAAAAGTATATTTCTTACCTCCTAAACTGTCTACCTCAATGGACCCATTAAATCCATATGTATTAATTGAAAACGGTGCGTTGTCCCGAATCACTCCTCATTATGTTGGGTAGCACTATGGGTAGCACGTGTTTGTTTACCTTTTAAACAATCTTCACATATGATTTTTGTACTAATGTCCGGTACTAGGTATACCTCTTATAGCTTCAAAGCATTAATGAGTTTCACAATGTTACGAAAATGGACATGACCCAACTTTTGATGCCATAAGGTAGCATCATCAACCCTCACAGAATGACACACTTGTTTATCCTCAACAAGATAACAAGTTATTACTTGACCTAGTACCGGTCATAACACGTTATTGGTACAATCAAAAACTTCACAAGTGTTTTTATTGAATTTTACTTCAAGGTTGTCATCACAAAGTTGGCTAATACTAATTAAATTAGTTACCAGTCCATCAACATGCAAAACATTTTTCAAAGCAGAAATCCAGGTACATTTAATACGCCTTTTCCTACTATATTACTCTTGCCACCACCACCATATGTTACACTACCACCTTGAATAGGTTCATATTCCTTTAAAAATATTTTTGTTCCGAGTCATATGACGAGAACAACCACTATCAAAATACCATGAACCTTCAACATTAGTTTTTAAGGCGGTGCATACAACATCACATATCGGGTTAGACTTAGGTTTCCATACTTTCCTACTTTGATAATTCTTCTTTCGATCAGGTGATATCTCGACGTGCTAGGCAACACTTCGGGTATCACACAGAACCGGCTAATTTCTTTAGAAGAGTTTTACAATCAATTTTCAAATGTCCGATAGAGTAACAGTAGTTACATATTTTTACCTTGTCGAAGTCTTATCGGAAGATATTGGTTCAACATGATCTCTTTCTTTAACAAAAATTAACTTATCTTACGTATTAGACAAAGTAGATGTAATAGCATTTAAAGACTCTTGAAAACCCATACCGCCTTGAGTGGTTTGGACAACCCAAGAATTGCATCTAACTTGGTAGAACTCGTATTGAGTTTCTTGAATGTTGTCTCGGCAAGAGTAAGTTTGCTCTTGACTTTGTCCAGCTCCACATCCTTCTTTGTGAGTTGAACTTCCAATCTAGTCAAGCCATCGGTTAGGTCTTGAACCTCTTTGGACGAGAGAGATCACCTTTTTGTTCTCTTTCTTCCATTCATCCACCAATTCTTTGCAAAGGTTCTTAAGACCACAAATGAGTTCATCCTTGCCGAACTCCTTCTCATCTTGTGAACAACCTGCATCCATGTTAACAGAACCCACAAAACAAACAAAGCATTTATCAAATTTAAATCTGTATACCTGTTGGATGATATCTCGGGTGCTATCCCATTTTGGATGTCACCTGGGGTATCACCGACAATCCGAGTCACGCTTGTGACCACCATTCTTGTTTGATCGAATCTTCGCATTGATTGGTCTCCTCATCCTCATTGTCACCGAGAGAAACCCATAGGTTCTTTCCCATCTTCCTTAGAGTGTTAGCACACTCATTTGAGTAATGACCCCATCCGTGAGCAAGCATGACATTGGATTGATTCAAGGTATTTTGGATCAGATCTGGATTGATCGATGATGCTCTCCTTATGGGACCACCTTTCGAGTAGATGGAAATGTCCTCTTGGGCATTGAATTGTACACCTTGGCTTGTTGCTCTTTAGCCTTTACCTGCACATTTTCTTTGTTAAATTTTCTCACCATTGAGTTATATTTCCCGGTAAGTAAGGCAACACTCGGCATCTTCACCTAATTCCTCAAAATTTCGTCATCCTCATTAGTTGAACCACTAGAGGATTGAACTTTTAAAGCAACACTCTTGCCCTTAGAAGCTTCACTTTGCTCGGCAAGGTTTGACTCAAAATTTTTTAAAATGCTCATTAAGGAATTGATATCCATTGTAGAAAGATTGTGAGCCTCTTCTATAGATGAAACTTTTATATTAAAACGCTCGGGGAGAGTTCTAATAGCCTTTGAAACCAATTGTTTGTTTGTAAAAGGTTCACCTATAAGTTGACACTCATTAGCAATGTCAAATAGTTTTTCAAAATAAGAGGAAATGGTATCACTTTCACCCATTCTCAACCTTTCAAATTTGCCGGTAAGACCTCCGAGTTTGTTTTCACGCACACTAGAATCACCTTCACAAAACCTTTGTAAAATATCCCAAGCTTCTTGAAATGTGGAACTATTTTGAATAAGTTTAAAAATATGCATGTCAACCCACTCAAAGATAGCATTAAGAGCTTTCTCATTATAGTTAGCTAGAGTGATCTCTTCATTCGTCCACTCACCTTCGGGTTTAACTCGAACATCACCATCCTCATCAGGAGGTAAGAGTGGAAGAGAGTATCCATGAACTATAGATCGCCATGCTCGAAGATCAATTGATTTGATATGCGAGCGAAGGCGAATTTTCCAATATGCATAATTCGAACCATCTAAAACAGAAGACGTTTTTGGTTTGGATTTGCAGGATCAAAAGCCATGATAAAGAGGACCAAACACTTAGTATCGTCAAGTGAGAGGCTCTGATACCAATTGAAATTGTCACGGCTTGAATCACAAGTGATATCCAAGGTGATAACAACACCAACGATAGCACTTGGGATGGCACACACACACACTTCGAAAATAAAACAATTTTGTAAAAGAGTTTGCAGCGGAATAAAACACCAAAATTGTTTTTCTCAAGTTATATAAATATAACTTGAGAGTGCCTCTTAGGCAAGACTTTATAATCACTATGAATGAATTTACAAAGCCGAAAGTTCCCTATAGCTATATCTATTTTGAGCTCTATGGAACAAGAGATAAAGAACAGAATCCTATCCTAGCCTTCACACACCTTGATACCAAAGTAATCAAGTGCGAAATTACAAGGGAGAAAGGATTTAAAAAGAACCAAACAAAGAACTCTATCTCTAAGCTTTTCGAAGGTGTGAATGTGATGAAATAATTGGCATATCTTCAAATAAACCTTCCAAGCTTATTTATAGTCTTCAAATACTTGAAGGCTACTCCAATAACAGCCTTGGGGCTGGTCTTGCACGTGGAGGAAGTGTAGGGAGCGTGGGTTAATTTGTTTCCACAATTCTAGCTCCCACTTCCTATTTTGTAGCAACCGAGTTGTTGAATCCTCAAGCCATGCTTCCACGCCTTGTACTCCCTTGCTTTATCATCCTTGTACCTCTTTTATAATTCAGCAACAACCTTTGACAAAGTCCACATACATGTTGTTGTTGAATGCCAAAGTTACGAATTAATACATAAAATGTATTAATTCTTTTCTTCCAATTTCCACACGTGTCTAGCTCCTTCTTTGATGCTATTGCACCCTGAAATACAACCATAAACCATAGACTATACAGACCATATTAGCACGTTAGTCCATTAAATAACAAACAAGAAATATACAACTATATAATTTTCAGTCCAGGATATCATCTGCGATATCACTTGGGAAATCATCTACGATATCACCTGCAGATTACACTAACAGACGTCTCCACCAGAAAGTCTGATAAAGATTGTGCCTGTAGGGTCTTTCTCGTCCTATATTCGATATCAAACTCAGTCAGCTCAATGCTCCAGTTGAGAAGACGACCAGAGCTTTCAGGACGGTGCAAGATCTTGCGCAGTGGGGCATCCGTATAAACAACGATGGGGTGAGCAGAGAAGTATGCTCGTAGCTTTCGTGCTGTGATGACGAGAGCGTAAGCGATCTTCTCTGCGTTGAAGTAACGAGTTTCCACATCGGATAAAGCCTTGCTGACGTAGTAAACTGGCCTCTGGGTTCCACCTTCCTCCCTAACCAATACGGCGGCGACGGCCTTATCACTCGCCGAGAGATATACGTAAAGGTCTTCTCCTGCTACGGGGCTTTGGAGGAGTGGTGGGGAGCCAAGATACTCTTTCAGCTGTTTGAACGAGAGAGAGCATTCGTCCGTCCATTTGAAATCCTTTGCACCTCGGAGAGCTTTAAAAAACGGAAGCGACCTCTCAGCAGACTTGGCAATGAAACGTCCTAAGGCCGCTACTCGTCCGTTTAAGCGCTGAACTTCCTTGATGCTCGAAGGTTCGGCCATGTCTATCAAAGCCTTAATTTTTTCAGGATTGGCTTCAATTCCCCGCTGAGAGAGCATGAATCCTAGAAACTTTCCTGCTGCGACTCCGAAGACGCATTTAGCTGGGTTGAGGACCATGTCATTGGCTCGTAGATTGGTGAATGTTTGCTGGAGGTCGTCGACATGCTTTCTCTTTCTACTTTTGACGACCATATCATCAACATACGCCTCTAAGTTGTCGCCGATCTGGTCTTTGAATACCTTGTTTACCATCCTTTGGTAAGTGGCCCCGGCGTTCTTGAGCCCAAAAGGCATCTTCGTATAACAATAAGTTCCCCCTGCGGCCTGGAAGGCCGTCTTCGGAATGTCTTCTTCAGCCATCTTGATTTGGTGGTAGCCAGAATAAGCATCAAGAAAGCTCAAAGTAGTGTGACCGGCCACAGAATCGACGAGCTTGTCAATTCTGGGCAAAGGGTAACTGTCCTTGGGACACGCCAAGTTTAGATCGGTAAAGTCGACACAGAGCCTCCATTTTCCATTTGGTTTTTTCACAAGGACCACGTTAGCCAGCCAAGTTGTGAACCCAGCGTTCACAATAATTCCAGCTCTCAGCAACTTCTCGATCTCTTGCTTTATAGCAATCTCTTTTTCTGTTGAAAAAGTTCGACACCTTTGCTCCTTGAATTTCATGGTGGGGTTCACTCCAAGCCTATGAACTGCCACGTCCTCTCTGATCCCCTTCATATCTTCCACCTTCCAAGCAAAAACATCGAGGTTCTGTTTGAGTAGGGAGATTATCTCTTCCCTCTCCTCAGTGCGTAACTGAGACCCCAGCTTGATTTTCTGCTCTGGATAGTCAGGGTTAATGACCAGTTCAATTAGCTCGTCGGCTGGCTTCATCTCATGGGCGTCGTCCCTAAAGTCCATGGATTCGATGACGATCTCTTTAATTTTCCTTCTTGCTTCAGGTGTCAGATCTGGTACCTCGTCGTCAATCAATTTATCCAGCTCGGCCCCCGATTCTTGGGCGGCCAAAAGTTGTGGTTCTGCAGCTTGGTCGTTCAAGAATTCCTCAGCAGGGACCTCTGGATATTCTATGCACTTGATTGTCGAGACGCCGGTGTACGAGGTCGTCGTTTGTTTGATAGATTTGGAGAGCTTCACCTGGTGATCTGGATCGTCGATTTCAATAGTCCGCTTCGCCTTTAACACGTGCTCTAGGAATTCTGGGGCCGTCCCCAACACACATCCGACTCCAGCATGTGAAGGAAATTTTACTCGTTGATGGGGAACTGAGGCGACGATCCCCAAGGAGGCTTGACCAGGTTGGCCAAGGATAGCATGGTAGTCACTGACGACGTCGATTACAATAAATGTTACTGTTTTGATTGTTCTTAATGGGTGTTCCCCGATGTCGACCGGAAGATCGATCTGGCCTTTCGCATCTACCCGGTGATTGGTGAATCCTTCTAGACGACCTAAGTAAGGACTTAGACGGCTATCAGGTAGACCCATTCTCTGGTAGACGTTGTAAAACAAGATGTCCTTAGCCGCTCCCGTATCGATCAAATTCTTCTTGATTCACAGTTATCGATGAAGCCAGGTATGACTAGAGTTTGTTGACGAGCTAATGGATTGGCTGGTAGCTCGTAGGGAAAGAAACTTATCACGTCGTTTGGGGTTTCTGATTTTTGGGGGACATGTGGGGCCTTCTTCAGATGGTAGATGGCGCTCTTAATCTGATTCTTTCTCTTCTCCTCAGAGATTACTAACACCATTCTTGGATTCCTCTGTGGAGGGTCGTCGTTAGCAGCTCGGGTGTTGGCCGCCTGGCGATCCTTCCTTACATATTCCCCAAGTCGTCCATCGTCGATCCATCTTTGAATAATCTTCTTCAAGCTGAAACATTCCTAAGTATCATGTCCCTTATCTCTGTGATATTCGCAATACTTGTTCATGTTTTTCTTCCCCTTTCCGTTGGGATTCATCTTTGGCGCCGGGCCAAAATCAACGTTGCTCAAAATTTCTGCTCTAGACACGGTAAGCGGAGTGTCGACTCCGGGACTTTTTCTGCCTTCATTTTGTTCTTTCCTTTCTCTCCGACCTTATCCTTTTTGGATTTTGTCGTTTCAACCTCGTCGACGGCCTTTCCCTCTCTTTGCAACTTTCTTTCTTCAGCCTCGGCGACGGCGTACGCCTTGGCATAGAGGTCTTTGCGGGACTTGGCCGGGTGGACTTGAAGCTCGTAGTCTAGAGTGGGGGAAATGACACCGTGCCTGAAGCAATTTATGATTTCCCTGTCTGTTAGGTCTTCATCAATCTGATCTACCAGTTTCTTGAATCTCTTGAAGTAGCTCATCGAGCTTTCAGCGGCTCCTTGGGATATGTTGCTAAGGTCGTTGACAGTCTTACGACGCTCTCCCGCCGTAGCAAACCTTCCTAAAAACTTCTTTCTCATCTGCTTCCATGATTCTATACTCCCCTTGGGCAAGCCTCTAAACCACCTCAAAGCTGCGTCGACCAGCGTGCTCGTAAGAGCCTTGCACATGATGTCGTCGTGGCCTGAAGCTTTTGCCACTACGTACATCTGTGCCTCAAGGTGTTGTATGTGGTCGATGGCACTGGTAGAGCCGTCGTATGGTTTAAGTTCGGGTAGCTTAAAGCCTGGTTCTGGGGGTCCTGTTTCCAACATCCAAGGTGCAAGGGGATTCATAGTGCCGCCATCGTCATCAGAGTCGTCGCTGTCCGTTTTCTTTCTTTTGCTCGTCAGTTCCTCCACTTGGCGCCTCAGCCTCAAGAACTCTCTCATATCCACCCCTCCTGCTGGGCCGGCTTGGGGAATCCTATCTTGACGGGGCCCCCGGGTAACGGTGTTAGACCGTTGCCTCTCGGTGGGGGCAGGTCGTCGTGAGATGGATCGCTCCCTGTAGCTAGGAGGGGGAGACGGCCTATAAGATCTTGACATTTCTCGTTCATGACGAGGTGGGGTACGAGTTCTCTCTCTTTGGCTCTGCGCTCGTTCATTTCTTGATGACGGAGTCTGTAGACGACCACGGACAATTTGATTCTGATTTGCTTCAGGATTCTCGACGGCTAAAGCTCTACGAGGCTCTGCTTCCCCAGCTCGTCGTTGCTGTGACGGTGCTCCTTGGCTCCGTCTCTCATTAATGTGATCCCTTAGGTCAAGCTGTGGTACAACACGCTCATTCCCAGTGGCAGTCCCTTCACGACGACCAGCATTCTCTCTCTGGTTTCTTCTCCTCCTTCCTGACGAGATTGTTTGGTGGGATGCCTGGGGGGCTTGAGGAGCGGCCATACGAATGAGCTCATCTTGGATTTGCAAAAACTCCTTGAGGGCGTTGGCTCTTTCGACGAGGAAAGCCGCTCTGTCGAGATTAGGGTTAGAGGGACCTCCTGCATACCTTGCCGTTGTCTCAGGCCTCCTTTCCAGTGGAGGTCTCCTCTGGCGCTCAGCAGCAGGCCCTTTCTCTCTTCTCCTGGCCGTTTGAAGGCCTGTACCGTCAACTATTCCCTGTGACCTGGTAACCCTTAAGTTAGGGTTCCTAGGTGGTGAGGGTGGCCTAGGGTTTTCTTGTTGAGGAGGTACTCCTTCATCTGCTGTAGACTTGCTGGCCGTATGACCATCTGACACCATTTTTCAAACTCTTCTGGCTGTATTCCTTCTACTGGAGATCACTAACACGTTTCCCGGCAATGGAACCAATCTGATCGCGCAGGAAAGCGTGTGGGCTCAGTTCTTTGTGTCCAGCAATGAGTGAGCTAGCTTTGGATCTGCACAGCACAAGAAACAAGGGTGAAACTGCGCCGGGGGTCTTCCGGCAAGCCCCTCCGGCGTGAGAGTAAGATGGTGGACTGGAAATGTGTAGATAATATGGTATGTGTGAGGGTACGTAAAATGTGTAGTAGAATATTACCTCTGTCCATGTTGTTACTCTCTTATTTATAGTAGGAATAGTGATGTTAGGGTTTTTACCAGAGCCGTTGGATTGGATGGTCTCCAACCGTTAGATCAGCTCTGTCTTCTAGGCGTACACGTGTCACGCTGGGATTGGTCCGTCTATGTAAGGACACTGCAGCTTCTGACATTGATAAGCAGCTTGCCTTATAAGGGAAAGTCAACCTGCACACCTTTTGTAGTTATTACTGATTGCATGATTGCACGTGTAACAAGGCACTGTAGCAGGTCTGACATTATCCCAAAGTAGCTAATTAACCAAGCTTGTTGAGGAAGCTTAATAGAAGAGACGACCTGGAGCTGTATGTCCAGTTGGGTCGTCTCCTTGAGGTATGATTCGACGAGAGAGAGTTAGTCGTTCAATGACGACGCCCACTCTTGGTGTATCGACGGGCTAGAAGTTAACCCCTTTCATTGATGGTACAATGGCTCGTCGCTTGGAGGGGCTTGGTCGCTCAGTGGCGACGACTGCCGACCAGTGTTGGACGGGCCACGACCCGAGGCTTTGATCTGATCCTTTGTGGTTGGTCCTTTGATGGGCCTATTGGGCCCCCAGGCTCGTAGGAAAGTATTTGGCTCGGCCCATCACAGATTATTCCGTTCAATGGTAATGTTTTATCAAAGCTTAATTATGTTGATTACTAAAAATAAAGTGAAATTCTTTCAAAATAAATAAAGAGAGATTATTTAAAGTATATGAGAAGCCTGAAATTTTATACGTACGACTACGAACCCTCCCTCTGATTTGTGGATTTATGCTGTTGACTTTTAAGAAAAAAAAAATAGACAACCCACATATTCTCTAACATTTTTTTTCATTAGTTTATTTTTATTTATTAAATTTAAAAAAAATAAAAAAATATGTGACATATACCCATCCATTTTCCACGATCAATAACTTTATTTTATCTATTGTCGGCAATGCCGTTAACGTAAGAGATGTGTCCTCTCCCTTTGTTCTTACTATATTTATTTTTTATCCGTCTAAAAATATGTACTCCCTCCGTCCCAGTCCAATTGATACCAGATTTTTGGTCCAATTAATACCAAATTTTTGGACATACATATTAAGAAAAAGTAAGAGAGATAAAAAGTGAAAGAAAAGTACTGTGAGTATGAAAAATTAAATAGGAAAGAGAATGAGTGAGAGGAATAGTGATTTGATTGGTGTTGTGAGTGTAAAAATAAAATAGAAGAGAATGAGTGAAAAAAATAGTAAAGATTCCCTTCTATTTTGGGCAGTATCAATTGCCTTCTATTTTGGACAATATCAATTGAACTGAGACGAATCAAAAAGAAAATAAGTATCAATTGGGCTAGGACGGAGGGAGTATATCATTTTTAATAAAGAAACAGCGCTTTTGACAATTTATCATTGTACAAAAAATTGCAAGAACAACGGATCAACTAGGAAGATACTTGTATTGTTGTACATTTATATCGAAAATAAAGATTATCAAATTCAAGATGAAAATTGGCAAATAAAAAATGGTCTCACTCATTTACATATTATACGATATTTACAAATAGAGAAATATTGTAAAGAATCAAAATATATGTTGGGTTCACAAAAATCAGGTGAAAATGTCGAACCTCTCTATTCTCTCCAGATTATTGACTCGCCAGTTAATTGTGCTGGGAGGAAATAATTCACTTCTTCTCTACCAGTCTTCAAGCCATTCTGGAGTGTTGAGATCATCTTCCAAGTCTCCATATGTCGAAACTAAAGGAGCTAAGATTTCCTCCGGTCGACTTTCCAGATACTGATTTGCACGAGATATAATCTCCTGTGGAGCAGGACAGCTTTGATCCCTGATACCATCCCAACCAACGCCATTGAACCACGGATGACTTCTGACGGAGTCAGCACCTTGGCTTCCAAGTCTTTTGTCTTCATCAACTTCAAGCAACTGTGGGGAAATCCATGTTAACTTAAGGTACAGAACAGAAGCCACGGGATATAGAATATCTATGTTATGAAGTAGAAGGGTTAAATTCAGGGCCCACCCACCCTTTTGTAGCTATAACTGAAAATGAAAAGTAGGAAGAAAAAGGGTGGGCACTGAAACTTGTCCAAACCTCGGGGGTGAGCACTTAATTTATTTAACCCTGAAGTAGAAATGCTACTCCCTCCGTCCCAAAATACTTGTTGTTTAAGGGGTTCAAATTTGTCCCAAAATACTTGTTGTTTTGCTATTACCTAGGAATATTTAGCATTGTTTACCAAATATATCCTTATTTATGCTTATGGAGTTAGCATTGTAAAACATTTAATTACCTAGGTAATTGGATTATATTAAGGGTAATTTAGTCTATTTCATGTAATTACACTTCTTAACATGTGTGCACAAGCCTAAAACAACAAGTATTTTGAAACGGAAGGAGTAGAAGTAAAGACCTTGGTGATGAGATCCACGACTTCATGGCTGAAAGTTTCTGGAAGAGTTAATTGTCCTTTGGCAATCTTGGCAAACGTGTCAAGCTCACTTTCTCTCCACGACCCAAACGGCATTTCACCTTGTAACAGGAAGTAGATCAATACTCCTAACGCCCACCTGCGGTAAAAAGAGAAGGGAAACCAACATTCAAAAAGGGTAGAACAGTAAATAGCCCTAATGACATTAGAAAACACACACACACACAGAGAGTCTATAAAGTGTATGCGAGTTTACCAGTCAGCAGCAAGACCATGGCCTTTCCCTTGAACTATTTCCGGAGCTAAAGAGTCTGCCATCCCACATAACGTAAACGTTCTCTCCTCAGATAGTTTCTTTCCAAATCTAAAGTCCACTAGCTAGATTGCAGCAAGAAATAAATTTTCAATAATTGCTTTGATGGTTCTCATTATTCTCCATCATAAATTATACTCCGTATCAACCCAAGAAGAAAGTCAGAAACTATATCCATATCAAGGAAGGAAAAATAAAGAGATATACTTCAATCATTCCACTTCCACATAGGTATCAACGTTTTAAACTCAAAAAAGTAATGAAGAAATTATTTTCCATAAACATCCTTAAGTTGAAGTGCTTATATGCTTCTCTTTTGTTCATTGTTCAATATAATTAAGATATTTTAAGAACTTTATAAAAAATATATAGCTTTATTTTCAAATTGGACTTTGATTTGCACATCCTGAAATAGGAAGTAGGACTCTTTGAGCGAAGCCGACTAAGTAAGCAAGTACTGTATAATAAGAGCACAAATTATCAAAGCATAACTAACGCCTACCTGTACATGTCCTGTCTGGCTGAACATTAGAACATCTGGAGAAACGCCTCTGTAGAGAATACCGTTCTGAACAAAAAATTAAAAAAAAAAAATTATGAGATGAAATGTTCATTACACTCTAAAAAAATTTATTTGTTTCTGGGAGCTATTTTAAGGGAATTACACCTTGTGCAGATCTTCCAAAGCCAAGACAACAGAAGCAGCACAGAACTTTGCGGATGGTTCATCGAGTGGGCTGTGGAGTACAGAAGCAATGGTACAAGAAATCCGAGTATTCAGAAGTAGGCCAGCGTGTGATTGGTCAGCACAAGAGCTCAGAATTTGTGGCACACAAGCTGAGTTGTTTATACTTTTCATTAAGTTCTTCTCCTTTAAAACCTGTTCTTCCTTGTTGAACTTTTTGATCTTCTGCTTTGAAAATCTTTTCAAGCTAAGCATGTGTTCTGATGAAAAATGCAATATCTGTCAAACATATGCAATGCGAAATATACTTCCATGTCTTAATTAACCAACCCCTGAACACCAGCCCCACCCTGAACCACAACAAGGGAACTACTTAAAATGGGTTCAAAATGTTTTGAAGGGAGGGAAAAAAAATAAAAATAAATAAAAATCAGTTTCTTATGTGTAGACAGTTAGCAAACTACCCCCTCCGTCCCATAAAGATAGTACCACTTTTTTAGTGGTTAGTTTGATTGAACTTTGACTTAAGGTTTAGGAAAGGCTAATTATCCAAATGAAAATCTAAAAATGTTTTAGGTAGTACTTTTAATGGTTTATCAAATACAAGTTTTAGAATTTTATTTAGATGATTAGTCTTTCCTAAATTATTAGATAAAGTTCAATCAAATCAACCACTAAAAAAGTGGGGCTTCTTTATGGGACGGAGGGAATATATGGTAAAGGGAGCTTCACCATTGCCTAATATTTTTCAAGCTAGATCATCTGAAGGCATTAGCTACGGGTTGTTTATAGTGATGCAGCTAGTGCAAACTATCATACTCGTGTATTCTGCTCAAAGAGTCCACATATGAAAGTACAGATCTTTAGTGATGAAAAGTTTTCTTGAAATTAAATTTGTGGAACAAGTTTAAATATGGGAAGTCATAATGTTTACCGTATAGTAATTTAATTTTTCAAATATGACCCACTGAGTGGGATGTCCTAAGATAGAAAGTAGGACCTTTAGCTGAACCGAGGAAGTATTATTGCACACAGACAGAAACCAACCTGAACCTCTCAAAAGTACCAGCCCAATCTCACTGCAGTCGGTGGAATACAAACATGTTCTCCACTCCTACACAAACAAAGCATTAAATAAATTCAAAAGTATTTTTTGCTTTGTGAACTCCAAGAGGACAAAAGTAAACGAATAATGGAGTTTGGTACCATATCAGAGAGCTGAACTCTTGAAAGCGATAAAGGATCGAAACTTCTCACAGATTCATAAGCAACTTCACCAGAGGAGTCCTTGGACCTTAACAATTTCAATCCACGGAATTAGGCATATTGCTCTAAGGTAAATATTAAAAAAAAAAATCTCAAAAAAATTATCTTTCTTAGAGGGAATTTTAGTAATTGCAGGAGCTAGAGTCCAAAGATAATTGGCTTATTATAAAAGATACCATGGTATAATGAAGGATATACTAAAGAAATAACAAAACGTACATGTAATCATCTTGCGAAAGTTTTGCGATAGGGCCCACAACTGACTCAAACTTTTCTTTCGTTAAAACAGCACATACCACATCGCTTAAAGCAACGACACTTAAGGAGTCGATGCATTCACCAAGAAGAATCCATTCTCCAAAATAGTTTCCCTCCGTCTTCTCTACTGAAAGCTCTGTACTGCTCTGTGTATGAGTTTTATCTTTCTTCTGATTTTCAGACATGAGGCTCAAGGCATTTTGACTTGTCACGTTTGAATCAAAAGTAATCCGAACTTTTCCCTTCTGGATAATGTACAGTCCTAGAAGACCATTTTTCTGCAAGCAAACATTAATTTAGATGTAAAAATGGGAAGTTAGGGTTTATTTTCTTTCGGGTTGCAAGTTTACCTTATCAACTATGTTTTGCCCTTCTGAGAAGGAAACTTCAGAAAGAGCATCTGCAATATGACTCAGCTGTAATATAGTCAATCTCGAGAGAAGATCTACAGATCGAAGCAATTTCAATGACGACAAATTTGAAAACTCCGACATTAGAATGCCTCTGAAATCCTCTCTCCTTAAAGCCCAGAGAGTTCCATTAGTGACAGCACGAACAGAAGCTTGGAGGGGTTTATTATACCTGTAGTTCAATTTATATCAAACGAAATCATGAGTGATAACAATTTGATAAAAAATGAAGAAAAGATTTGGATTCCTGTCATTTTCCTTTACTAAAATATGAAAAAAAAAAAAAAATAAAATAAAAAAAAAAAAAATATATATATATATATATATATATATATATATATATATATATATATATATATATATATATATATATATATATATATTAGTGTAGGGATTCTTACATTAGTGCAAGCTCACCAAAAGATGATAGCTTATCAGCTGTATACCGTTGTAAAACCCTTGGCACCTCTCCGTTAGTCTCTTCCTGTCAGTATAATGCTTTGTTAATCTCCAGTCTGATAAAGTTCACCTAAACAAACTTGATAACTTTAACTGACATTTGCTACTTCATAATGAGTAAAAATATAACTAGCGAGTGTTAATAAGTACTCCCTTCGTCTCATGATAAATGCCACACTTTCCTTTTTTCCAAGAAAAAAAAAAACAATTTTCCTTTGACTCCTAAAGATAATCTAAAGTTGAATCTTTATCCGGAAACTCTCAATGACCAATATGGAAACATGTTCCCCTAGAATTATTTCCATGAAACAAATGAGCCTTAACAGTAGATTTAAACAGAAGATATCATAACCTGGGTTGCGAAGACCTCAAATTCACCACTTCCGACGACATAAAAACAATCGCCCTCCCCACCCTGCAAAATATCATATTCATTACACTCTGCAGTCGTATTTTACAAACTAAAAGTGAGATCAACAAGAAAATATTGTCCTTTTGGCCTTTGTTTAATTAATCATGTTGACAAGTACAAACAGCTTGCATGTTAACATGTTATCATAGTTATTAAAGGCCCAAGGCGCACCAAGGCGCAAAAGGTGTGCCCGGAGCCTAGGCGCAAGGCTCAAGGCGGGCGCGCACCCGTGTGACGACGCAAATATGCCTTAAAATACTAAAAATATAGTATACATACAACATCAAGATGAGTAATAAATCAAATGCAAGTAGTAAATCAAACATACATTATAAGTCATAAAAGAAACAAGCACAAACATACGTTATATGTCATAAATGTATGTATACTATACTAAAAATATAGCATACATACAACATCAAGTGATCAGGGAGATCGCCGGAGTTCTTCCCAGGTCGCCGGAGGTCGTCGCTGTTAGTTTGAAGGAGTTCCTAGTGATCGCTACTCTTATACAGAGTTATGACACGTGTACGTGAGAGAGTCGTGGTAGAGAAGAGTATTAGTCGCGTATTAGGTTTAATTACGATTTAATTGTTGGTCAATTATTGTGCCCGGAGCCTAGGCGCACACCATCAAGGCTCGCGCTTCAGCCCTAGGTGCGCCTAATCCCTCGCCTATGAAACAGCGCCTCGCCTAGCACAATCCAGGCTCCAAAGTTGAGCCTCTATGCGCCCGGAGCCTAGGCGCGCGCCTAGGCGCGCTTTTAATAACTATGCATGTTATTTTACTGATAATGAGCTATTTTTCTCTTTTCCGATTAACATCAGCAGCCTTGCCTTAACATCATTTACTAATGCTCATGAATCATTACGCCAAACATGTGTTCTAAGAAGATATATAAACACATTGGTGAAACTAGAATTATCATTCACCAGCATTCTTTGCCTTTTCTCTCTTCTTCGTTGTAAATTGGACACATGTTTTCTTAGTGAGTATCAGTTTTTGACCTGTTAAACAGGTCATCTGACAAATAATCCACGGGAATATAGTTAGAATCCAAACTTATGATTTTCATCAAGGAAGAAGCATACACACATCGGTGACCCCAGTAAATTGGTAACTGTAACCACCACAGTTGTAGCTGTTCCCAGTTCAGACAATTTCCCTAAATAGAATTCTTTGAGAAATGCCCTCAGACACTAAAGAAAGACTCTTCGTACTAAATGTTGGGGTGCAACCCAAAGTCCCACATCGACAATTGAGGAAATAATTGTCAGGTATATAAGAGAACCCACCCACTTCATTAGAATGAGGCCTTTTGGGGGGTTACCCAAAAACAAACCCGTGCGTGTTGGGCCCATAGGGGACAATATCATACTAAGGTGGAGAGTGGTGGTGGTGATCGCGGTCCCATCAAATGGTATCAGAGCCATGGTTCAGATGGGTCCGACCACGTGGACTGTGTGTGGGATTTCCCTTGTGTGACATTGCGAATGGAGTCTTGCAATCGAAAGGTGGCTTGATGGTAGTTATCAGGCAAAGCGACCCGCGGACCATAGCGGCAGTTGGTACAAGCTTTCGCTGAATATGGACCAAAGGAGACACTGCGGGCCAATAGCTGTGTGGTCCTTGGTTTGAGGGGAGGATTGTTGGGGTGCAACCCAAAGTCCCACATCGGCAATTGAGGAAATAATTGTCAGGTATATAAGAGCACCCACCCACTTCATTAGTATGAGACCTTTTGGGGGTTACCAAAAAACAAATCCGTGCGGTCATCGCGGTCCCATCACTAAATTACTAGGAAATAGCCTTATATTCACCTGTGTGCTCATTATCTAGAGAGAGCAAACGATGCAGCCACACTGAAGTAGCACAAACAAAAGAACTACACATAGTTATATCAGCTATTGCATCAACAAGTGGTAAATTTCATTGTCATTTTCATTGAATATTTTTAGCACCACCCAAGTATTTAAGACATGATGCCGACTTTCCGAGTAAACTAATTAGATGAAAACATTTCCTTCAGATGAAAAAGAATGTTCAAGTCTCACTAGTGGCATAAATGGCTATCTTATTACTCAATGATAAAAGGTGAAAGTAATATGTAAAGAGCTTAACCTGTTTGACCACCGTGGCCCCTGGTTGAACCTCAAGTCTTTGCATGCAATCCAGCAAAACTTGACACTGAGAATCAGTAAGTTTTCTAAAAAGAAAATGGTCATGCAAGGCTCGCTCAATTTGTGCCTGCAAAATATGAGATAACAATGCTAACCATCCAGCATAGTTGAGTTGAAAGACATACGAATAATCAAAGAAAGTAAGTTTACTTCTTCTTCCCAGGTTTTCCTATGGCCGGGAGATGGAGGGACCCACACTTGCCCATTCTCTAGAGAACTTTCAATAGCTCGGAGACGGGTCCGTGATATATCAGTCCTTACACGCTGATTCCTAGCATGCCAGCCCATTGTTGAAGGAGACTCTGATCCTGAAAACTCTATAACCTGAGGTACAGGGGGTCTTAAACCAGCACCTGAAATTGCTGAATGCCCAACAGTGGCCTAGCACAGGAGACGGGATGTTAGTAAAATCAGATAATCTAAAGAAATCAAACACAATGGCATGAACATGGTACGAAAGTAATGATTATTGAATTGAGAAAAATGAGCTTTTTACCCCAGTTACTCCATTTATATGCACAACTATCACAGTTATATCATCTGTTCGAGTTTCAAATTGCAACCACAGTCGATAAGATTCAGCAACGATTGCAGCACAAGCATCACGAGGATCCTTAAATTTTGCAACCTGAAAGATCAAAATCACAAGTCCACATATATAAAAACTCTTGTTTGGGAATACTGAAATTGAATGAAGCTGAGGGTCCCGCTTAAATCCTAAGAACCAATATGTTAGCATAAGCATCAAAAGCCAACCCCTCTGTATGTCTAAAAATGGGAAACCAAGAATTGAATACCTTACCATGTCAACCACTGCTTGGCTAGAAAGGAACTCAAACACTCCGTCGCTGGCAATCACAAAAAAGGGGTTGTCTGGCGTGAGCTCAAAAACAACAATTTCGGGGTTTGCAACAACCCCAATAGTCTCGGCAACAGAATCACCTATACTTCTTGTAAACGCCGTACCAGGATACATGCCATTTGGGACCCACAGTCTTGGAGGATCACCATCATCGGCTTCTTCAGTTCCCCAACATTGCACGTCGGGATTTTTTAGCCCTTCGATCTGATCCAGAGTAAGGACTCTAGCCCCACAAAGTTTAACTCTTTCAAGTTCATCTTCCCGGAACGGGGTTTGATCTATGGACAAGTCAACAGCCACAACATCTTTCCCTCTCCTCTCAGCTATAACAGCTCTCGAATCGCCTGAATTGGCAACATAAAGTGTCTTACCCCTGACCAATACAGTAATTGCAGTAGTGCCACTCATACTATCGTCCAAAACATCAGCATGCAACTGAGAGTTTGTCGTTAAAAAGGCGGAATGACATGCCTCAATAGCATCTACATGAAGCTGATTATTCCTAAGCAGATTCTCACACAACTTCCTCTTCACAAACTGAGAACATTGAGCTCCATTTTCTCCATGCCCATCAAAAACCCCAAAGAAATGGTCATCAGGATTCGTCCCAAACGGAGTATGTATGCAAAAACTATCTTGATTGGCTTTATCAAGAGCATCAGGGTAATATCCTCTCTGAGACAAATACGAATACTTCAACTCATAATTACCCGATGGAACCTTAACAGTCCTAGAGCCATCAGCAGGTAAAAACTGCGAAGAAACCCTCCTTAGCCTACTTATACCAACTTCATGATCCCTGTTGGAGTTAAGTTGATTCAACCGATCTCCATTTTCTCCTTCTTCACCATCCGAACTCTTGGGCGAAAATACAGCAATCTCATTTGTTTTCACATTATCGAATTCTTTCACCTTAGCATTTCTAGGTGCACATAAATCACCAATACAATCCTTTGAATAAGCACAACCCATTACACCTAACAAGAAACTAATACAAACCCAGATTCTAGTATTGCCAAAACACTCATCAGCACAAATTCGAAACCCAAATCCCCAACTACTCAACTAATTCCACTCCCCAATTCAAGAACTTAACAACAATTATCCCACTAGAGCATAAATTAACTTGTGGGTTGTTCCTAAATGCGATTCCAAATCTGAAAGAATATTAAAGGAAAGGAAAACAAAAGAATTTCATCAGATTCCATCCACTCATTATCTGCTGACATCACAAAGAATTTCAAAATAAATCAGTCATAATCAAAATTAGAGAATAATTACCAAAAAAGATCTTCAATAAAGCACATACTACATAATTACACTAATGATCTTACTAATTAAACAATACAATAGTGAAATATAACCCAAAACAAACTGATTTCAATAGAAATTGGGAAATGAATGCTGAAGAGCGTACTTGATACAGCAACTCTGAACACTACTGAATCAGGATGAGCTCAAAGGAAAAACAGAACTGTATTGTTCATCCAATTGGGTTGATCGGAGGGAGAGAGTGTGTGTGTGTACTGTGTCTAAAGAGGCGTAATGAGAGGGATGAGTGCATGTGTGGAGGAACAAAGGCTGAGCTTTTTTTTTTTTGAGGGGTGGGGACTGTGAGTTAGCTGTTACGCGCTTTTATCTACACGCGCCGCCATTAAAAAAATTTATGACGGAGACGGACGGAGAACCAATCAAAAAAGTACATGAATGTACAGACTTTTTGTGAAAATGATTATCTTTTTCTTATCTGCTTAGGAAATATAGGGATTATTCCCTCTACTTTTTGTTAAGAAAATTGAAAATAAGTTTAGGGATCTTCTTTTTTATGATGACCACACAAAAGTTTTATATTTAAAATCCTTTTACAAATTTGGCATGACTAAATTAATCCATATTGCTCTCTTCCTCCCAATTTAATGTTTCTGATTTGATTTTATACAGAAATTTTAAAAAAAAATGTTGTAAATATATAAAATAGGAGGACAAAAGTCCCTTTTTAGTCCTTTAACTATTTTAAATGGGACAATTTGATCCTTCAACTATTCTTTGGGAGTTTTTCATCCTTCAACTAACATTTTCAAAATTAAAAGGTCCTTCCATCCATTTTGCCGTTTACACCCGTTGAACCCTCCTATGCGCTGGCAATTTGGAGATGATTTGGCCTCCACGTCGTTTAAATTAAGCAAACCCTCCAAGTCGCTAGAATCCGGCCGCAATTCGCCAAGGAATCCGACCGCAATCCGCTTCTCAATTGATCTGATTTGAATCCCAGGCGTGCGCCTCGTCTTCATCAGGCGCCCGCCTCACACCCATTCATCAATTGAGACAGCAACTGAATCCCATGCGCCCGCATCGCCATCATCCAGGCGCTCGCCTCGTCCTTGTTCCAACATAGCCCAACCTACTGACTTGAATGCGCACGCCTCGTTCATGCCCAGGCGGCCGCCAGTTGCTGCTAACAGGTAATTTCATTTTACAATACAAATTCACCCAACCTTTGTAGTTGTTCTTGAAATTCATATAGTTCAAAATTATTTTACAACACAAATTCAATTTCCAGGTAAATGATTACAAACCCAATTATTGTTTCACCCTTTTTTTCCATTGCTGTATGTTTGTGTAATTATCTTTCTCCCCCATTTTTGTTTGTTATTGGTCATTTAATGTGCATTGTGACTTTGATATTGTTCTCATAGACCAAAATGCTGCAAGTTGAACAAAATGCTGTGAAAAAGAACAAAATGTGCATTTACGTACGATTAACTGTTTGATGGATGTTAGTGTAATCAGATTCATTGTATTCTCCTTTGGTTTTCAGTGGTGAAAAAGAACCTGATGTTATAACTTAGGACATCTCTTGTTTGAAAACTGATATTTTTAGTTTTTACATTCTTGCTTGTTCTTTGCTCTTCCATTTCCAAATGGGAGTGGGGGGGGGGATTTGTGGCTGTAAATTGAACAATTCTTGGCTATGTATAAATGTTGTGAAAATATGTGGTTTGAATCTCCTTTGCTCTGGTGGTATAGAGCCTTGGCCTTTCTCTGTTTGAATCTCTGGGATGTGGTTTGGAGAGTGAGGGGGATACCATAGAGCCTTGACCTTCCTTTGTTCGAATCTCTCTGCTCTGGTGGCATAGATCTGTGGCCTTCTTTTGAAAAGTCGAACGTTTGAATCTCCTTCCGCTGTAATTTGAAAAAAAAGTCATTCTGGAGTTCATCAATTCAAAATGCTAGCATATCACCATTTTGTATATCAGTATTATCACATTGGAAATGATCAGTTTTGATATTCAATAACTCACAATTTTGATGCTAGCAGATCAGTTTTGATGGTCTTCTTTTTGCAGTTGGTGTTTTTTAATGTTTGTTCAAATGAAAAGATGTAGTTTATAACATATAACTATCTTAAATAGAAACAAAAATGAAAAAATTGGGTTTGAACAAAAGAGTTTGGAAATAAGCAAACAAAGTGATATTTCTCTGTGAACTAACTGTAATGACATTCAACCCCAAAAAACCATCAATCAAAACAAAGCACTTCACCCACAATACCCCAAAAAGCCTCTGTAGGTACCACCATAATACCCTACACCAACTTATCAACTACTGCCATTAATGTTTACCAAAATAAAAAACAATCTCAGTTTTAATGTTTGCAAACACAACTATACATAATTAATGTCTTGGCTTCTTCTGCTGGAACTTGGACTGATTCTGCAATGCATGGCCAGTTATGAAAGTCCTTCCCCTCCTTGAAAATGAAGGTTGAAGGGCAGCTTGCACATTAGGGGGACCACTTCCTAATCCAACTTTACTTGTTGACCCATCCTACCACAAAAAAACAAGGCCATGTGACTATAAAGCAAAAGTGAAATCAATAAAAAATAAAAAAAGAGACAAGTTGAATAAAAAAAGTGAAATCATTAAAAAAATAAAAAATAATAAGGAAAGAAACATACCATTCCATTGTTTCTCTCACCCATGCTTTCAGATCCAGATCTACTCCCCCTCCTCCTAACAGGTTGCTTCTCTCTTCTTGGGCATTCAACTAGCCGCTGGTTCTCATTTACAGGTTTGTTTGGGCATTTTCTAATGTTATGGCCCTCTTGCTTGCAAAGTCTACATGTCATTTTAATCCCTTTTTTTGATTTCTTGATGTTCTTGAAGGGATCTTCTTCAAGTAAGAGAATTTCATTTGTGCCTTTACCTCTCCCATCTTCAAGTGCATCTTTTCTTCTATTCCACTTAGGTCTTCCCTTCACAACTCTTGGTGGTGGTGGTAGCAACACCGGTTTATCACTCTCAGGCCACTTTTCAATACCATTCATAGGCCTCAACATATGCTCATAGCACTTAAGGTATGTCTCACCCTTTAAGCACTCATAGATGTAGTCCTCTGGATCCCTTCTCATGAAAGTAATAGCAGATACAGCATGACAACATGGAATTCCATTAAGTTGCCATGCTCTACAAGTACAAGTCCAGGCAGTTAGGTTCACAATTGTTCCCCCTCTAGTACCACTAATCTCAAAGTCCATGTCACCATACCATTGTGCATAACAATCTCTTGACTTAGTTATTGAATCCTCTAATGAAGCCAACACTCTATGCCCAAATCTCTTACCTTCATTCATTCTTTTAATCATGTAATCTCTCTTATCCCTTATCATATCCACCAATTTAAGTCTAATTGACTCTAACATACTGATCAGAGGTTTGTACCTGCCATCAAATATATATATATTGATGAACTTATTAACATTGTGAACTGGAAAAGGAAAATAAATATAAAAATCATATGATAAACTTATTAATATAGTTAAAAAATATAGTTCATACCTGGCCTCTAAAATCCAACAATTGAAGCTCTCACACATGTTGTTATCAACTGAATCAACAGTGCAATCAGTGGAAAAAAAGCCTTACTCCATCTAGATGGATCCCTATCCATCAGATGTTTGTAAGCTAGTTCAGATAAACTTTTAATCTTCTCCATATTCTTCTTAAATTCATCCTCCGTTGTTGACTTTGCTGCAGCCCAAAAGAACTTTCTGTAATTTACCCCAGTGAATCCCCTCTTCCTAAAGTTGGCATAAATATGCCTTGCGCAGTTCCTATGTTGGATTTCAGGGAACAAGTTCTTGACAGCTAGCTCCAGACCCTAAAATAAAGTGAAAAGAAAACAGTCAAATGGTGTAAACATATAGAAAAAAAAAGTTAAAGAAAACAGATGATGAATATAATGTAAAATATATTACCTTTTGCTGATCAGACATTAAAGTCCATCCATCTCCATATCCTATGCCTATGTCCCTTGCAACCAAGTTTAGAAACCAACCCCAAGTGTGTTGGTCCTCCTTTTCAACCACTGCCCATGCAATAGGAAACATTTGATTGTTGGCATCTCTCCCTATCATGTCAAAAGTTCACCTTTAATCCAAGTTTTTAGAAAACATCCATCAACCCCAACAAATTTTCTGCATCCCTGAACAAAGTTCTTCTTAACTGCATGAAAACATACATAAAATCTCCTAAATTGTGGAGGTCCTTCCCATTCATCACCAGTACCCTTCAAAACAATTGTAGTGCCTGGATTTGATCTGTCCAATTCATTAACATAATTCCAAAGTTGAGCATAATGTTCATTCATTGATTCACGAACTGCAGCTAATGCTCTCTTCTTTGTTCTTAAACAGAGCTTAGTATTCACGTCAACTCCTACCTCTTTCTTCACCAAATTTTTTATTTCAATAACCCTCATAAAAGGTGTTAGTCTGATTCTATCACCCAATATGTCGGCCAACCATTTAGAATTCACAGCCTTTACTCTTGTGTTGCTTGTGCACCTATGGGTTTTTTGGTAGGATTTCACCTTAAAAGTTTGTTCTTTGCCTTCATAACTTGCATATAAATCCCAAGAACAATTTGTGCATTTTGCTTGAACCCTAACTTTATCATTTTTTTAAACCAAATAGGGTACCTGTGTTTTACAGCATATGATCTGATTTGATGTTTCAACTGTGCAGGTCCTTCAAAAATCATATCTACACAAAACTGAAAGTCTTTGATATCAACCTTTGGATTGAAGTGAATCTCCTCAACTTGTTTTGTTGATCTTGGTTCTCTAGTCCAATCTTCTTCATCGCTACTACTAACTGGAACAAAGTCAGAGCCAGAATCAGCCCCATCGTCATCACTATTCCATGGTTTAAATCGACCACCAATGTCAAAGTCAAAGTACTTAGATTGATCTACACCACTCCCATCATCTACACCATCCTCATTTTCCAGATAAATTATTTCTTCGCTAGATATCATTTGAATTGCAGCTGCATTATCTCTATTAATCATGTACTCATCATCAGTCATATTATAACTATCCTCAAATAATTCAATATCATCTCTATCAACATCCTCACCATCATTCCCGCCACAATTCCCACCATCATTCTCACCATCATTAGATAGAGAATCTAGTTTATTAATCTCATACGCATAGTCAGCCCACCATTTATCATTATCCACATTCAAATCATCAGCTTGAGTAACAGTAACAGATGGATAAGGCAAAGTTAAAACCTCATGTGGCTCTTGACTGAAAACATCCACATCATTGTTGTCCATACTGCAATAAAATCCAAATTGATACATAATACTCAAAAACAAGAAGTTTAACAATGTTTAAAAAACAAATAACAATGAATCTAACAAACCCTAGACAGAAACAAAACTCTAATTCATATTTTAAACAAAATTAAAACAAGAACTATCCAATAATACTAAATATAAAGAGAAACTTACTTGAGTAATTTAAAATTGTGGTTTGAATCTCTCAATTTCTTCCTGCTTCAAAAAAATTCAAGGGCAATTCATGAGATAAACATCACACATACATAAACCCTAGAAATCCAAGAACCCACTGTCAACAAAATGTGCCATTCAAAGAAAATAAACCCAAGGAGAAGATTGCTTGAAATTACTTTGATGATTCTCACTGCTCGATCGGTTTCTTCTGCTCTGGTTTCTTCTCTCTTCCCGTCGTTTGGATATCTCTCTCTTCGCGTCTATTTTTTGTCCAGGTCAGCTGCAAGGTCAGCACTTAACGGGATGGTGTAAACGGAGATGGATGGAAGGACCTCTTAATCTTGAAAGTATTAGTTGAAGGACGAAAAACTCCCAAACAATAGTTGAAGGACCAAATTGTCCCATTTAAAATAGTTAAAGGACTAAAAAGGGACTTTTGTCAAAATAGGAGAGATAAAGTTGGTTGAAAACAATAAGTGTATTATTATTGTAAATGTAGCAAGTGAGTCTAATAATCTATGTTATAACAAATCTATGTAAAATACAGAAAATAAATCAATCACACAACACAACGATATACGTGATTCATCAACTTGACTACGTACATGGGTAGAGGGCAAAAATATTATTATCAACTATCAATCATCGAATATAATCTCTAATCTAATGAATGAATTCTTTATCACAATAATTAGCAATTGTGCAAATAGACATGTCCAAACAGTCCTGAACCGCCGGTTCGGACCGAAACCGGATCGGCCATGAATCGGCGGGAAACCGCAACCGGTGAATCGTGAACCGCTTTTGAACCGAACCGGAGGTTATCCGATCCGGTTACGATTTTTATTTTTCAAAACCGATGAACCAGCGGTTCATGAACCGTGAACCGAAATCGGCGGTTCTAACGAGGATAACGACTAGTTTTACAGCTAGTTGATTTGGGCAGTTGATTTGGCTGATCCGACGGCGCATGTTCACTTCCCGTTCGATAACGGTTTTATAGCCGTTATAGAGGCTGAAATGAAAAAAAAAAAATTAACTTTTTCTCTCCATTTTTTAACCTATAAATACCTTTCCCCTCTCTTCATTTTTTTTTACACCATTCTCAACTTATTCTCTCAATCTCTCTCTCAATCTCTATTATCTCAAAGTCTCAAAGTCTACATAATTTCATTTTTTTTCACACAAAAAAAATTATTTTTCTCTTCATTTTGATCACGAAAAAAAAATGTCTTCATCCCATGACGAGAGGGGAAAGAAGAAGGCAACCACTAGCAATCCAACTTCGCATCCAATTTTCCCCGTCGATAATTCCATTTGGGATAATATACAACCAAATGAAACGCTCGAATTGAGCGATGACGAAGTTGATACAACATTTCCGATTGATGGTCATACCTCCAATGGATGGTCATACCGAAGGGAGTAACACTCAAACCCAAAGTGAAGCGCGAGATGGTGGTCAAATCCGAGGTCGAACCACGGGGAGGTCCGACATCATGACCGTGCACTTTACAAAAGTACCAATTAAAGGTACCAACAAATACACTGTTTATTGCAACTATTACACTTTCACATTTTCCTTTACACATGGAGTGGTTATGGGTCGTTTAAAAGACACTTGGAGTCAAAGCACCCCGACCAAGTTGGAGATGCCCAAAATCAAACACAACTACAAGGATTTACGGGATCCTCACAAGGTACGTCTTCGCAATTATTTAAATTTGATAATGCAACTTATAGAAGAGAAATGACAAAATATATCGCTGCTAAAGGATTACCCATTAATTTTGCTAATGATACATTATGGTCTAATATGGCACAACTTTGTTTAAATTTCGCGGCTAAAGAAATTAATAAAAATACAAGTACTCGTGATATTAAAACCCAATATCTACAAGGAAAATTAACTTTAATTAATACGTTTAAAGATTTACCACAAAAATTATCAATATGTGTCGATATATGGAGTGATCATTAGCAAACTCATAATTATATATGAATTACATGTCATTGAATTGATAGTAGTTGGAAAATACAAAAACGATTAATTGCATATAAATCTTTTGATACTGTTCATAACGCTCAAAATATTTGTAACAAAATTGCTAGAGTTTTACAAGAATATGGATTAGTTCACAAATTTTTTTCAATTGGATTTGATAATGCTGCTAATAATACTGCTAGTTTACCATCACTCATTGAAATTTGTCAACCATCCATTGGTGGTAAATTTTTTCATGTTAGGTACATATGTCATATTTTAAATTTGTGTGTGCAAGATGGTTTATCAACTTTAAAGGAACATGTAGCCCCAATTGAGAAAGTTCTTGCTCATCTAATGAGAAATCACAATATACAAAATTGTGGATTAGATTTTGTAAAGCAAATAATATTCCACCTAAAAAAAATTTCCTAAATGTTCCAAACCGATGAAATTTCACTTATAAAATATTATCCGACTCTTATGATTTGCGTGAACTATTGTGTCAGTTTTTTCAACAAATAGAGTATCCTACTATTATATTGCCTTATCAATGGGATGTTTGTCATAATTTAAAGAAAATTTTGAAATTTTTTAAAGAGGCTACTGTACAATTATCTGGTTCTTAATATCCCACTTCACCGATAGTTTTAGAACACGCCGCTAAAATTAGTTATATATTTATGCATTTTAAAGATTGTCCAATTTTAGGTGAATGTATTAGATGATGCGAATAAAATGGCTTAAATATTTTTTAAACATTCCCCCATTGTTTTTAGTAGTTAAACTATTAGATCCTAGGATAAGAGAAGATGGTTTAGAACAAATACTTGAATATTATTATAAGAATCTATTTCTCATCGGCATTGATTTTAACTTAGATAGACCTATCCCAAAGGCAAAAGAAGTTGTAACTAGTACTAAAAATATTTTATATGAACTTTATAGAGAATATTATGATCTTTTTGATAATATCGTTTATCCTAGTAGTGAAAATGTAGGTGGTAGTAGTTCTCATGATGATAACGATTCTTTTGACTTTATAGATAATTTAATTAGTTCTAGAAGTAAAAAAGGTCAACGAGGTGGCACTACTTATGTTAAACTTGAAAATTATTTAACTACTTCTTTTGAGCCTATAGAAGAATTTGATATTGTAAAGTGGTGGGCACGAAGGGCAAACAACTATCATATTCTATCCTTGATAGCAAAGGAGATCCTAGCCGCTCCCGCCTCAATCGTCGCCGTAGAAGAAGTATTTAGTGTAGGAGGGTGTGTCTTGTCTGATCGAAGGTCAAGGTTGTCTCCATATAATTTAGAATATCAAATGGTGCTCGGCGATTGGCATAAAGCCGAACTACGGCTTCAAGATAAAATAAGTAGTTCCGAAGAGGAGGAGACCTTTGATGAAGATACATCGGGGAGCGAAGCCGAATGAACTACGCCGTTCCATAAGGCATAAGATAAGTTAATTGTAATTTTATAGATTAGACTTTAGATTAGGTTTATTTTTATTTAATTGTAATAGTTAGGTCGAGGTAAAGGCTCCTAAATGTCCACCCTTATTTATAAAAGGGTAAGGTTGGTTGTCCCCCTCTTTGTAATTTTATTTTAATTAATAAAATTTAAGGGTACCGTCCCTTTTTTCTTTTATATACTTTCGTTTCTTTTAAAAAAAGTTAAGTTTTATTTCTTTCAAAATTCTTAACTTTTTTTATATAACTTTTTGCAAAAAAATGTATGTAGTAAACAAATGTCTAAAATAGTTTTCTTTATCCAATTTTTTTTTAAGTTAACTTTTTATAGAACTTAACAGAAACTGTTAAAAAGTTAAATGTTTTTTGAAAAAACTGTTAAAAATTTAACTTTTTAACAGTTAGGGGCCGTAGGGCGACCGCACCAAATAGTTAGGGCGACCACACCAATGTTTCTGCCTTTCCTCATTTTAAAAAAAAAAAATTTTTAATGGCGGTTCAAATCGTGAACCGGAACAGTCCAAATCTGGTCCGGTTACGGTTCAATCCCCCCCCCCGGTTTGGTGAACCGTCGGTCTGAACCGGTTGGGCATATCTATGTGCAAAATAGGGATGACCAAAATCGGTTTCGGGCCCGGTTTCGATTCGAAACCGCCGGTTTCGGTTCGGAAAATGTATGACCCTTAACCGGTCCGAATTGCTCACGGTTCCGGTTAATCTGGTTCCGGTTTTCTCCCCAGTTCGTCCGATTCCGAGCTTTTTTCGGTCCGATTCCGATCCGGTTCTATTAAAAATAATGAATTTTCGTCCGGTTTCGGGCTTTTTTCGGTATGGTTCACCATTTTGGTGACCCTTAACCGGCCCGGCTCCAAATCGATTCTGGTTACCCCGATTTCGATTTTCGTGACGGTTCATGACGGTTCCGGGCTTTTCCGATCCGGTTTTCGATTTCGGTCCGATTTGGCCATCCCTAGTGCAAAACCTATATTTAGAGAAACAGAGAGATGAGAAAACCCTTCGAACAACTAAAATTATTGATCTCTATCACACTATAAATTACATCATAGAAACTGCTAGAAAATAGGGCTTATTTATACTGCATATTCTAACCCTGCAATATTTTTTAATCCTCCACCAATTATGCTGTGGTCAGGCCCAAATCTGGACAAGCGCGCGGTCGCCTCCTACTACTGGCGCGCGATCGCCCCAAAATTCCAGAGAAATCGTGCGGTCGCGCCCCTTGCCTGGCGTTGTCGCTCCCTCGGTGCTGCCACATGAATTACCGATTTACACTTTGTTCGATCTCATAAGTTGTTCCCAAGTTAGATGGCATCAATTCAAAGCTTTGAGGGTACAAAAAAAAAATACTCTCAAGCTTTCATAACGCCCACAACAAAGGTGAAACTTCAAATGCATGAAGGACTCTCCCACAAAGAAGAGGAGTCAAGTGATACCAACAAAAGAAATGAAGATTACTCAACATCCTCTTACAACAAGAAAAATATTTACCCTTAAGTCATACTAATGATTAGCTTTCTTCTCAAACTTATTTAGAAATTTCTAGATGATGCACAGTTCATTAAAAGGTAGAACAATTTTTCTAGATCTTTGAGCCAAGTAGCATTTTTTGTTGAGTCTAGAGGCTTCCTGTTAGCCAGTCTCATATACACTCTTGAAATTCAAGCATCAAAATTGGGGCTTCCTAACCTTTCTTCCCCCAGTCAATCTTTACTTCAACTCTTCAAAATAATCAAATCTGCATTAGGAGCTTTCCTCTTTGCTTCTCACTCTCATCATTAGAGAATACATTTTTCCAAAGAGTCAATGCTTGAATTACCTTCCAAAGAATAGAGTCCGTCTCTCCTCAACTAACTTGAGATCTCATTTCTCTCTCTTCAATAAGATTTTCTCCACTGATTTCTCTTCGAGTTAACATACTATTTAAAAAAAAAGGACGCAAAAAAAGGCCGCTAAGATTGAAAACCCGAAAGGGTGGTCTAGGCAAAAACCATGGTGTGTCACTAAAAAAAATAAAAAAAAATATCAAGGACAAGGGAGACTATTCTTCAACCTTCTTCATCGAACGTCATTCGATCCTCTTCGAATCAAATCAACAAGGAGAGCCTTCTTCGATCATCTTCAAATCAAGAGAGCAGTCTCATAAGCCTGTTCACAAAGTTATCTACCACATTCAAGCAACTTGGGGCTTGAGACAGGAAAGAGACTTGGACATAAAGCCATTACAATAGTCGACAGATTTGTAGTCGTTTACCTACTAGAGACACGATTCAAGGGAAAATTAAGAATGAAGATTCGCAACAGGCCTAGATGTGTTCACACAAGGTTACTCATCAAAATTCTACAGCAATGAAGAAATAGTACGGTACTCTCGCACGAGCCAACCTCGCTAACTAGCAACAGATTCTGCATAAACCTGATTTGGTCCCAACTCGTCAAACACAAGTTCACTCATATAGTTCACCCATCTCAAATATAAATCCATATAAATGTCCCTACATGTCCATATACCATATACTCATACATAAACTCACCACCAAAATGACCAACCAGCCATTTATACGAATAGACGTGGGCACCATCACATAAGTCCAGTTAAATAACTAAAATCTGAAAAATCTATTTGGAATCTTTATGTGCTAACATGTAAAGAAAGGTAAGAATCATTCGGGTCCATCCGAGACCAGCACGCATATACCTCCACCTCAACCGACAACTTCAAAGTCTGTGACAGCAGCAACGACAACAAAGTCCGTGACCTCGGCAACAACAACGACACTTGTGACCTCAGGTGGAGCATCAACAAAGTCTGTGACCTTAGCAACTTTAAAGTCCGTGACCTTGGCAACAACGACAACGTTAGTAACCTCGGGCGGCGCATCATCAAAAATGGATATTTTCAGAATTGGGTCAAGCCCTTGATTCCTCAGTATAAATTTATCCATGGTTCGAAAGCACTCAAACAACCTAAGTTACATCAGTAACCTCGGGCGACGCACTTTAACAACTTCATCAACAAACCGGGTATCATCGGAATTGGGTCAAGTCCTTGATTCCTCAGTACGATCTTACCTTTTCTTTCAAATTTGCTTTTCAAATATATTATTCAAAATACCTAAAACAGTCTTTTAAGTGTTTTGGAGTCGAACTACGTTTGGTCTGATTCTCTCATAGAGATACGCAGGCAGCCGTGCGGCACGACCATCCCAATGTTATGTATTTTCTATCGACGACATGACTTCTTTCATAAGTCTTGTTGCCAAGGGGATCTGTAGACACCCCATTCTGAACCAATAATTACATGATTACACTACTCTTCGTCTCTCTTTTGTGTTTTGATGAAAGCATATTAGTTTCGTCATGTTTCGTTAAGTTTCTAACTGACTTTGTTAGTTTTGGACCTAACTGACTACAAAATAACTGAAGAGGACAGAATAGTCAATTGACTAGTTGTCCCGCGCGGGACATACATGTCTCATGTGAGACATCTCCTCTGCGAAATGTGCAAATTCACTTCCCTTGTCGATTTCGACATCTTTTCTTGATAAACTCTTATCTAATCCGGGTCTTTACTGATTGTAGAGATCTAGAACCTTATTTGGGATATATCTTAAATCTCTTGAGTCTCCTAAACTTGGTGATCAAGTAAATCAATCCCTATAAATACTAAATGACTTTCAGTATTTCGGAAGGAAAAAAAGGAGGAGAGGGAGGAGACACTAGAACCACGTTCTAAACCAAATACTTCATAAATTCGTTTTTTATCATCTTTCTACGAATATCTCGAACCTCTGTCGAGGTTATTCATTAAAATCACTCAAGAACACAAGGTAAACTCCTATACTTTCATATTCTTCTTCTCAATCCCTCTAATTGCTTTTAGAGTAGTGTAAGCCTATCAAAAGGATTAGCCTAGAGTCCCTTCAATCCATGGAGGTAATCTCGAAGCATACAATCTGAAATTCCTAATTAAGAAATTAATTAGAATTTTCTTGTTCTTATTTAATTATTATATCGTTTTGATTGATAATACTCAATTGGCAAGACCAATCTTCGGATTGGGTGGAATGGGTGCTCCACAACCTTCCCATCCCATAAATTAACTCTCGAACCTTCGAATCTTTTTAAATTATCAAAAATGTTTTTCTTATTGTTTTTCTAAATAAATAATAAGTGGCGACTCTGTGTTCATTAAAATCGCATCGCTACAATAGGAAATATTACTTATTTATAATATCTATTACTAACCCTGCAAGATTTTCTAATCCTGCACCAATTCAGCCGTGATCAGGCCCAAAATCGGACAAGCGCGTGATCGCCCCAAAATTCCAAAGAAATTGTGCGGTCGTGCCCCTTGCCTGGCGCGGTCGCTCCCTTGGTGCTGTCACAGGAATTACCGATTTGCCATTTGTTCGATCACCTAATTTGTTCCCAAGTTAGATGATATCTACTCAACAATTTATTTTAAAAAATAAAGTAGCTAAAATTCTTAATTTGAGAAATAATAAAAAGAAGAGTTGGTTTTGGGAGAAACTAGTTTCTCCCAAATATTATAAAAAGTCCTGTTTTACTAGGATTAAGCCCGTGCTTCGTACGGGGATTACATTTCTGGTGACTTTTCTGTAAAATATATTTAAAGAAGGGCTATTTTATCATTTGTATATAGTTAAATACCATATTCTTATTTATATTTGAGAGGGGGATATTATGGATTGTGTGTAAATTATGAGGGACGTAATTGGAACTATGAAGAACGTTAGGTGGCGCCTCCGCAAGCGATGAGTTGGCTCATGTTGTCTTCTCAGGTGACGTCGATGAGCCGCCTAGAGACCTTCCTCTACTCTACATTGTCAGCGTGAAATTGGATGGAATTAATTCTCCTCACAGAGCAATGATGGCTACTTTAAATCAATCGCTTGTGGAGGTTTGTTTTTCTTCATTTTTAGCAATTTCTTTCTTTTTTGCAGAACATAAATTGGAAAGCGGAATTTAATTTGTCTAACCATCACGGCGATTCAAACACAACTGATGGAATTGAACAGGTATCATTACTACCTTCCCATTATGTTATTCATTGTGTAGAAATGTTTATTATTATGACTTGATTTGATGACTTAGGTTGTAATTTAAAATTAGGGTTTATATGCATTAATTATAGAATATGGAGAGGTTTAATTTTTTCAGTTAACAGTCATGTCTATTGAATAAATGGTGTCTTTTGGGTTGATTTATCAACTTATTTTCATTCTTCAGCGGTTATAAGTAACTGGTTTTTTCTTATCATTGTTCTTAAACTGAAAAGAACCATTTTCTCAATCACTCCTGTCTTAGCAAATGGCCTCTCTTCCTGCTCCTCAGTTGAATCTAGCTGCTAATCCAGAGCTTCATCTTCTAAGTTCAAACACTGTTGGCTTCAGCACTCCTGACACATATAGTGAGGTTCCTAAATATATTGTAGTTGATAGGAGGGCTGATGAAGTTAGGTTTGTGCTTCGTAGATCTTCTAATCAAATGTTTGAGAGGTTGGAGATTTTTAGTGTGCCTGATAATTTCCCTAATCAACTTGTTGATGATGAAGGGGGAAATGGGCCATTATCTTTCATGTTCATATCTGATGAGTATGTGAGTGCTGATGGCATGACTACGAAGTTCAATACTTATGTCCATTTTCTGCGTCCTGATGTTGCAATACTGAGTGTAGGTTATGGAAGGTCTACCATTTTCGACTTGTTATTGGGTTATTATGATGAATTTCGCATGATGGAGTTAAGGGGAGGGGGCAATGAGATGATTTTATACTTTTTTTTAAGAGTGAAAAAATTTCAGTTAGTGGAATTAATGATCGGGTTGTTAGTTTTATAGAAGTTAATTGACTGGTTCCGGAACCAACGGTGGCTGTGTGTCCTCTGGTCAATGGAGATGGAGTTGTTGATGCAGCGCCGGTAGTTCCAATTCATAATCTGTCAAATGGTTGTTCCAATGGTCTGTCAAATGGTCATTCCAATGGTTTTTAGATGTAGGTGGCTAGGAGGATGTTTCCTTTTCTTTTTTTTTTTGTTTTCAAAAGTTTTAGTCGTTGGAGGGTATGGATATGGTCATTATGTTTTTGTTTCTGAAGGTCAGAACAGGTTGTTTAGGGTGGGGGTCCAAAGATGTTATCAAACTTGATCCCAGTTTGATATTTTGGGGGTTTTTAGTATGTTTAATGTAATGGAAATATGTTCAGAATATTATGTTTGATGGTTACATGTTTGAGTAGATGTAAATTTCCTTTTCTTTTCTTGGCAATTATGCTTTTACTGATTCTTTTTTTTATCTGTTATAAAGTATCCATACGTGAATGAACATAATTAAGATGAAAAGATTAACATTAAGTAAGAAACATAATCGAACTAAGTTCAAAATTAAAATACAAAACTTAGAATATAATGAATATTTAAAGTAAATTGTAAAGTTAGATAGACAGAAATAGCAACACATAACGTCACCTTATACGGGTCTTACAGTATCCTTAGCATGTCATGGTAAGACAATTTTTTGCAAATGACGATGGCAGGACGGAGACAATAGGAGATACGTAGAAATAATTTGTGAAGAAAAAAAAATAACCCTCATTCGGCAGTAAAAGTAAGTTCCTTTTGATTCAATAACATTACATGTTTCATACGTATGAAATGAATAAGGTTCAGAGTAGTCAAATAATTATTATAAATTATTTGTATTGCCAATAATGTTTAAGACATATAAATTGCACTGTTAAACAGACATTTGCTAACTGAAAATTATTAATAACATAATTTATCAAATATTTCTCTGTACACAACATTCTTAGTCCAACCTTTGTACTCATCATCTGTTTCTAGGCAGAGAATTTTCAGTCTGTCTGGTGTCTTCACCCTAGAAACAGCATCATACAATTGTCCATGACTAAACACTGGTTGGGGTAAATACAAGCCAACATTTCCCAATGTTTGTCCTTAACTCTTGTTTATCGTCATTGCATAACAAACTCTAACAGGAAATTGTCTCCTTCTTAAGACAAAGGGAAGTTTTCCTTCTGCGGATGTTAATGTAATCCGAGGAATTAACACTTTATCCCCAATATTTGATCCAGAAACGATGGTAGCTTCAATAACTCTTTTACCCAGTTGCTTCACAATAAGTCTCGTGCCATTGCAAAGACCTTGGCTTGGGCTGACATTTCGAAGCAACATAATAGGTATTCCAATCTTAAGACGCAGAGTATGATTAGGTATACCGGTAAACTTTAAGCTATTAAGGAATTCAACAGGATACAACATTTCATGATTCAAAGTGCTTTCAGCTGACATGTCAATTGTGTCATAACTAAGGTATTCTTTCATTTCAGAATCCACCAAATCCATGATGTATGAGTTTATTTCGTCCACGACCTCATTCCTTAGAGTTAAAATAGCTCTGTTTGTCAAGTAATCGAGGTCAAATTTCCTACATCCAAAATCTGGATAAGTGGAATTGAATATATCCTCAATTGGTTTTTCGGTAGGATCTAAAAGTATTTCTTTTGGTATTTTTACCTATTCCGCTTCTTCAGCGTCTCCTCTTGTTCTTGCCTTTTCTTGACCATCTCCTATTCTAAGAATCCATTGTGAAAAATCCTCCAAACTTAAATTATTCTCATTTCCTTGCATGGCGGATGCTTTCAATCGCATATTTTGTTTCAGAGTATATAATTCACAACTAATCCATAAAACGAAGACATGACAATGTCGCCTCGGCTACCACCCGGAATGACTGGAAAGATTTGTCTGAAATCGCCACCCAAAAGAACCACTTTACCTCCAAATGGCCTTTCAATGTCAAAAGTTGGTGTATCTCTCAAAATATCTTTAAGTGTCCTATCTACAGCTTCAAAAGCATATTTAGAATCCATTGGTGCTTCATCCCAGATTATTAATTCTGTCTTTTGAATCAGCTCCGCAAGCTGTGAGCCCTGCTTTATTGGACATGTAGAATTTTCATCAATATGTAAGGGAATTCTGAATCTGCTATGTGCCGTTCGAACTCCTGGTAGCAGTAAAGATGCTATTCCTGTTGATTATATTTAAAATATCAACAAACAATAGTAAAAGTAAAAGTGGAAAAGAAAAAGACCAAGTGAATTTATTAAACTAATTTAAAAAAAATTTAGTCTATATTTTTTTACCTGAAGAAGCAACAGCAAGAACAATTTTTCCTTCAGACCTCAACTTGTTTATGACAGCTGTATACAAATATGTTTTTCCCGTTCCTCCGCAACCGTAGAGGAAAAAAAGCTTTGATTCTCGTTGAGTAACAACAGAAATGACCCTATGATAGACAATATCTTGTTCTCCATTGAGTGAATTCTTCAAAATCTCATGTTCTTCACATAAGGCCCGTACATCGTAATTTTGTTCTTCCATGATGAGCCTGTTCTTCAGCTGATCCAATAGTCGTTTGTCTGGCAATGGCATGCCCTGTATGTCTTCTAGAAAACTTCCATTTTTCAACAAAAATTTTTACAACTCTGCAAGTGTCAGGTTTTTCACTTCAGCTTCGCTTAATACTAAAGTAGGCAGCCGTAATATCTTTCTCCTCCTTCGCAGAATATCGTCACTGATTTTGTGCCAATTACATTCCCAAAAATGCCCTGCATCTGATACATCACAGAAGAGTATAATTGTTACGAATAAATCCCTAAGCTGCAAAGCACTAGCCCAATGATTAGCTTCATCAATGGCCTCATGCCATTCCCCATCATCTTCCAAAAGTCCACGTGCATAACATGCCATTTTCATGGTTGGATGCACTACACCTTCCACTGTTCTAATGTCTTCATAATTCTCACACCCTTTAACAATATTTAAAAGCAATCTCAAATAGTACCTTTCACCTGAACTTGGGTGTGCGTACGTTAGACGGCCTATAGTCTTTCCAGACTCTCGCCTTTTCCACATCAACGTCCCATTTTTCCACACATATTTGGTTGGGAACTCAGCGTGTTAAAAACCTTGCCCTTGGATCAACTTTATTCATTTCCATCCATTCTGTAAACATTGTTGTCCTTGCCTTTTCAGTGTTTGTAACTCTAGGCAGAGGGTCATCGTCATTGAAAATTAATAGTTGTTCATTTTTCAAATGATAGCATAATCTCTCAACTGCCGGTCTCCTATAATGGATAGGAAACTCATAAATTCTCCATACAGCTTCGCATGCTGAGATATACCGACAGTCGAGAAAGGTCTTGATTTCGTCATTTCCATCTGAATTTGTGGATGATGTTGATCCCTCGAAATCATATGAGCTCGAAATAACAATTGTGCTCCTATCGGGACCTTTGGTGATATATTTGAAAAGATATTTAATAGCCTTTGACTTATTGCATGCTTCAACATTTATATGGCTTTGGTATTTCACCAATAAGTATCTATTATAGGCAGCAACATACCTGTTGTCAAGCATTATACCATTTTTTCAACTGTAACACCTGTATCCCTTCTCCTATAAATCGAGTAGCCATTCTCATCAATTGTTGTCTGATTTTGAAATGATTTGGGAAATTTTTTGGAACAAACCCCTGGAACATTTGAATAATTGAATTGAATTTGAAGTTAATTAAATATATAATATGACATTTCTGGTAAAAAAAATAGACTAACCATCAATCATGCATGGTGAGTATGGATTAGCACTCCCACATGGGCCATGCATCATGAACTGTTTAACTGCGTCACAACCCACTGGATCCACCAAAGGATCAGGTATCTCTGCTGAAATCATTGTATCTAGCAGTTCTGGTGATGTTAGTTTGGCTGCGTTATTGACCCAAAAAATGATGTGTGCATGTGGCAATTCTCGTTTTTGAAATTCAATTGTGTATAACGCTGAAAAAAAAAATTCAACATTAAATGGCAATCATTACTTTGTAAACTCACACATATAAAAAATAAATAATCTTATACCTGATTCTACTTTGCCAAATATTTCATTTTCGAGGATATCATGAATCATTTCTTCCAATTTTAACTTGAAAACTCTGGATTCTATATCTGGCCTGTTTTCAGCCTTTTGACCACCACATTGACTCATGAAATCTGTTATCTCTTTCCAATTTGGATTTGCTGTGAATGTGATTAAATAATCTGGATTTCCATAAATCCGACACATTGACATTGCATCCTGATAATTTTGAACCATATACCGTGGACTTCCCGTAAATGAGGCAGGCAAAATAGTTCGCATTCCAACATTCTTTGAGTCTGAATCTCCTTTTTGCACTGCATCATATACATTTATGTATAGTTCTGTTCGCAAATTTTCCTGGTTATTTCTCAAAAAACGAAGTCTTTCTTGTTCAATTTGAGTATAACAATCAACAATGTATTGTTGATAAAGTCGCCCTCCATACTGTAAAGTCTGGCCCTGATTATTCCTCTGCTGCAATACATAGGCATAGTATCTCTTGCCGTTACATTTTTTCGCTTTGTCTTTCTCTGACCATTATTCCGAATATATGGAATATCTAAATGAAATCCATCTTCGCCGTATGGAAAGAGAATGGGATATTGCAATGCCATGAATAGTGGATGAAGATCACTAATCCTTCGTAAGACACCATCTGTACTTTGAATGATTAGATCTCTTTCTCCATTCATGTTTGCCATATCCCCGACTATTAACATGGCTATTTCAGACGCGGTGGGGGCTGAATATTGTCGTGGTTTATTTGCTCTTCTCTTGACCAACTTTATGGTGAAATTTCTCGCATTTTCTTCTCTATATAAATCTCTAGCTGTTCTAAAAGCTTTAACTAATTCATTGTGAGTATTCAACATTTCAATTAACTGCTGAATAACTTCAGAAGACAATCCCTCATTGCATTCTCCACGATTCACAGCATTTACTCGGTTTTGTACTTCATTTTCTGTATCATAAACATATAGCTGAAGAAAACTCGGCGATTTACCTTCTTGAGGCAACATAGACCCTATCCGATGATAATTTTGGCCGCTTATCTTGTAAACATAAACTGAACCATTTTTATTCAATGAATTTTCAACTTTAGCCCCCATTGATGTCATCGCGAACATGGAGTTATATGCTCGGATATTCTCGGCAAATTTGCTTGAGACTGATCTCAAATCTCCATACAATAATGATCGTAATGGCTCAGGTGGTTCACGCCGAGGAGGAAGCTCAATTTTACCATTTCTGCAACATAGACCATACACAGGATATGTTTTTCTTGAATTCTTTTTCACACGTTCACGTCCCCAGAAAATAGCCCGACAATATTTGCAATTAAATTCAGGCAGTCCATAGTAAGAAACTTTTGTGGAATGTTTATCTGTAGGTAAAATATATTAGGACATAAGGAACTGTATATTAAATCCATTTTGATGAAATGAAATCCTAACTTTGCTATTTACCTTCAGCGGGCACTCTACGTGTAGCACCACGATGCAAAACGTTATCAGGGTTAGCTATAAGATGATTATCAGTATGTCGCTGAATTGCCCTTCGCTTCTTCCTCTCATTTCTTCTATGTTTTGCGTAGAGTTTTTTCATTTCAGCTATAAAAGTATATTAATAATTTAAATTGTTATTTGAATATAGAAATTACCTCTAAAATTATAAGCAAATAATTTTTGAATACCTGACATATTAACACTGTATGTTGTAAATTCGCCAATCGAGAAACTCTCTTCAAAGGGAAGTGTCAACTTTCTTTTTTTTTTTGGCAAGTTATGCAGTTTTGTTTGTTGACTTGATGATCCTGTATAACATCAAATTGGAATGAAATTTTTAATAACCTTAACACACTTTCAAACAGGTACAATTACTGAAGTTCGAAGGGCAACGGGGGACAATACGGAATAAACTGAATAAAAGTTAATGTTTACATAAGTAAAACAATCTAATTCTCTTCTTACCCAGTATATGAGTATCTGGTCCATGACTAATAGATGTTTGCTTATTTTTCATCATGATAATCTTTGCTCTTCTATGTGCACGATTTTCTCTTGCATTTTCTTTAGAGACTGTACCTAGAATAATAAAAAATTAATCATCTTTCCATGTGAGACAGCAATAAAGACTGAAGTTCGAAGAGCAATAGTGGAGGCAACTGAACAAACCAAATAAAAGTTATTGAATACGTAAGTAAAACAATCATATTCTTTTATTACCTAGTAGATGAACTTCTGGTCCTTGATTCAGAGATATATGCTTATTTTTCTTCATGATAATCTTTGCTTTTCTGTGTACACGATTTACTCTTGCCTGTTCTTTAGAAATTGAACCTACAATAATAAAAGAAAAATATCAATAACAAAACCAAATTAATTCAACTTTAAAATATATTTGCAAGTGTTATTTGTCTTATATTGAACCGAGTCACCTGGTTCAACAGAGCTCCCAGCAATTTCTTCACAAAGTCTCTTCCTTGCCTTTCAGTTGGTTCTGATCAGAATGAAACAGGAAAGAGTATCCACCTACTAATTGGAATATGATTTGGAATTCAAAACCTCAATTGCTTTGAGATACATGTATATATAAAGTTAAAAAAGTCAGGGTATATAGAAAAGGGCATTGTGAACTTAACCATCACATGAATTTAATAATAAATTTGAATACAAAAGGGTTTCACTTCATCTTCAGAATTCATAAGATCCTCCTTATACTCAACTCTTTCAACTCAGAACATTCTCTTGCAATAACTTTCTATCTTGACCTTTGACACTTTTCAACTCCCAAATCTATAAAAGCAATTTTATCCTGCTCATTTCCCTTGTTATCCAAATGGAGAGGAGATTTCGATAAGGAACTCCTCTCAAATAAGCATAGCATACAGTTTTCCTTTCTTACTATACAATTCCCCACGTCATGTAAAGGTAAATACATACTTTTGAAAAAATAATATTCAACATAGAAAAATCTCAACCAAACGGTAATGGCCAATTTATATTCTTATGTCCCTAAAACAGTCAATAGCACAGGGGATTTCCTCTTTCTTTTCCTCTCAAATTATCAAACACATTTTTAAAATCCCTTCATATAGCATCAAGCTACTCAGCAATATAGCAAAAAAATAATTTTGCACATGAACCAATTCAAAAAGAAAAAAAAAATATACCAATAAACATAGACAAAACATGAATTCACTATAGGTAGCTTAACCTTTTTTTTTAAACAAAAACTAATTAACAAAATAACGTAAAACCACTGCATCTGTTCACATTAACCAAGAATATATAAAAAATCTTAGCCAAAACACGGCATAACTACTTAACAACTCAAGAAAAAATAGTTTAAAGAAGTCTCGAACATATAATTGTTAAAACCCTAATCCTCTCCTTGTTTTCTTGGCTGGATCCACGCCTTTTTCTTTTACGTTATCTCGTTCATGTGACTCTGCAACTTGCCCAGATGTCTGCTCACTGAAGTTGCAATGAAGTGAGTCAGTATATAAATATAAGAGAAGAAACAGTATTTTTTTTTACAAAAAAATATTGTAGCTGTTGCATCTCAGTTAGAAAAATGAATCTTATTTAAACAACATTCCCTTTACAGAAAATAAATTCAGTAATTAAACTACAATGGAAAAAGCGGACCTTATCTTCAGAATGTTCCTTTTCTCACCAGCAGCTGGGGTTTTAACAGAAATGTCAATTGTATTGGGTTGGTTAACAATATTACATTCCTGGAAAAAAAATTGTAATATATTCATTATATTTTATAACAGACTAAGACCAAAATTTATCAACTAAGTATTACCTCATCAGCCTCTGGAGCACGGATATCATTTTCAAACAAAACTCTTTTAACTGTAAAGCACTCGTAATTGGTGCCTCTACTGCGCTCATTAAACTCAAGTTGAAACACATTACATTTACCAATTATTTTAAGCAGCTGACCAGGCAAAGGTTCTGCATACCCTTTCTACAGTTACAATCATTAAGAATTTAGTTACATTGGGAGAAAAAAAGGGGGGAGGGAAACATACATTATATTGAAAATTATTCAAAGTTACCTCTTCCACTATCTGTGACAAATCTGAGGCCTTTATGTTTAATAACTTCTCTAGGCTATTATCAAACATAACACACCTCAATGAGTCAGTCCCATCATGTAACTCTGCCTCCACCCTATACCTTAAGACATTAAAAAATTAATCAAAACTTAATAATATATACCAAGAAAATAATGGAATTAAATGAATGTAAACAGTTCGGCAGATACCTTATAACTGGATATATCTCATACTTCTCACATCCATTACAGAATAACTTGCCATCCTTAGGTAGAAGTTTTTTCTTACAAATACTACTTGAACAGGAGTTGTATTTCCAATAATTTGTTTCCTCAATGGTTGAGACACTGGCGTAAACATACAACGGGCTCTTCTGCAATTTAATTAAAGAAAAAACAAAATTATCTCCTCACTCAGAACCATTCGTACGTTTTGCATTAAACATAAACATAAAGTATCGTTTGGATTTAGATCAATTCTTACCATCTTCTCACACTGTAAAAGAAGCTCATTCACATCCCGGATAAGCATTTTATTTTTTTTCATATTCCTCCTTTGCAATAAAAGTAGGATACATAGGTATGGTTCCTATTTCATTGCCAACTTCGGTCGTTCCAATCCTATATCAATTAGAGGGAGTCAGTGTAGAAAGTGATATGAGGAGAAAATAATTATTAAAAAAGGATAATTTTTTGAACGACTAACTTTTTTATAAAGTCATCAATCGCAGGTATTTCACTGTCATTGTGAAATGTTGTTGCGCTGCTCGAAGACACACTGAGATTACCTACGCAATTACATTTTGGAAAATAGAATTAGATACGAATGTTTGGAAATTTACAAAAATCAAATTCAGAATAATTAATTTTCAGATGTACACACCATTAGACTCGGGCTTCGCGATAACTGAAGATATAATCCATACACGTTGCATGCTTGTAGCAAGACTCTTACCCTTTTCAATAACCTCATCTCCCCAAAGAGTAATTCTCAATTTATTCTCACTGCAGATTTACTATGATTTAGTAAATTATAATCAAAGTCAAATCAAATGCAAATTAATATAAATCAATACAAACCTTGAATCTTGAATATTAACATATTGCATAGAAACCTGTTGTAAGTTGCTTATGCGATAACCAATAGCCGACACACCACGTACATACCCAATGACATATACAGACTAAAGTTAATTGTACAATTCAAATTCATTCAAACAAATAGGAGAAAGAAAAGATAGCATTGAACAAATACTTGCCACAAAGATTCTTCTTGTCATCACTGATTTCCAAAATCCTTTCATAGGGGATAACGTTGAAACTATGCCTAGGAATCTTCAGAATACCCTTAACAATCTCTTCTACGACAGTGGAGGCATCAAATAAAATACAGAGGTCACGATGTACTATGCGAAAAGCTGGTTTACTATACTCGACGGTAAAATTCTTAACGGTATAGCAAGATCCTTCTTCAAATAAACCTTTAAAATCAGGAACAAATTTACTTCTGATGCAACAATGTATAGAGTCAGCCTGTAAGAGGGAAAAAATGACAATTAACATAAGATTTATTACTGTGTATTTCTTCCTCATTCAGTTTTAAATTAAAATAAATTGTAGTTTTATTATTTACCTGTTCATCAATAGCTAAATGATCCATACTGATCAATTCACGAAACTTCTTCGTATTATCGGACTTCCATATGCGAGAGACACATATAAGGAATTTTTTTTCACAACGACCTTTCTGAAGCTGCCGGATAAGGACATTTTGTGGAGCCATCTGAAATGTTATAGCTGCATGAGAAGAGAATGAAATTGTAAGTTTTCACTCTCTGCAAGAAACAAATACATTGTATATTTGCAATATCTTTATCTAAATGAATGCTTAAGAATATTGTGATATAATTACATGATTTCTGTGCTTGAAAATAAATTTGCAGTCACCAGAAGAGAATGAAATTGTAAGTTTTCACTCTCTGCAAGAAATAAATACATTGTATATTTGCAATATCTTTATCTAAATGAATGCTTAAGACTATTGTGATATAATTATAGGATTTCTATGCTTGAAAAGAAATTTGCAGTCACCAGAAGAGAATGAAATTATAAGTTTTCACTCTCTGCAAGAAATAAATACATTGTATATTTGCAATATCTTTATCTAAATGAATGCTTAAGACTATTGTGATATAATCACAGGATTTTTATGCTTGAAAAGAAATTTGCAATCACCAGTTATTCCCAGGGAGAATTCGAATAATACCTGAATTGTGTTATTCCTTGCAGATGTGAATATGAAACTAAACACTGGATAATTACATGAGTATTTAAAGTATAAGATAATTAAGAGATTAGTTCAGTTGAGAATACATGCGGTTGTGTCTTTTGAGAATTTGCTTCTTCAGCTTCTATTAGAATCGAGTTTTTCCTACTTAATGATCAGCCTATACCAGGTATATTGACCTATTATAGTTTTCTAGTTCAAATAGCTATTGCTTCTCAGTGAGTTCTTTTCTTTGAAGTAGAATACATTATAAGTAGTCAATATAATGTTCTTATTCTACTGGTACATATACAATGTACATGTGATTATTATATGAGTATATACATTGCACTTAATACTAACTGTTATGTAACTTTAGTCTGTTAAGGAGATAATGTAAATACACAATGTACTTTGCAGATGCATAGTTGTGAAGTATCATTCATCTAGTATTGAAAGCAAGGATATTTACTCTTATAATTGTATTATATTGCATTAACTTATAACCTTTACCTATTCATATACCTTATGTTATTACCTATGTCTTACAATGAATTACCAGGAGCACAAAGGTCATAAACTCTTCAATTTCTGGTTGACGTGGATGCTTGAGAGGCTAGAGAAACCAAAAACCTTGCAAGGTGGCACAACCCTAGGCGTTTTCGCCTACTTTCATATACTAGAAGTATGGATTTTAAAAACCGGTTCAATGACCGGTTCAAAAAGACGGGTTAGTTTGGTTTAAAATTCATGTATCGATTTTTTTAAATTAAAAACAAGACTTTTTATAATATTTGGGAGAAACTAATTTCCCCCAAAATTTTCTGTAAAAAGAAAACTAAAAGCCTTCACAAAGGATATAGTTAGCATGTTTTAAATTATGTTGACCAAATATAGTATCCATAAAAATTCATAATTTTAATGAATTGATAATAAATTGTCGAATTTGACTATACTTCCTCCTTTTTTTTCAATTTTTTTCTAGTCAAGATAGTAATCATAGAGAAAATGGAATTTTCATAATAACCGAAAATGCTTCTTATATCATTTGAGACTCAAAATTATTGGTATATCCAAAAAATGGCTTTGTTTACGATCATTTGTAAAATAAATCAAAAAATTATGGTCATACATTCGAAGAATTAACCGTTTCACAATTAGTAAGCTGAATTTATTATCATAATCTACATTTTCAACAAAATACATCCATTTAAAGCATGATCATGAGCAAGTGCATAAATATACCAGATAAGTGGATATAATGAGAGATAAGTGGATATAAGAAGTTATGTTGTTGAAATTTATCAATCTATATTCTGTTGGACTTTTGGTAGGCTTCTCAAGAACTTAACTAGAATCTTAACAGAAAAAGATAACGGAGATTGGAAACAAAAGAAATCAAGTCGAGTCTTGTATTTAATACAATCTCCGTAAGAAGTTATTGCCCCGCACAGGTGCTTACGGTTTATATGGCAATCTTCTAGTAAGATAAAACGACTTACAAGTAAATGATAGGAGCACTCCAAATCAATTACTCTAACGAACAACACTTTGTTTTGAACTTTGGACTTTGAAGGATTGAATGCAACAATATGCAATGATTTGGGTATGTTAATCTATCTTACTAGAGGATAGGAAGGGTAGAAATACAGTATGAGTGAATTGAAATTCGGAGGGAAGTATATAAGGAGAGTCAAAGGGTTTTGTGGCTTTTCCCTTGAAAAGTCACAACTTTTCGGGTATAACAGCACTTGCACGGCCTTGTCCAATGAACTGCACGGCCGTGCAAGGCAATATGCACGGTCGAGTTCAAGGCTCAGCACGGTCGAGTGGCAAGGCAAGGCACGGTGCACGGCCGTGTCCTAGGCACTTGCACGCCCGTGCAGAAGCTTCTTCAGCCTGCTCGTCAGCCCTTTAGCCACAACAAGTCCAAACCAACTTTGGGACCAACCCAAATCACACTTTGACCCAATATTTAAGTTACAAATCATTTGTCATTAATTTCTCATTCACACGGAAATGGTTTTGAGACATTAAATGAGTTATATAATCTACAACAAATGTAGATTACCATTTGTAACTAGTTTCGTTAACAAATAACGAACTTTCGTTAGAAACCTAAGTCAACGTTAAGTTAAACTTAACTTTCCGTTACCCATTTCCAACAATCCCCCACATGAATGACAATTAATGCATGAATGCAATTTCGTCCAAAGTTCCGGCGAACTATTATTACATCGGGATAGATAGCTTGTGGCCTTGAATCTTCCCTAGTGAAATATTATCGGATATACTAGCCATTTGGTAGCGAGTCGCTTTGAACCAGTGATCGCTCGGATGTATACCAAGACAATAATACTCACATAATAATGCTCTAACAATTGTTGTTCTCACGTTTTGTCCATTTCGGCCCTGGACCGTATCTCATTCATAAGCGTTCTTTTAGAGGCGGCCTAATTACCTCTCGCTTATATAGGTGATTCTCACTATAAGGAGTATCATGCACTACTCCACCCGTAGGTATAGAAATCATTAAAAGTTTTCTCAACTTATCCTTACCATTGCTGCATTTGCTTGTACTTGGATGTTCTGGGAATGAGTATTCAACATCTCCAGGTTAATAAACCGAGTTGTTGTTTCCAAGTAACTCTACTAGAACTTATAACTTGGTTGTCTCATTGAACCAAGGGCCTGGGATCTCCATTTCTCAAGGTTGAGTGTCCGCTATAAGTCCTTTTGTTGTGGGTTTTAGACCAATTCCCCTTAACAGTTTATACAGTTGATCTTGATTAATACCTTTGGTAAACGGATCCGCTAAGTTATCACATGGCTTTACATAATCAATAGTGATAACGCCATTCTTGATCAACTGTTTAATGGTATTGTGTCTACGACGAATATGTCTAGACTTACCATGATGTTCTACACCTTTTCCTATTTCTCATTGTCGTCACAATGCCTTAGGTTATGTAGACACAAACTTATTCCACAAAGGAATATCTTCCAAGACCATTCAACTTACATAGGAATTGTAATCTTTAATCATAAGTATATCTTCAAGTACACCAAGTACTATGATTATACTATTCCGGTGATTGATTACAATTACAATTAGACCTTGAGTCTATCTAGAATGATCAGTCCCTTCGAGTGATCAAATTCTTCTATCGGTCAGTTTCTTCAAGTGGTTATTATCTCTGTACTGTTTCGACTTCCCAAGTATTCAGTATCTCTAAGTGGTTTGACCTCCTTAGAGTCTACCTTTCAGGAATCTACTTTACAGAGATTACCTCTCAAGATTCTACCTTACTAGAGTACACCTCTCAAGAATCTATTTGAACTTTCGAAGTACTTTTTCAAGATAATGGGATTTTGATAGGACTATTCCTTCTGATGTTCTAGAAATCTTTATTTCTAATATGACATCGGCTAATCCCATATCTTTCATGTCAAAGTTCTTCTTTAACATGTCTTTGGTATCAAATGATTCAGATGTTCCTTTAATGTAGACACATTTGTCACATTCATTAATCTTGAATCCATTTGATAACATAGTTCTATCGAACTTCTCATGCCACTAGTTAGTTGCTTGTTTTAGTCCATATGAATACACAAGTAGATCCAACACGGTTGTGCGACATAGAACGCTCTGTTGTGTCAATTGGGATAATCTTGCATGAATCATAATGTCCTTTTGACAACTAGCCTGGCTTTATACTTATCAACAGATCCATAGGCTTTATACTTTCTTTTAAGAATCCAATTGCAACCTAATGGTTTGCAACTTGGAGGGAGATCTACCAATTCCCAAGCATTATGGATTTTGTCTCACTGTTAATAGCCTCTTTCCAGAACGAACTATCCGGACCAGATAACGCTTTCCATAACAGTTGCTGGTTCGTTTTCCAACATAAATGATAGAAAATCAGGACCAAAAGACTTTTCCACTCTTGCCCTTTTACTACGTCTAGGTCCTTCATCTTCTACTTGAGATGGACCGTTTTGTAGTCTAATATTTAAAGGTTTCATCCTTGGCACATCTAGTTTTTGCAACCCAACGGTTCGCATAGGAAGATCAACCATCTTCCAAAATAGAATAGGATGCATTATTAACTGTTATCAATTTATTTTCCATCTTAGAGAATTTAGAACCAAAGAATTAGTAACTTTTGTCCTCCAACTACATCTTGGTTCTTCTTCTTATTAAGAAGACCACCATAGTTTCTATAAATTTCCTATCATTTCAAGGAAATATATTCTCAAAGAATATAACGTGTCTTGCTTAAGTATTTCTACTTTAGCCAAATACCCCCACATTTGAGGTATTTATAAAACGGCTTATGAATATTTCATAATTCGTCATCATTGAATATTTCCTTTCTAAGGATCCATTCTTTTAACTGTTAACAGTTTAACAGTTTCTGTTAATACTAGAAGTTCATATCAATAGAACTTATGTATTTAGCTTGTACCCCCACACTTGAGGTGTACCTCCACATATCAAATATTTTATGAATATCCTAATTCATATTTAATATTTTCCTTTTATGTGAAGTCATTTAATTGTAATAACCATGTTATCTCCTGACAACATAGTCATAACTATGTTCAAGTGAGGTCTCTTCAACCTTGGTCTCTTCAATCATTTTGTTTCGAAGAATACCGTATTGCCAATGGAAACGTAATCCATGGTTTTGGGTCCTATCTTAACCTCCTTAGGTTTAGATATTTCTACCTTTGCTAGGTATACCCACATAAGATGGAACTTATCAATAAGGAGTTCACCATCTCCTTTAAAAGTTCTATCTTTCCTTTTTTTTTTCTGTGATTCAATTGATTTGAGTGTGTAAGAAGCATTCGTTTGATAAATAAGTGTTAGCGTCCCAACAATTATTTTTCAAACGGTACTACATACTAACCACCTCTATCACTACGAAATTCTTAATTGTTAATTAAGATGAATCACAAACCTTATTGTTTACTTAAAACTTTAAGGTTTTACTTTTACTTTTCCAAAAGATGAACTTTGCATTATCAAATGCAATCATAAATAGAAGTAATGAACTATCTATTTACTATCTCTGGTTTGAACTGATTTCTACAAAAGAAATCACAATTGATTTACGAATCAAACTTCATCTTAGGTAGTAATTTTAAATTAACTCGTCGACTTAGTGAATTTAAATTTACACGACCTAATTGAACACGTCATAACAATTGGAACACTTCAAACCAAGTAAATAAAATTTGAAATTTTATTCTTCGCACTTAGGCGGATAAAACATTTACAATTCAAGTTAAGGAGTCCTTCAACAAGGTACCCTTTACTAACACAATAACCACATTTGGTCAGTTCAAAACTTATCCCGATAGACTAAGTTGCTCGAAGTTCAATGGAACATTTCTATCTTCATTCACATTGGCTTGAAGAGGGTTTCCACCTTGGTTGTTGATTCTAGGATGTCGACATTCCCTAGCCATATGCCCGGGTTTGCCGCAATTAAAACAACTACCTTTAACCTTCTTGGCGGTCCTCTTCACTTTCCCGGTGTTCTTTCTCTTGTTTCCGGTACTTCTTTCCACCAAGTTCACTTGCGGTCTTTTAGTCACAATACACATAGTATTGTGCATCTCGAGAAAGTCCCAAAGTTCTCTCGCAGTCTTTATGCCACAACACACTTTGTATTGTGCATAATCCAAGCCATTAAGAATATAATTGCGACACAAGAAATCGCTGTGATTCCATGTATCCAAATCATTCTTTGCTTTGGATTCATCCTCGTCGGATATCAATGGTGGATATTCCCAAAGAAAATGCACCAATTTTAATGTTGTCAAATAGACCAACATTTTCTGTTGCCACCTCTTAAAGTTCATCCCGGTAAGAATACCCGGTCTTTCCGCATGTACGAACACATGAGACGGAGGGAGAGCATTAAGAGGTGCAACCCTTGAGGTTTCACCAGAAGGAGGTTTCTTACCATGAACCGAGTGAGATAGTATAGTAGCGCGTGCAACATGGTTGAATGTAGCGTCACCTTGAGAAGGAGGCGTAACATTCCCTTGATTGGATGAGGAGACGTCTTTTTCATTTGCCATCTCTTGAAGATCTTGAAGAAGCGCAAATAACTTCTTACGATTGTTGGACTTTTGGTAGGCTTCTCAAGAACTTAACTAGAATCTTAACAGAAAAAGATAACGGAGATTGGAAACAAAAGAAATCAAGTCGAGTCTTGTATTTAATACAATCTCCGTAAGAAGTTATTGCCCCGCACAGGTGCTTACGGTTTATATGGCAATCTTCTAGTAAGATAAAACGACTTACAAGTAAATGATAGGAGCACTCAAAATCAATTACTCTAACGAACAACACTTTGTTTTGAACTTTGGACTTTGAAGGATTGAATGCAACAATATGCAATGATTTGGGTATGTTAATCTATCTTACTAGAGGGTAGGAAGGGTAGAAATACAGTATGAGTGAATTGAAATTCGGAGGGAAGTATATAAGGAGAGTCAAAGGGTTTTGTGGCTTTTCCCTTGAAAAGTCACAACTTTTTGGGTATAACAGCACTTGCACAGCCGTGTCCAATGAACTGCACGGCCGTACAAGGCAATATGCACGGTCGAGTTCAAGGCTCAGCACGGTCGAGTGGCAAGGCAAGGCACGGTGCACGGCCGTGTCCTAGGCACTTGCACGGCCGTGCAGAAGCTTCTTTAGCCTCGCTTCGTCGACCCTTTAGCCACAACAAGTCCAAACCAATTTTGGGACCAACCCAAATCACACTTTGACCCAATATTTAAGTTACAAATCATTTGTCATTAATTTCTCATTCACACGGAAATGGTTTTGAGACATTAAATGAGTTATATAATCTACAACAAATGTAGATTACCATTTGTAACTAGTTTCGTTAACAAATAACGAACTTTCGTTAGAAACCTAGGTCAACGTTAAGTTAAACTTAACTTTCCGTTACCCATTTCCAACATATTCCAAATAAATACTCCCTCCGTCTCTAAATGTTTGTCTCATTTGACTTTTTTGTTAAACTTTGATCACAAATTTATGAGAGATTAATCATGTTCATGAAATTCTAAAAGTTGTTGTTGATAATATTATTAATGGTGAATCAATAGGAATTTTTAGAATTTCATGAATATAATTAAATTGTCATATATTTGTGGTCAAAGTTCAACTAAAAAGTCAAATGAAACAAATATTTAGGGACGGAGGGAGTATTTAAAAACAATTAATAATTAATATTGATTTTTCGGAGGAATAGTTAGTAAACTAAAGTTTTTAGAAATCAGATTCAACTCAACTCGATTATTTTCTAATCAAATGCATGAAATGCTTATTCGGTGTAGACATGTTCAAACGGTTCCGGTTTCAATTTCCGATTTCGAAACCGCCGGTTCTCGGTTCCCAAATAGCCGGAACCGTATTCGAACCATATTAATCCGGTTCCCGGTTCTCGGTTCTTTTCGCCGGTTCTGGTTCCGGTTCCAACGGTTCCACCGGTTCCATCACCATCTAACTTTTTTTTTTTAAATCCAAGCCTCTTAAGATAATAAAGACGCTAACTAATCTATTTTTTTTTTAAATCCAAACCTCTTAAGATAGTAAAGACACTACACTACAAGTACAAATACTAAATAAATGCTAAATATTACATTTAACTTACCTTGATCAATCGCCGGTTCCCAGTTCCGCCGGTTCCCAGTTTCGCCGGTTCCTCGGTTCCCAATATGGTGGATTCGTATTCGAACCATTTCAATCCGGTTCCTGGTTACGTTCGGTTTCCGGTTCCAGCGATTCCCGGTTCTCGCCGGTTCCCGGTTCCGGTTCTACCCGCCGGTTTCGTCGGTTTCCGTTTCTATTTGGACATGTCTAATCCGATGTACTTCTTAGTCTTTAATGTATTTTTAACTATTCATTTTCTTTGCTTAAAAAAAAAATACTCATCCGTCTCGATTTAAAGTTTTTAGTTTGACTTGTCATGAAAATTAAAAAAAAAAGTAAATGTTATAAGTATGAAAAGTAAAATAGGAGAAAGAAAGTAAGTAGAGAATTTTTGTTGTGAGAATAACAAGTGGGTCACATTATCTATTTTAGATAATAAAGCAACTCAAAAACTTAAAATGAGGCAGAATAAAAAGGAAATAAAAACCTTAAACGCGGACAGAGGGATTATTAATTTTCTAAATATGTACTCCCTCCGTCCCGGTAGAAGCGTCACCCTTTTAGGGGTGGCGCGCAAATTAAGGAAAAATATGGGAAGAAAAAATGTTGTGAGTGTAATTTAAAAATAGGAGAGAGAATTAGTGGAAGAAATAGTGAATTTTAAAAGTGTTGTGAGTGTAGAGGAGAGAGAATTAGTGGAGGGAATAGTGGATGGGATAATAAAATATTAATAAAAGTTTCCTTTTTAGGAAAGGGTGACGCTATAAACGGGACGCCATTTTGGGTAAAAAGTGACGCTTCGGCCGGGACGGAGGGAGTATAGTAGAGTTGACATCCACTAATAATTAAAACTAGTCTAACACCCGTATGTTAAACGCACGACAAAAAAACTTCAACAAATAATAGAAACTAAATAAAAATAGTTACTCCCACCGTCTCAAAATAAATGTTCAAAACTTTTTCAAAATTGCACTTGGTTAAGTTAAGAGTAAATTTGAAATTTTTTTGAACATTAATTTTGAGACAGAGAGAATTAAATTTGAGATAAATAGAGTATATTTTTCTTTGAAACATTTGTTATGGGATATAGGCCATAGGGCATAGTTTATTTTCCCCCGTTACATCCGAAAATTCAAACTTTTCCAAAAGATTGTCCTGCTCGACGAAAGTTCAATATTTCAAAATGAAAAGTTTTTTTAATTCTTTATTTGTGGGCCCCTAAACTATTATCTACTAACTATTTTATATCCCACTTTTCTTTCCTACCAACCTATCTATCCTCACAACGCATTATCTTTTTCAACTTTTTCTTAATTCTTAAATTGCTTTAATTTTTGAACTTTAAAATAGTACATTGAAAGTACAATTTGTCAATTGAATTATCTCTTCACATTTTTCAAACATTTTCACAAAGACCAGGATCAAGTAGACTCATAAAAGATGGTCAAGATTCAATTTAAATAACCAAAAAATAATCATTAACGTTTATTTCAAGACAGATGGATGTTTTGTAGCCTTGTAGATCCCACTTGCATGTAAGCCGGTGATAGGTTCCAATTAATGTGTTTGAGATTGTTTTATTTTCTTGTGATTTTATAAGAAAATTGTTGTGCCCATATATAAATGAATTATAGTAACGTTTTCAACCTAAAAAGATAAAAGATGATTAAATTCCATTTATATTTTAAAAATATAATAGCAAAAATATAATCTATGTTTTGAAATACTCCCTCCGTCCCACCCGACTTAGAACAGTTTGTTATTTTGGGAGTCCCACTCGAATTAAGACGTCTCAAAATGATAAATTTATATTATTTTTATATTTAATGAGACTCACTTGTCATACTTATAAAACACAATCTCCTTACTATTTCTCCCACCCATTTTCTCTCTTATTTTACTTTTCATACTCATAATACCTCCTCCACTCATTCTTTATTCTCTTATTATATTAATATTTTCTAATTTCCATATCGGAAGAGAAAATCATAAGTTGAATGGGACGAAGATAGTATTGTCATAAGATTTTATTATTGCCTTAGAATAAAAATTACTTTTTATGCTTCGCAATAAGTGTTATATAACACATTCATAAACTAAGATAATAGTCTTTGCAAAAAGAAAAAAAAATTAGTGCAATTTACAATACAACGATATAAAAACAAAAAGTACACCTTCTTTAAAATAATTGTCAAACTAACAACACTTGATATATTATAGGACGAAGAAAATATTCTAAGATAATATCCTATAAGAAAGTATTACTCCCTCCCTCCGTTCTAAAATAAATATTTAATTTTTTGAAAAAAATTCTTGAAAAAAAATAAATTTTAAAAAATATTATTTATTTTGAGACATGAAATATATACAAATTGAGAACATAATTCTTATGTTATTCTTTAGTTTTAAAAAAATACATATACTCCCCCCTCCATTCTATTTGAAATTTCACTATTATAATTAAACAAAAAATTAAGAATATAATATTAATTTTAAAAGGTATTGTGAGTGAGAAATGGATTATGTGGACAATAAGTGAGTGAGATTTATAAGTGAATTTCACAATTTAAATATGCAAATACGAGTAGACATAAAAGTATTATAATAATTTTTTTTTTATTTATATAAAGATGAAATTTCAAGAGAACCATTTGGATAATTAGTAAAGTTTCTAATGTGAAATGTGGCAGAGGAGTAAATATTTTAAAATAAAATTAAATACTAATGTTACATTTAAAAAAAAAAAAAACAGGGCGGGGCGTCATTGTGGTTGTGGGGAGGAGACTTATGTGGTGTGAAGGGAAGATGGAGGGTCTAATGTTTTTCTTTTCTTAAAATTTGACATGGGGAAAGGCAAGTTATTATGGTGGAAGGAAGTCAAGTGGTTAAAACCATAATTTATGGCTCAGATACAATGGTTAATGACTGTTTCATTCAATGAGCATAGATGTGATTCTAGAAAGTTCTAAATTTTGGCGGGAAAATTTTGTGATAAAATCACTTCAGCCTTTATATATATAGATTTGACATATTCAACCCAAAAATCATCGACTAAGGTTACTAATTTTACTTCAAACATAAATTAAGAAAAGGTTAAGTGTTATGACTATGAAAAAGTAAATTAGAACAGAGAAAGTGTTTAAATAGTTTTTATTGTGAGAACGACAGTGAGTCCAATTATTTAATTTAAATAATAAAACAACTAAAAATCTTATTTTGAAACAAATTAAAAAGAATAGTAAGAACCTTGTTAGAAACGGAGGAGGGAGGACTTATTTGTGAATTGTGAAGATATAAAGAAAATACTCCCTCCGTTCCAGCCTAGTGTGAACCAAAATATTGGGCACACCGATTAAGAAAAAGTAAGAGAGAGAAAAAGTGGAGAGAGAATGTTGTGAATGAAAAAATAAAATAGGAGAGAGAATGAGTGGAAGGAATAGTTAGGAGAGAGAATATTGTGAGTGTAAAAGTAAAATAGGAGAGAAAATGAGTGGGGTAAATAGTGAAGATTTCCTTCCATTTTGGACAGTTCACACTCGGCTGAGATGGATCAAAAGAAAAATAAGTACACTCAACTGGAGCGGAGGGAGTATAAGTCTTTGAAAGTATTGTTGGAAAAATAGTGGGTGTGAAGGAAATTTGAGATTATTTCCTAAATGGGTTATTTGTTAAATGACCAAATTGATTATGGATTTGTATTCTACTCCATGAGAACATTAAAATCGAATATTTATTTGTCCAAAATGGTTGATGGATGAATGAAATATTAAGGCTCAAAGATGATGGGTTGGAAGTGGGAAAAAGAAGTTATCCCACATTGAATGGGAATGTGAAAGGTAGATAGTTTAAATACTACTACACTTTATGTAAGGAGTAATTGTGTGTGGCATAGAGGCTCTCTCTCGCGCACGGGTGCGCGGGGGGGTGCAAATCATGGTCCAAAATAGGCTTGGGGCTACCGAACTCATGTGCGTACGCGTCCTGCGGACACGAATGTAGCTCCAAAATGGCCTACTCGCGCAAGCCCACCTTTTGCTAAAATTTTGAATTTTTGATTTCGAAAATTGAATTTTGATTTCGGAAATTTACTCCCATTTACCCATTGTAACTGAAACTGAAACTGAGTTAATTCGATTTTAAATTCTTCCTTGTAACAGCCATATCAGAATCAAATGCAAAATTATTACTGTAATAATTTTCGTGATTATGATGGGATTGGCAGTTTTGATTCAAGGCAGCTATAAAATGGAGTCTTCACAAACCATTTTGGACACCAGAAATTTTTCCTGCAAACTGCTCTCACTCTCTCTTTGCTGCATATTGTTCTATCTTCGTTTGGCCTCCTTGCATATTGCATTTGGTGATACTGTCTAGGCACACTGCCAATTCGCCGGGAACTTGAGGTGCAAAGTGCCCCGGTCCGCACGTTCTATCCTGGGAGACTCGCGTCCAAGGCGGCCTCAAGCACTTTTGGTGAGGGGACGAATAAGTCTTAAGGAGGCGATTCATCAGGGGCTCGTGCACAACCGTGTTCTTCTGCTATCTTTTTCCTTTATTTCCAGCTTTATATTTTACATTCAGGTTTATATATTTACGTTACGTAATTTTTATTAGTAATTTCTTTGCTTCGTAATTGCAAATTTTGCTAACATTCTTAAGACTTATTCCTACGTAAGGGAAGGAGTTACCGAAAACCATTCGGACTAATAATGCTTGTTTGAAATGGCAACTGAGACAAACAAAGCCGGAACCGAAACCGTGAATGGAACCCAAACTGGAACCGGAAATGGCTCTGGTTCTCAAGGCACTTCTATTGTGACTAATCCTCATACGAGTGCATATCTCAACCCCCCATGCTGAAAAGCCTGAAAAATTTGTTGGCCACGACTTTAAGAGGTGGCAACAGAAAATGTTTTTCTACTTAACCACTCTGAATTTGACTAAGTATCTGAAAGAAGATATGCCAGTTGTGGCTGAGAATGAGACGGATGTGACAACCGTGGCTGCGGTTGATGCTTGGAAACATGGGGAATTCCTTTGTAAGAACTATGTTCTTAATGGCTTGTCTGATTCTCTCTATAATGTGTATAGAGGGAAGAAGAATGCTAAGGAACTATGGGAGTCCTTGGAACACAAGTATAAAATTGAGGATGCGGGAACAAAGAAGTTTATTGTTGCCCGTTTCCTTGATTTTAAGATGGTGGACTCTAAGACCGTGAAAACTCAAGTTGATGAGTTGCAAACAATTTATCATGAGATTGATGCCGAGGGCATGGTTCTTAGTGAGAGTTTTCAAGTGGCTGCAATGATTGAAAAGTTGCCTCCAGCTTGGAATGACTTTAAGAACTACTTGAAGCATAAGCGAAAGGAGATGAATCTTGAAGGGCTCATTCTTCGGCTTAGCATTGAGGAAGGCAATAGAGTTGCCGAGAAAAAGTTTAACCCAAGTGTGGCCAAAGCTAATGTGGTGGAGCATGGCCAAAGCTCCAAAGGCAAAGGCAAAGGCAAAGGTAAAGCTAAGGTTGAAACAACTAGAAGGTCGTTCAACTTGAAGCCTCAAGGTGGGGTTTCCAAGAAGAGGTTCACAGGAACTTGTTACAATTGTGGTGGTGAAGGCCACAAGGCATCAACATGTAGGGCTCCTAAGAAGGCTCGTGAAGTGAACGTGGTAGATGACATTGCTAGAGATGTGTCCGATATGCACCTTGCGGCGGTAGTTTCCGAGGTGAATATGGTGGGTTCGAATCCAAATCAATGGTGGATTGACACCGGTGCTACTAAACATGTGTGCTCCAACAAAGACATGTTTAGTACTTTTGAAGCTATGGAAAATGGCGAAAAGTTGTTTATGGGGAATTCGGCCACTTCCGACATCAAAGGTAAAGGGAAGGTGGTTTTGAAGATGACATCCGGCAAGGAATTGACTCTCAACAATGTACTTTATGTGCCCGATATCCGGAAGAACTTGGTGTCCGGCTCGCTTTTAATTAAGCATGGTTTTCGTATTGTGTTCGAGTCCGATGTTGTCACTTTATCCAAGAATGGAATGTTTGTAGGAAAAGGTTATGTGAATGATGGGATGTTTAAGCTTAGTTTTATGGTAGTGAAACCGAATGTAATGGCTACTAAGCCCAAAGTTAATGAAATGAATAATTCTTCCGTTTACTTGCTTGAGTCTTCCCATTTGTGGCATGGTAGATTAGTACATGTTAATTATGATGCTATTCGTAGAATAATTAACTTGAACTACATACCAAAATTTAAAGTTGATTGCAAACACAAATGTGAACCTTGTGTTGAAGCAAAATTTACAAAACCTTCATTCCATTCAATAACAAGAAATAGTGAACCACTCGAGTTAGTTCACACGGACTTATGTGACTTTAAATCAACACAATCACGTGGTGGCAATAAGTACTTCATAACTTTTGTTGATGATAGCACAAAATATTGCTATGTGTATCTTATCAAAAGTAAAGATGAAGCTATAGAGAAGTTTATTCTCTATAAAAATGAAGTTGAGAATCACTTAAACCGGAAAATTAAGGTGCTAAGAAGTGATCGTGGTGGGGAATATGAGTCTCCATTTGAGGCAATTTGTGCTCAAAATGGAATTAAACATGTAACCACGGCACCTTATACACCCCAACAAAACGGTGTTGTCGAACGAAAAAATCGAACATTGGAAGAAGCAATGAATGCCATGTTGATAAGTTCGGGATTACCTTCTAACATGTGGGGAGAAGCCGTGTTGTCGGCAAATTATGTGTTAAATAAGGTACCTCGAAAGAAATTAAACAAAAGCCCATATGAATTATGGCATGGAAGAGCACCATGTTATAAATACTTGCGAGTGTGGGGGTGTCTTGCGAAGGTAGCTGTACCTCCACCTAAAAGGGTGAAAGTTGGTCCTAAGATTTGATTGCATATTTATTGGATATGCACAAAACGATTGTGCTTATAGATTTCTTGTTCATGAATCAAAAATTCAAGATATACACAAGAATACTATAATGGAATCAAGAAATGCTTCTTTCTTTGAGAATGTGTTTCCGTGTAAAAGAGATGAGGCAAGCTCATCTAAACGGACGTTTGATTCAATAGAAGAAGAAGTAGGAGAAGAAAATCATCATGAAAATGATGAAGCGGAGGTAGAACCTCGACGTAGCAAACGAGGTAGGATAGAAAAATCCTATGGAACGGATTTTATAACCTACATGCTTGAAAGTGAACCACAAAGTTATAAAGAGGCCGTGAGCTCTTCGGAAGGACCTTTGTGGAAAGAAGCCATCAAAAGTGAGATTGATTCCATTTTACAAAATCACACCTGGGAACTAGTGGATCTTCCTCCGGGAAGTAAAACACTAGGATATAGGTGGATTTTTAAAAGAAAAATGAAGGCTGATGGAACCATTGATAAGTATAAGGCCAGACTTGTAATAAAAGGTTACGGACAAAGGAAGGTCTTGATTACTTTGACACGTATTCTCCTCGTTACGAGAATTACGTCTATTAGGATTGTACTTGCAATTGCCGCTTGCGAAATCTTGAAGTACATCAAATGGATGTAAACCGCCTTTCTAAATGGAGATTTAGAAGAGGAGATTTACATGAAACAACCAGAGGGATTCTCTCGCTTCCAGTGGCAAGAAAATAAAGTGTGCAAGTTAGTGAAGTCATTGTATGGCCTCAAACAAGCACCAAAACAAGGGCATCAAAAAGTTTGATCAAGCCATGATTGAAAGTGGATTCAAAATCAATGAATGTGACAAATGTGTCTATGTTAAAAGCACTGAAAATGGCTATGTTATTTTGTGTCTTTACGTAGATGACATGCTTATCATAGGAAGCTGTGATAAAATGATTAAATCCACAAAGAATATGTTGAACTCGAAGTTTGACATGAAGGATATGGGTGTAGCGGATGTGATCCTTGGTGTGAAAATTTCTAGAATATCCGATGGACTTGTACTAAGTCAATCACATTATGTGGATAAAATTCTTGAGAAATTTAACAAGGATGACGATAGAAGCGGCAAATACTCCAATTGACACAAGCCTACATTTAACGAAAATCGAGGCGAACCCGTGTCTCAATTAGAGTATTCGAGGGTTATTGGAAGTCTAATGTACCTAATGAGTTGTACAAGACCGTATATTGCATATGTTGTAAGCAAACCGAGCCTGTATACAAGTAATCCTGGGAAGGACCATTGGAAGGGTATAGTGAGAGTACTAAGGTACTTAAGATATACTCGTAATTATGGATTATACTATACTAGACATCCAAATGTAATTGAAGGATATAGCGATGCTAATTGGATATCGTAAATCAAAGACTCTAAGTCTACTAGCGGATATATATTCACATTAGCAGGTCTTTGCTATATCACGGAAGTCTTCTAAGCGCATCGTTATAGCCGGATCCACTATGGAATCCTGAGTTTATAGCATTAGACAAGTGTGGTGAAGAAGCCGAATGGCTACGCCAATTTTTAGAAGATATTCCAAAGTGGACAAAGCCTCGCCGCCAATTTGTATACATTGTGATAGCCAATCCTGCAATTGGTAGGGCACAAAGTCATATGTATAATGGTAAGTCTAGACATATACGTCGTAGACATAATACCATAAGACAACTACTCTACTCTGGTACCATATCTATTGACTATGTGAAGTCAAAGGATAATTTAGCGGATCCGTTAACAAAAGGGTTAACAAAAGAGGTAGTTGAACGTTTGACATTAGGAATGGGACTAAAGCCTCTTTAGAAGTTAAACACAGTGGAAAACCCCACTTAGTTGACTGGAGATCCCAAGATCTAGGTTTTCAAAGGGACAACCTAACTGTTAAAAGACTTGTAGTGTCACTGTGGGGGAATCATTCCCAAACCCATTCCTTAAGTGACATCCCGAAAGGAAAAGGTTAAGCAGCTTGCTTTTAATGATTCTTTCGCTTCGAAAATGTCGAGCGGGAATCACCTATGTGAGAGAGAAGTGTGGCCGCTTCGAGGAGAATTGCGTGAGGCTCAATTCTTAGACCCTCTCACGAGAACCGGGCATTATGTTCGGGCGCGTGAATGAACATAGTCATGAGAATTGAAGTGTGTTAGGGAGATACCTGTGTAAAGTATATGATCGGCTACACAAAAAGCTGAACAATTCAAGGACATCGTGTCTACTGATTAGCGAGTAGAGTAAATATATTTTACAAGGGAAGGTTCAAAGGGCAAACCCCTACCTATCCTATGCAGGTGTCAACTGTCGGACTTTATCACCATTTCCTCATTATTTCCTTCATGTGGGGGATTGTTGGAAAAATAGTGGGTGTGAAGGAAATTTGAGATTATTTCCTAAATGGGTTATTTGTTAAATGACCAAATTGATTATGGATTTGTATTCTACTCCATGAGAACATTAAAATCGAATATTTATTTGTCCAAAATGGTTGATGGATGAATGAAATATTAAGGCTCAAAGATGATGGGTTGGAAGTGGGAAAAAGAAGTTATCCCACATTGAATGGGAATGTGAAAGGTAGATAGTTTAAATACTACTACACTTTATGTAAGGAGTAATTGTGTGTGGCATAGAGGCTCTCTCTCGCGCACGGGTGCGCAGGGGGGGGGGTGCAAATCATGGTCCAAAATAGGTTTGGGGCTACCGAACTCATGTGCGTACGCGTCCTGCGGACACGAATGTAGCTCCAAAATGGCCTACTCGCGCAAGCCCACCTTTTGCTAAAATTTTGAATTTTTGATTTCGAAAATTGAATTTTGATTTCGGAAATTTACTCCCATTTACCCATTGTAATCGAAAGCGAGTTAATTCGATTTTAAATTCTTCCTTGTAACAGCCATATCAGAATCAAATGCAAAATTATTACTGTAATAATTTTCGTGATTATGATGGGATTGGCAGTTTTGATTCAAGGCAGCTATAAAATGGAGTCTTCACAAACCATTTTGGACACCAGAAATTTTTCCTGCAAACTGCTCTCACACTCTCTTTGCTGCATATTGTTCTATCTTCGTTTGGCCTCCTTGCATATTGCATTTGGTGATACTGTCTAGGCACACTGCCAATTCGCCGGGAACTTGAGGTGCAAAGTGCCCCCGGTCCGCACGTTCTATCCTGGGAGACTCGCGTCCAAGGCAGCCTCAAGCACTTTTGGTGAGGGGACGAATAAGTCTTAAGGAGACTGATTCATCAGGGCTCGTGCACAACCGTGTTGCTGCTATCTTTTTCCTTTATTTCCAGTTTATATTTTCTGTTCAGTTTATATATTTCTGTTCTGTAATTTTTATTAGTAATTTCTTTGCTTCTGTAATTGCAAATTTTGCTAACAAGTATATCATTACTTTTTCTAATTTACTTCCACCGGTGTTAAGATTTTGAACATGTCATCGGCATCATCTCATTATCAGTCATTATATTGCAAGTGAATGTGGTCCTCTACACACACTTATCCGACCTCCATTTCATTTTCCACTTCTGAGGCTACCTACATTCTCATTTAAAAATACAAAAAAATTTATTTTAATTGTCTCATTTAAAAAGATACATTTTTAAAATGGATTTTTTAATAATTCTTTATTCGTTGAACCCATTAGTACTACTCACAATAACTATCCACTCATTATTCAGTACCCCAATTTTTTTTCTACGTCACTTTTCATACTAAAAACACATACTCTCTCATTAATTTTTGTACAAAATCAATTTGTATATTTTCAGGTGGGATGGAGGCGAATTTTCTATAGTTGAAAGTACATTGTCTCATTTATATTTAAAAAAATATTTAAAAAAAATAACATAATTTATTTTAAAAAATTAAAAGTTCAATTATATTTTTGTATTGAATTTAGCCAAAAGGAAAGTAGGGACCACTTCCATGGAAATTGCTAGATTGTGTTCATCTATATCTTATCTTATATAAGAAATAAAACAAAAACCAATGTAGGGCATCTCAACTACCCTAGTTATGAGTTCAAGGAGCACAAGGGATTGCTTCTCCAGCTAAGTGTTTTCTGCCAAGATATGTAGCATGACAAGGTTGTCAGAAGAACCATTATTCAAAAATTGAAAATGAAAACAAAAAATGAGTCAAATTTTCCAGCAACTCTTATCATTTGCCCTCACTTGAGTCCACAACTCACTCTTTTAAAAAAAAGACAATTGTTCTGATATACGTAGCAACGTTCAATCTGTTTACAGGAAAACGTCAATTTTGTTATAACGCAACTCCAGTTCCAATGTTTGAACCCGATACCTGTTGTTAAGCTAGAACTAACACATTCTGTTAATCTACTTATCTTTGTAGTCATTAAAGTGCTCATTTCCTTAAATATCATATAGTCAAATGTATATGACACCATGAATATACCTAATCTAAAGAATGTTACTTGTATGAAAAGGACAATGTGGATTGATACAAGACATGCAGGTGGGATGTTTTGCGGGCTTGATAAAGGGTTCCTAAAGAAGTGGGTAAGGATACATGTTCTGGTCTAATGGGTATGGATTCAATGTATTTGGCTAATCAAGGAAAAGAACCAAAAAAGTTGGTTAGAGTTTAGATAGTCACATGAACATGGGTCGTATGAGGGTACAAATTGCCTGCCCAAACTTTAGCCCATTATCTTCAAGACCTAAACACACAAGCCATTTTATACTTAGTATAAACCAAGGTTCTAAAAATTGATATATAGATACTAAGCGTCAGAGTTGAGCCTATTCCATAGAACGTCTAAACGGGATCGAAAATCTATTCATAATTTATAATATCTATATGAAATAACTTGATGTGACTGTGAGATGAAAATGATTGCGAAAACTCTCAAGCCTTAACTCAATAATCGATGTAGGAAATAAACCAACAAATATGAAGAGATATCTAAGATGGAGAGGAAATTGATTTGAGAATTTTGTTTCTAAACCATAGATTGAAATTTGAGATTTTAATGAATCAATTCTCGGGTTAAGTTTTTAGTTCGAGGATTTTATTTAATTTATACGGATAAAAAATGACGTCGTTTTGAAACCAATTTTTTATAAAAATATTACAACAGTAGGTCGGATCTCGGCGATAAGCCAGACGGCTTGCATGCGACGATTTTCTGACTAAACGTATTATTATGCAAATTTAAAGTCAGCCGCGACATTTTATATGTCTAGCGTCTATATGGACTAGGCGAGAGTTTGAGTTTTTGAACAATGATGTAAACTAATCAATTATACTAGGTGATGTCGCAAGAAACGTGCTTTTATTTCGTTCACTGGGGAATAATTTCATGAGGCCCCCTCGCCCCAAATCATTTTCCATAAAAAGTTAGGCGAGATTTAAAAGCCCACACACTACTTAATGCCGAGATCAAAATTTAATAAAAATCCAAAGCTAAAAAACACACTCCGTGCATTTTTTTTTCCCTACGGCAAAACCGAATCTCCTCATGCTCGATATTTTTTCCCATCCGTTCATTCTCTTAATCTCGATTTTGAATCTCTTTTTCAACTGCTACTTACTGTATTATTAGGGAAAAATCTCCCTTTAGACCCTGACTGATAAGATAAATAAATAAAGAAATTAGAGACAGACGGGGATGCATATCCAGATGAAAAAAATTCTCTTACAACTAGGTATAAAAGTAATTTTAGTTTTATACCTAAGAGAGGATTCTTTAATAAAATATGAGACTTTTTTATTATTTTTAATAAAAGGTGAAAAATTTTGAAAAATAAAAATATTCTTATAATTAGGTATAAGAGTAATTTTAGTCTTATATTTTTTAGTATAAGAGCAACAGACATTAATAATATGTAAACATGAATTTATGTAAAATTTTGCATATCATATACTCCCTCTGTCCCGCTACAAATCGCACTGGTGGTCAACTGTGCGGGTCATTGACCAATGATTTTATGAATATCTAGATATTTTTTTGTAATTTTAAAAATTGTTATTGCTTCACCAATAGAAATACTATCAATAACTTTTTTTAGAATTGCACAGATATATCTAGACATTCATAAAATCATTGGTCAATGACCCACACAGTTGACCACCAGTACGATTTGTAGCGGAACAGAGGGAGTAAACTTTAATGTATTTGTTATGTTGAATTTTAGAGTCCATGGCCCCTGTACTAAAGATTGTACAATAAAACATTCAAGCAACTACTGATTAAATTTAGTGTCCACACTTGGAAAAAATATTAGTGCATCCACAACTGTTAGGTCTTTTTTAATTTTTTTCTACATCATTAATTAACTGATCAATAAATTAAAACTTAAACAAGTATGTCATTAATCCAAACAATTTGAGTCAGCTCTTGTGGGCTTGTTTGGTGGGAAATAGTTAGATCCTGGATAATAATAATAGGATATGATAACCTTGAAACCAAACAAATGTAGAAGGAATCCTCTCGTCCCTTCGTACAACCGCCTACAGAATCAAAACAGGCACATCTATTATCTATTATCTATTATCTATTATCTATAACTATATACTCCCTCCATCCCAGCCCACTTACTTAGGAAATTTTGAAATGACACAGAAATTAAGAAATATTATTATAGTATTAGGAAAGAGAATGAGTGGAAAAAGTGTTGTGAGTGTGAAAAATTAAATAGGAGAGAGAATGAGTGGAGAGAATAGTAATTATAATGGTGTTGTGAGTATTAAAATAATGTAGGAGAGATAATGAGTGGAGAGAATAGTGATTTAAGGTTTCCATTTTGAGAATTTTTAAGTGAAGTGGGACGCCCAAAATGAAAAGTTTTCTTAAGTGAGGTGGGACGGAGGGAGTATATATAAAGGCTGAAGTGCAAAGCACTTGAGCACTTCAGCACACCCCCTATTTTTCCTCTCAAACTAGTAACGAGACTAAATAGAGGCTAGGTTCTCATTTACTAAGCACACCTCCTTTAATAATCTGAAATAAAATTTGAAAAATTTGAGGAATATTAATTCCACATCGTCTAGAAATTAAAATGCTAGGAAATGAAGTAATATATATTGAGAGGCCTTAGCATTTGAAAACCAATTGAGATATTAATCTCACATCGTTTAGGAATTAAAATGCTAGAAAATTGAGTAGTACGTATAAATTTTGGGGCCTTTGGCTCCTTAGTGAACACCAGCTTTCTTGATGTATAAATTTTGGGGTCTTTGTCTCCTTAGTGAACATCCGCTTTTTTGGTGTTGGGCGCGCCTAGATCACACCTAGGTCGCCTAATCACCGCCAAATGGCTTCTTAACTAACATTTTTCATAACTCCTTAATTTCTCAAGAAAGCTTTACATTTAGTATACACTGAGAGGTCTTAGCATTTGAAGATCAAATGGTATATTAATCTAACATCGTCTGTTTATGAATTGAAGTGCTAGGAAATTAAATAGTATAAATTTTGGGGTTCCTTAGTGAACACCAGCTTTCTTGGTGTTGGGCGCGCCTAAGTCACGTCTATGGCGCCTAATCACCGCCAAATGGCTCCTTAACTAAGACTTTTCATAGCTCCTTAATTTTTCAAGAAAGCTTTTCATTTAGTATATATTGAGAGGCCTTAGCATTTGAAAATCAAATGAGATATTAATTTCATATCGTCTAAAAATTGAAATGCTAGGAAATTGAGTAGTATATATTGAGAGACCTTAGCATTTGAAAATCAAATTGATCATTAATCCCACATCGTCTAGGAATTGAAATGCTAGAAAATTGAGTAGTATATATTGAGAGGCCTTAGCATTTGAAAACCAAATGGAATATTATCCCACATCGTCTAGGAATTGAAATCCTAGAAAATGTAGTAGTATATATTGAGAGACCTTAGCATAGTGCTAGGAAATGAAGTAGTATAAATTTTGGGGTCTTTGGCTCCTTTGTGAACACCAGCTTTCTTGGCATTGGGCGTACCTAGATCACGCCTAAGGCGCCAAGGTCACGCCTAGGGTGCCTAATCACCTCCAAATGACTCCTTAACTAAGACTTTTCATAGCTCCTTAATTTCTCAAGAAAGCTTTCAATTTTCGTTTTCCGCCCACAACCAGTTTTGGAATTGGAAACTTGGTCGATTTTGTCATTTCACATTTGTAAGACAGTGACTTGCTATAAAGAAAAAGGGAAAAATAAAAGGGATAGATGTGTGACGTGCTCTATGGAGAGCAACTTCTCCTATTATTTCTAACTTTCTTTGAAATAGTTTTTTATCCGTGCGTTTAACGCACGGGTGTATCACTAGTTATAATATAATGGCTGAAGTGATTTTAGCATTTCATTTTCCCGCTCAAAATAAGGACAATCAAGTAATTTCATGCCAAGTTATATTTGTAATTACAATACCCTAGAACGGTATTTTGATATTCTAAGACAAACCCTTTTTGACCGCTAATCTTCTTGTCTCTCTCTCCTCCTTTCATCGTCTCACTCTCCTCTCTCCTTTCTCCGCTCTATCTCTTCTCGATCTCTCTTCTCGGTCTTCTCCGGGGCGTCGCTTCTCTTCCCCCAAATCAGCCCCGGCTTCTGCTACAAACAACGCCGTCTTCGCCTCCCCCTCTCTCTTCTGCCATGGTCGCAGCCCCCACTCTCTTCTTCCATGGAGTCGTGCTCTCTCTTCTTCCAAGGTCTAATAATCAAAGTCGTAGAAGCCTCACTCCGATCATCACGTAATTGCAGCAACACGATGTTGTTGACGGTTTCAGCACACAGGTATCTCTTCTCTCCACTCATCTTTTCTCCCTCTTAATCCAATCTCATATCCCTAAATTTCTAAATTCTCAACAAATTTCAGGCTTTGAAATTGAAGCTCTTTCAAATTTTGAATGATTTCAATCAATTGCATTTGAATGTGTGTTCAAGGTGTGTATAGAATATAAATCTAGGTTTATGTTTTCTTTGATATTACAACTTATCTATCTTCTTTCAGTTCCTCTCTCTCACACTTCCCTTGAACCAAACAAAGCAAAGGAGACCTTTTGATAAAGTAAAATCTGGAAACATTATATGGGACTACAAGTATTCCTCAAGAGTTTTTGGTTTCAATCTTAACTAAATTTCTGAAATATAGAGTGTCACTTAGCAGTATATTTATGTCATCGAGTAATTTGCTAGGTTAAAATATGATGGTGTGTCTTAATGCTCCCTCATTGCTTGGTAAAATATTTATACATCAATGTTGTATTTATTATTTTTTAAGAAACATGGGCTCCTTCAATAATTTGCTAGGTTAAAATATGATAAGAGTGTCACTTAGCAGTATATTTTTGTCATCGAGTAATTTGTAAGGGAATCAAGATTAATATAGTGATAGAAAAGTACTCCCTCCGTCCCACCTGACTTCATACAAGTGAAACTCAGATCATGAAGCTGCCTGGGCAATTTTGCAACTTTAAACTGATATATGGAGTAATAATTATAGCTGTACCATGTTCAAATGGTCTTACGACGATTACGGCGGTGATAAGACCTTTTCTTATATCGGTGTTTTTTTGCACAGACGATGAACACTTTTTGAGTGGGTATGTATGCGAGAGCACTTTTGTATGGGAGGAAGGAAGGAGTGAATGACAGCCCCTATCGGCGGTTCCTGGATTGATAACTGGAAACTCTCAGCAGGGTACTGATTTATATTGACTCTACATGATATTTTCTTATGCTTTGTTTTGGTTTATCTCATTCTGTGTGTGTATTTCAGCAGTTCCCTCATCCTCGGTTAATGAAGACGGGTTAAGTTGGGAGTAGAAAGGCTTTATATAGGTGCTATTTTGGCAGAGGAAGCATCCAAGATATGGGTTTTGGAATCAAGAGGTGCAGCTGTAAGAGAGACCAGACCTCCCTTAGCTAGGATTGTTCCCTTTTAGTTCTTTCATGATGGAAACAACTGTTTGTTTTGTTTTTATACATGCATAGATAAGCTTCCCCACACGCTTTCACTTTATATTCATTATTTTGTATTTTTCTATTGTTGATGGTTGCTAACTTTTCTGTTGCAGTTAAGAAAACTAAAACACTTATGCGGCATTTGCAAGAAGATTCAGAATCATTCATTAAATGGTATGGTGAGGCTATGGATATTAGTGTTTTTTAATATATACTTCTGGATGTACTTGGTTGCATTTACAATAATACATTTGCCATGTTTAATAACTTTGGATGGTTTTCATTAAATTAGGTACGTTGTGACGACTGTAAAGTCTGGGTGCATGCAGAGTGCGACAGGATTTCTAGCCATCATTTTAAGGTTTCTTCATCGCGCTCTGTATACTAGATAATCGATATACTACCCCCCCTGGGCACGTGCCCCCACACACTAACGATTTATTTTTGTTTTCATGGGTGTATGTTGATGTGAAATATATGTATACTGCAGTTTTATAGAATCTTGGAGCAACTGATTATTACTGCCCTGAATGCAAAGCTAAGTTCAATTTTGAATTATCAGATCCATATTGTCAGCCTAGAGCGAGGTAAGTCCGAGCTATACATAATATTTGTCACAAACAGCAACCAAATACTCCCTCCGTCCCATAGAACTTTACTCTTTTACTGTTGAGAACGGAAAATAAGGAATAATGTTATTAAAGTAGGTGTTGTGAGTGGGAGGAGAGAGAATGAGTGGAGAGAATAGTAAATTTGAAAAGTGTTGTGAGTATGACAAGTGGGTCCCATGAATAAAGAAGTATTAAAAAATTTCCTTTTTAGGAAAGTGGGACTTTAAAGTGGGACGCCCAAAATAGTAAAAGGGGTAATGTTTTATGGGACGGAGGGAGTATGTACTACTAATCAATGCTTATATTATGATCTTCTTAGTACCTTTCATATAATCCATTTTATTTTTTTTCTTCCAGATCTGGATCCTTACATTTGGGAGAAGAGCTATCATTGTCCTTGGCAATGCAGTCTTTTTTTTTGCTGAACAAGAGAAGCTTATGAATGCTGAAATTTCCGTGGTTGCCATTGCTAAAAAAGCATTGTCAGCTTCCCGAGAAGCAGCCATGCTAACCAAGGATTGCAAAAAGTTTGTGGCGAATCTTGACGAACCTGTTTCTCGAAGGTCACTTTCAAATTAACCCCATTTTTGTCTATGATGAAGAAATGCTACCCCTATATCATGCAAAAATATTCATTAACATTATCATCAAGTGATATATATTTATATCACTTGAAATATGTTGTACTTTTATTTTAATAAATGTTAAAAATTCATTTACACATGTAATATTCTTGACAGAAAGTCTAAGAGAAGAGTCAATTTAATATTTATCCTTATATTTATATTGACTCTTTTATTTATGGCTTTGTTTTTGCAAAGTGTTATGGTCGTGCGTTTAACGCACGGGTGTTAATCTCCCTTCACTCATAAGGTGGCAGAAGAAATACTTTGTAGATATGGGTGAATTTTGATATGCCATAACAAAATATTGTGCCCTATAAATGTTGACCCGGCCCAAGACCAAATATGGTCTATATGGGCCCATACGTCGTGAGGATATCGGCAAAGTTGATTATTGTATGATTGGTCTAAGTCATGTTTTTAGTTATGGTTAAGGCCTGATTCCCGCCTAAGGCTGGTTTGTCGTCATGCAGAAAGTGGCTTGTCGCATGACAGGAAGTGGTTTGTCGTCATGCATCAAGTGGCTTGTCGCATGACAGGAAGTGGGTTGTCGTCATGCAGCAAGTGGCTTGTCGCATGACAGGAAGTGGATGGTCCCATTGATTGTCGCATGTATACTGATATTCCCGCCTATGTTGACATCCCGCATATGATGATTATGGCTTGATTCCTATGTGTATGATATTCCCGCATGTGCATTGTATGGTCTTCCCGCATGTCTTCCCGCATGTGCCTTGTATAGTCTTCCCGCATGTCTGATGTTGAGTCTTGCAGCAAGTTGATGTCTCCAGGTACGGAGCGTGCCACGTGTCAAGATTTTGGCCTTGACCTTAACCAAATGAAATCTTTTGTTAAGATTGCCTCCTTTATATGGTTGACACGTGTAAAGAAAGATAAGACAAGAATGATGGGTCTTGAGTCATATAAATACCCCCTCCCTCCATAAAACTAAGGTATGTGAGTTATAAGCTTTCTCTCTCCTCTCTCTCTCTAGAGATATTTAAAATTATGTCAATATATGTTATGAATCGGATTGATGATTCTCACGCCGGAGGGTTTGTGGGGGGGGGGGGGGAACCCCTACCCCTAACGGTGTTTTGTCTTGTAGGTCCCATGTTTCTTCGGATCTAGAGGAGCGTGCTTTCCCGGTCCGGTTGCCGTTGCTACCCCGGTCAATTCCCTGTGCCAAATTTTTCAATGTAGCATCAGTTGGTTCCGTTGCCGGGACTGACATTTTCCGGCGAAGTTAGGCCGGATTAGAGGAGCCGAAGGTATCAATCTAGACTCCTATGGGGGTAGCAATCAGATGGTTCGCCGGAGTAGCCGGAGGGGTTAGTTAGCAGTTTCCATTTGGTTTGGGAAGAGGAAAACTCAGATTAGAGTTGCCAAAGTTCACCGGAATTAGAAGTCAGCAGTTTCCATTTTTCTGGCAGAGGTAAAATCAGATCTTATTTAGGAGCAGACCCAGATCTGGTAGTTCATCGGAAGAGAAATAGAAAGAGAAGAAGAGGTGGAAAAGCAAATTTGGAGTATGTAAGTCACCGGATAAATGAAGAGCAGTTCACCGGAAAAGTTACTGGGAAGGTAGAGAGAGAAATAAACGGTAAACAATTGTAAAGCAGTACAAATCGCACCTCGCGTGTTCAATTCATCGCACCAAGTTTGCTCCATAATTTCGCCACCAGTTCAGTCGAAGTCGCAGGAATCAGAAATCGCAATCCAGATGAAAACACAAAAAATGAGAAGGAAAGGGCAAATTAATGTCGCAAAGAAATGTCGCTCAATTAAATCGCGATGAGGTGAAACCGCAAAGTGAAATCGGAACCGAGGAAGTAGTGTGAAATTGAATGTGCAAGAAAGAGATGGAATCAAGAAATGTATGTCATCGGGCCTTGAATGTCGCCAATTCAAGTCATTGTCAAATGAAATCATATATAAGTAAAGACTCACAGATGATATTAAGATCGAGATTGATAAGAGGAAAGCAAGGTTGGAGCGGCTTTGATTTTCGCCGGGCTGAGGCAGCAACCGTTTTTGTTATAGTCGGTAGTGGCGAGATGATTGATCGTCAACTGAATTAGCATCGCTTGAGATGGAGACGAAGATAGTGAAATCAATGGGGCGAGAAAATAGAGAATCAAAAGACGTCGCCAATGAGATGTCGCCTGAAGCCAAACAGAAATTGAACCGGAATCGCAAAGCCCAAGATCTTGAGATGGAAATGACGGAAATTGAAATAGCTGAAATAGCTTGATCGTTGACCAAGGAGAATTGGGTCGCTACGAGCGAGATTGATGTCGCCCAGTGTTGTTGACGCCAGTTGAGTAGTCGCCGTTGGGTTGTCGCCGGGGAGAGAGGACGCCAACAGACAGTAAAGTAGTCTGAGTAAAATCAGAAATAGAAATCAGAAATTGCAAATTCCAAGACTGAGAGGAGGTTGCAATGGAGGGGATCGATATCTCGCTAGGAATCGTTGTACCTGGAGGTCGTCGATGTTGATGTCGCAAAGGGGATATGTTGCCGTTGGTTTGCCGCTGCCAGAGGAGGATGTCGTAGGTGGGTGAGATGATGCCGTTTGGGGTGTTGTCGCTGGAAGTTTGATGTCACCAGCAGGGGCTTTAGTTTTTGATGGTCGCCGTCCTGAGTTTGTTGTCGCCGTTTTGTGAGGTCGTCGCCGGCGGGGGATATCACCAAGGGTGGTTGTCGTCGTTTCTGTACTAAGTTTAGGAAGGTCACTGGAGCAAGGTGAGGTGGGCGTTGCAGCTTGGGAGTTGCCGGGAAGAAGGATTGTCGCTGGGAGCAGTGCTTGCCGGCCAAAGCTAAGTCAGGCCCCGTGGATTAGTCGCCGTCATTGAAAAAGGACTTAGGCAAAGGGGGAGATGGGGATGAAATGAAAATTGGGCAGTTGAAATTATTTTCTTGGGTTTTAAGAGTGGGGTATAGGAAAAGAGAGGTTGAGAAAGTCAAATAGCAATTCTCAACCACAAATTGTAATAATGGAGATGGCAGGCACGTGGATCAGTTTTGATGTTAGCTTCTTTATCTCGGAAAGCTTATCAACAGACGATCGTTATAGCTTCCGTTAAGTTTTCAACGGAGTTTATCGGAATATCATTAACCTCTGTCAGGTTGTCCCTTTCCATCTTTTATATTCATGATAAATGATTTTTATATGGGCCCATTATTTGAGAATATGTATGCATGCTTAGAAATGTTGTTACATAGTAGTTGCGTAATATTTGCTTGCTATGTTAAATATGAAGTGTTTACTTGATGGACAAATGACTACCTCGTGTTTTTATGTAGGTGTGACGATGTGCCACCGGAAAAGATTTTTCTCTTTCGAAAATCAAAACACGGAGTCGCCACGCCATTTTTGTTTTAAGGGCCAAAACTTTGAAAAATGCCCGAGGTTAGAGATTTGGGTTCGGAGGTCACGTTACACGCTGGGAAGAACGTTAGGGTTCACCCGAGATGCCTCGTAAAACGAGTCTTCCAAGCTTACAAACCATTTATGTGTGTGTGTGTGTGTGTGTGTGTGTGTGTGTGTTTTGGTCAAAATAAGTTCAAACTGAGAAACTAAAAAATTGGAAACTCTTTGTAAGACATTGAAAAAGTCCCATGATTTTTGGTATGATTTTTGGGTTGAGTTTTGGTACTCAAAAGACTCCTTGAAGTTGAAAATCAATTCTGCCAGAATGAAAAAGGCAGTGGACACTTGATTTCAAAATGGATTTAAGAGCTTTAAAACTTCAAAATATGGGGAGAGTCCGAGAATGAAAGTTGTTAAAAACATCTTAAATAAGGTTTCTGCAAAATACTTTTCCATTTGGAGATGATTTGATGGACCAAAACCTTCTCGAAATCTCAGATATGAAATCTGGATTTCCAGAGACTGTTGAACTGACCTTTGGAAAATAATTTGAAAAAGGGAGTTGTACTCACGCAAAAAATAAAATAAAAATATTTCTGGAAATCTCTGGATGTTGGCTACAAAAAATATTTTGTAGTCAACACCAAATTCCAAGTTCTTCTGTGTCCAAAAAATTAGTCCATGGACAGAGGTATTAGAACAATGCTACTGGACAGCAAGATGTTCTTGAGGGAAAATGTGATTTAAAAGTGGGTTTTGCATCCATGCTTGTCCTGTTGTTGATTTGATGATCCCCCGTTGCAATCAAGATAAGAAATCAACACACCCACACGCACAAGAAAGAAATAATCACACACACAAGAACATAAGAGTTGTTTACCCGGTTCATTCAACACATGAACTACGCCTGGGGGCAATTGCCAAGCCAATATGTTATTAGACACCTTCTAATATGTTGCTACACAATTACTACATTGTTCTAGGCCGAAATTATGCTTATATAGTTATACAAGGAATCCCTAACTCAGTTTAAGAAGAGATCTCATCGAAATAGGAAACAAAATCAGACCAGGAATCCTCCTCCCCGATGCCAGCGCGGTCGCGCATCCTAGCAGCGCGGCCGCCCTCATTGGCCGAGAATTCAACACCCAATAATGTTCACCAGCGCGGTCGCTCTCCACCACGAGCGCGGCCGCTCTCCTTTGCAGAAGCTCCTCCAACGTTTTTCTTCCTTGCAGTTTAGGATCCAAACCCAACAATCTCCCACCGGAGACTAAACCAACAAACATAAAATCACCCATCAACTCCCACCGCGGAGTAAAGACCTTCGAACACATTTCCCCCTCCATATTGGCTTGACACTACCTCTCCTCTCCTCAAGTACTAAGGCGAGTTGAAACCAAGCGACGTTTCAACCTCTCCGTTTTAGATTGTTCTTGCCTCCCCAAATCAGCTTCTACCTTGATTTCTCCCCGCAAGTCTAACTTCGCCTTCTCCCTCCAGACCCACCTTCCTCGCAATGCTTCCCCATGAAACTCGGACACACCTTGTTTCTTGCATCATCTGTTTTTGGTCTGAAACCGCTCTCTGTTAGGGCACTTGGACTTCCACACCACGTTGATCAACTTTGTGTCCCCCCAACATACCGTTTCTTGATGTCTCCCCTTTTTACACCAACAGGCCGGTTCTTTAGCCTCTTGCTCCCACCGGAACGAACATCGACATTGTAGGTAGAGTACAACATCTTCCCCTTAACCCCACGAGCCAACACCTTAGCCCCTTTTGTGACTTCCCAAGACCCACCGATGAAAGAAACACCATACCCTTCACTGTCAAGTTGTCCCACAGAAATCACCCTTCTCCTCAAATCCGGAACATGCATCACGTTGTGTAGTTGTAAAACAGCCCCGTTAGGTGTCTTCATCATCACATCCCCCTTACCTTTGACCTTCAATGGTTGACCGTCACCAAGATAGACAACCCCAAAGTCTCCAGTTTTATACCGCTTCATTGATTCTGCATCCCCACTAGCATGACAAGAAGCTCCAAAATCCAACACCCATTCTTCACCCGACTGCTCCTCTCCCAGGATTAATACATCTCCACCATCATCCACCATGTGTGCACTACCACCTTTGCCCGGACAGTCATAACTGATATGACCTAATTCGCCACAATTGTAGCACTTGACCTTTTTCCCCTTTTTCGGTCCTCCCCTTTTTCTCTCCACCCTAAGTGCAGCCCCATCTATGGAAGATTCTCCCCTTTTCTCTTTCCTTCGCAACTCCTCTTGAAGGATGAGATCTCTAACCTCCGTATACACCAATCTTTGTTTTCGACGTACTAATCATTGTGACGAACCTCCCAACTATCGTGCAATGATTTTAGTAGAAAACACGCTAGCACTTCATCGGAGAAAGTAATATCAACACTTTTCAATTGGTCCACCATACCTTTGAAATTGCCGATATGACTTGCATTTATGCGCCCCTCGACATCTTCGCATTCGCAAACCTCTTTATCAAATGCACCTTATTGATATTCGACGGCTTCTCATACATGTCTGACAGCGTTTGTAGCAACTCCACCGTTGTCTTGGCCTCCATAGCGTTCCGTGCAACGTCGTCGGTTAGGGCACTCCTTACCGCTCCTAACGCCTTCCGATCCAACGTCTCCCAATCCCCTTGTGACATGCCTTCGGGCTTCTCCTTTCAAGGGTCCATGAAGGTCCTTACAATAAAGGTAGTCTTCAATCCTTGTCCTCCAAAACGTGAAATTCACACCGTTGAATTTCTCGATTGAGTTCTTCATCTGACTGCTTCACCAAAATCCCCAAGAACGCGATTCAAAATTAATCAACTAATGAAAAGATTTTGAATCCTCCGAACCAATGCTCTGATACCAGTTGTTGTTGATTTAGTGGTCCCCCGTTGCAATCAAGACAAGAAATCAACACACCCACACGCACAAGAAAGAAATAATCACACACACAAGAACACAAGAGTTGTTTACCCGGTTCATTCAACACATGAACTACGTTCGGGGGCAATTGCCAAGCCAATATGTTATTAGACACCTTCTAATATGTTGCTACACAATTACTACATTGTTCTAGACCGAAATTATGCTTATATAGTTATACAAGGAAGCCCTAACTCAGTTTAAGAAGAGATCTCATCGAAATAGGAAACAAAATCAGACCAGGAATCCTCCTCCCCGATGCCAGCGCGGTCGCGCATCCTAGCAGCGCGGCCGCCCTCATTGGCCGAGAATTCAACACCCAATAATGTTCACCAGCACGGTCGCTCTCCACCACGAGCGCGGCCGCTCTCCTTCCTTCTTGAGCTCCTCCAACGTTTTTCTTCCTTGCAGTTTAGGATCCAAACCCAACAATCTCCCACCGGAGACTAAACCAACAAACATAAAATCACCCATCAACTTCCACCGCGGAGTAAAGACCTTCGAACACATTTCCCCCTCCATATTGGCTTGACACTACCTCTCCTCTCCTCAAGTACTAAGGCGAGTTGAAACCAAGCGACGTTTCAACCTCTCCATTTTAGATTGTTCTTGCCTCCCCAAATCAGCTTCTACCTTGATTTCTCCCCGCAAGTCTAACTTCGCCTTCTCCCTCCAGACCCACCTTCCTCGCAATGCTTCCCCATGAAACTCGGACACACCTTGTTTCTTGCATCGTCTGTTTTGGTCCGAAACCGCTCTGTTAGGGCACTTGGACTTCCACACCACGTTGATCAACTTTGTGTCCCCCCAACATACCGTTTCTTGATGTCTCCCCTTTTTACACCAACAGGCCGGTTCTTTAGCCTCTTGCTCCCACCGGTACGAACATCGACATTGTAGGTAGAGTACAACATCTTCCCCTTAACCCCACGAGCCAACACCTTAGCCCCTTTTGTGACTTCCCAAGACCCACCGATGAAAGAAACACCATACCCTTCACCTGTCAAGTTGTCCCACGTAAATCACCCTTCTCCTCAAATCCGGAACATGCATCACGTTGTGTAGTTGTAAAACAGCCCCGTTAGGTGTCTTCATCATCACATCCCCCTTACCTTTGACCTTCAATGGTTGACCGTCACCAAGATAGACAACCCCAAAGTCTCCAGTTTTATACCGCTTCATTGATTCTGCATCCCCACTAGCATGACAAGAAGCTCCAGAATCCAACACCCAATCTTCACCCGACTGCTCCTCTCCCAGGATTAATACATCTCCACCATCATCCACCATGTGTGCACTACCACCTTTGCCCGGACAGTCATAACTGATATGACCTAATTCGCCACAATTGTAGCACTTGACCTTTTTCCCCTTTTTCGGTCCTCCCCTTTTTCTCTCCACCCTAAGTGCAGCCCCATCTACGGAAGATTCTCCCCTTTTCTCTTTCCTTCGCAACTCCTCTTGAAGGATGAGATCTCTAACCTCCGTATACACCAATGCTGTTTTCGACGTACTAATCATTGTGACAGTAACCTCCCAACTATCAGGCAATGATTTTAGTAGAAAACACGCTAGCACTTCATCGGAGAAAGTAATATCAACACTTTTCAATTGGTCCACCATACCTTTGAAATTGCCGATATGACTTGCCGCCGTCTCGGCTCCTTCGACATCTTCGCATTCGCAAACCTCTTTATCAAATGCACCTTATTGATATTCGACGGCTTCTCATACATGTCTCGACCGGCGTTTGTAGCAACTCCACCGTTGTCTTGGCCTCCATAGCGTTCCGTGCAACGTCGTCGGTTAGGGCACTCCTTACCGCTCCTAACGCCTTCCGATCCAACGTCTCCCAATCCCCTTGTGACATGCCTTCGGGCTTCTCCTTCAAGGGTCCATGAAGGTCCTTACAATAAAGGTAGTCTTCAATCCTTGTCCTCCAAAACGTGAAATTCACACCGTTGAATTTCTCGATTGAGTTCTTCATCTGACTGCTTCACCAAAATCCCCAAGAACGCGATTCAAAATTAATCAACTAATGAAAAGATTTTGAATCCTCCGAACCAATGCTCTGATACCAGTTGTTGTTGATTTAGTGGTCCCCCGTTGCAATCAAGACAAGAAATCAACACACCCACACGCACAAGAAAGAAATAATCACACACACAAGAACACAAGAGTTGTTTACCCGGTTCATTCAACACATGAACTACGTTAGGGGGCAATTGCCTAGCCAATATGTTATTAGACACCTTCTAATATGTTGCTACACAATTACTACATTGTTCTAGACCGAAATTATGCTTATATAGTTATACAAGGAAGCCCTAACTCAGTTTAAGAAGAGATCTCATCGAAATAGGAAACAAAATCAGACCAGGAATCCTCCTCCCCGACGCCAGCGCGGTCGCGCATCCTAGCAGCGCGGCCGCCCTCATTGGCCGAGAATTCAACACCCAATAATGTTCACCAGCACGGTCGCTCTCCACCACGAGCGCGGCCGCTCTCCTTTGCAGAAGCTCCTCCAACGTTTTTCTTCCTTGCAGTTTAGGATCCAAACCCAACAATCTCCCACCGGAGACTAAACCAACAAACATAAAATCACCCATCAACTCCCACCGCGGAGTAAAGACCTTCGAACACATTTCCCCCTCCATATTGGCTTGACACTACCTCTCCTCTCCTCAAGTACTAAGGCGAGTTGAAACCAAGCGACGTTTCAACCTCTCCGTGTTAGATTGTTCTTGCCTCTCCAAATCAGCTTCTACCTTGATTTCTCCCCGCAAGTCTAACTTCGCCTTCTCCCTCCAGACCCACCTTCCTCGCAATGCTTCCCCTTGAAACTCGGACACACCTTGTTTCTTGCATCGTCTATTTTTGGTCTGAAACCGCTCTCTGTTAGGGCACTTGGACTTCCACACCACGTTGATCAACTTTGTGTCCCCCCCAACATACCGTTTCTTGATGTCTCCCCTTTTTACACCAACAGGCCGGTTCTTTAGCCTCTTGCTCCCACCGGAACGAACATCGACATTGTAGGTAGAGTACAATATCTTCCCCTTAACCCCACGAGCCAACACCTTAGCCCCTTTTGTGACTTCCCAAGACCCACCGATGAAAGAAATACCATACCCTTCACTGTCAAGTTGTCCCACAGAAATCACCCTTCTCCTCAAATTCGGAACATGCATCACGTTGTGTAGTTGTAAAACAGCCCCGTTAGGTGTCTTCATCATCACATCCCCCTTACCTTTGACCTTCAATGGTTGACCGTCACCAAGATAGACAACCCCAAAGTCTCCAGTTTTATACCGCTTTATTGATTCTGCATCCCCACTAGCATGACAAGAAGCTCCAGAATCCAACACCCAATCTTCACCCGACTGCTCCTCTCCTAGGATTAATACATCTCCACCATCATCCACCACGTGTGCACTACCACCTTTGCCCGGACAGTCATAACTGATATGACCTAATTCGCCACAATTGTAGCACTTGACCTTTTTTCCCTTTTTTGGTCCTCCCCTTTTTCTCTCCACCCTAAGTGCAGCCCCATCTACGGAAGATTCTCCCCTTTTCTCTTTCCTTCGCAACTCCTCTTGAAGGATGAGATCTCTAACCTCCGTATACACCAATGCTATTTTTGACGTACTAATCGTTGTGACAGTAACCTCCCAACTATCAGGCAATGATTTTAGTAGAAAACACGCTAGCACTTCATCGGAGAAAGTAATATCAACACTTTTCAATTGGTCCACCATACCTTTGAAATTGCCGATATGACTTGCCGCTGTCTGCCCCTCTGACATCTTCGCATTCGCAAACCTCTTTATCAAATGCACCTTATTGATATTCGACGGCTTCTCATACATGTCTGACAGCGTTTGTAGCAACTCCACCGTTGTCTTGGCCTCCATAGCGTTCCGTGCAACGTCATCGGTTAGGGCACTCCTTACCGCTCCTAACGCCTTCCGATCCAGCGTCTCCCAATCCCCTTGTGACATGCCTTCGGGCTTCTCCTTCAAGGGTCCATGAAGGTCCTTACAATAAAGGTAGTCTTCAATCCTTGTCCTCCAAAACGTGAAATTCACACCGTTGAATTTCTCGATTGAGTTCTTCATCTGACTGCTTCACCAAAATCCCCAAGAACGCGATTCAAAATTAATCAACTAATGAAAAGATTTTGAATCCTCCGAACCAATGCTCTGATACCAGTTGTTGTTGATTTGGTGGTCCCCCGTTGCAATCAAGACAAGAAATCAACACACCCACACGCACAAGAAAGAAATAATCACACACACAAGAACACAAGAGTTGTTTACCCGGTTCATTCAACACATGAACTACGTCCGGGGGCAATTGCCAAGCCAATATGTTATTAGACACCTTCTAATATGTTGCTACACAATTACTACATTGTTCTAGGCCGAAGTTATGCTTATATAGTTATACAAGGATGCCCTAACTCAGTTTAAGAAGAGATCTCATCGAAATAGGAAACAAAATCAGACCAGGAATCCTCCTCCCCGACGCCAGCGCGGTCGCGCATCCTAGCAGCGCGGCCGCCCTCATTGGCCGAGAATTCAACACCCAATAATGTTCACCAGCGCGGTCGCTCTCCACCACGAGCGCGGCCGCTCTCCTTTGCAGAAGCTCCTCCAACGTTTTTCTTCCTTGCAGTTTAGGATCCAAACCCAACATGTCCCCATTTCCTTAGGATTTGATTAGTAGTCACTAAACATTTTAGTGGTGATCTACTATATCAAGCCATCCTTAGGGTACATTAGGACTTTAAGCATTTCATTTGCTTGGGAAGGGGAATTTTATCCTTTGAAAAAGAGATTTTAAGTATGAAAATGATTTTTGGAAAACACTTTTGAGTGAATGATTTTAGGAAAACACTTTTGAGTGAGTAAGAAATGATTTGGACCTTTTAAATGGTCATCCATGGAAATTTATTCCAAGGTGACTACATTTTTAGGTCAAGCCAAGATGAACAACAAGCAAGTTGGTTAACAAACTACATCTTCAAAGTTTGAGATGCATGCATGGATGAGAAAGATTTAGGGTAGGGAGAAGGAGGTTATACCTATCTTCTTTTGTGTTTATGTTTGAAGCTTTGAATTTTAGAGTGAGTGGATGTGATTTGGGAAAATAATCAAGAGAAAAAGGTGGCAATTCAAGGGAATTCCCACTGTTTTTTCTAGTATTTTCGCCAAGGTGTTGCTGTGAATAAAGTTGTGGCTCCCTATTTCTGAGACTGAGGGGCTCAATTTATAGGCCTCTAAAATATTCAAAACCATCCGCACGGACAAGACCCTCAGCGTGCACTGTTCATTAAATGCAGCTACAGGCTTTGGACCAAAGGACTATTTTTGAAAATATTCAAACTGGCTATGTTTTTCAGCTTGCCAATTCGGGTTTTTACAATTTCTTTTCTTTTTTAAGATTCTTTTCTTGGTTTAACCTTAAATATCAATCCCTACTAAATGTTAGGAATGTTAAGACTTTCGTTAATTTTCTAACGAAAATGCTAACATCTCAAATTGGAGCACTTACACTAGCCCCTCGGCGACGGTGCTTTCGAAGGAAGCGGGGTCGTCGATAAGAGTAAGGCTCCATATTTGATAAGATTATCAAGTGATCGAGTGGCTGAACCTGGTGATAGGCTACCTACGTATCCTTAAGAGGAATCAAGCCGGTCGTAGTTCGGGTCTTTCGATGTTGACCCTAGAGTGACTGTTTTAGGATGTCAACCCGGCGAGCGAGTTCTGCAGTCGATTGCTGAAAGAAACTCTGCTGAGGATGGGAAATGACCATTTAGGTCTGGTGGCTAGAGTTGTATATCCGCTCTGCTGGGGATAGGAATGACCATTTTGGTCTGATGGCTGAACCTAATGGTAGGCTACCTACGTATCCTTAAGAGGAATCAAGCCAGTCGTAGTTCGGGTCTCTGACCCTAGAGTGACTATTTTGAGGCGTCAACCTGGTAGTGATGGCATTTTAGGTGCCTCGAACCTCGGAGATGATGGCGTTTTAGGTGCCTCAGACCTTGAAGATGATGGCATTTTAGGTGCCTCGAACCTTGAAGATGATGGCATTTTAGGTGCCTCGAACCTTGATGATGATGGCATTTTAGGTGCCTCGGACCTTGATGATGATGGCCTTTTAGGTGCCTCGGACCTTGATTTGAAATGTTCTCCCTTGATGGTTTGGGGAAAGATGGTCCTTTGGTGGACTTATCGGTCTTACGTCTGCTGCCGAGGAAAGGATGACCGTATTGGTCGAGTGGCTGGACCTGTGGTAGGCTACCTACGTATCCCGATTGGGGAATCAAGCCCTTACGTAGTTCAAAAAGCTGCTGGGGGTGGAACGGGATTCCGTTGGCTTTTGCTGGGGAAAACGGGCTTACGTTTTACGGCCGTTGGTGAAATTGATGAAGGAGACGGGATTCCGTTATCTTTCTCGGAGAAATCGGACTTACGTTTTACTGCCGTTGATGAAATTGATGAAAGAAACGGGATTCCGTTATCTTTCTCGGAGGAGAACGGGCTTACGTTTTACGGCCGTTGATGAAATTGATGAAAGAAACGGGATTCCGTTATCTTTCTCGGAGGAGAACGGGCTTACGTTTTACGGCCGTTGATGAAATTGATGAAAGAAACGGGATTCCTCTATCTTTCTCGGAGAAATTGGACTTACGTTTTACTGCCGTTGATGAAATTGATGAAAGAAACGGGATTCCGTTATCTTTCTCGGAGGAGAACGGGCTTACGTTTTACGGCCGTTGATGAAATTGATGAAAGAAACGGGATTCCGTTATCTTTCTCGGAGGAGAACGGGCTTACGTTTTACGCCCGTTGATGATAATGAGGAAAGAAACGGGATTCCGTTAACTTTCGCTGGGGAAAACGGGCTTACGTTTTACGGCCGTTGATGAAATTGATGAAAGAAATGGGATTCCGTTATCTTTCTCGGAGGAGAACGGGCTTACGTTTTACGGCCGTTGATGAAATTGATGAAAGAAACGGGATTCCGTTATCTTTCTCGGAGGAGAACGGGCTTACGTTTTACGGCCGTTGATGAAATTGATGAAAGAAACGGGATTCCGTTATCTTTCTCGGAGGAGAACGGGCTTACGTTTTACGGCCGTTGATGATATTGATGAAAGAAATGGAATTCCGTTATCTTTCTCGGAGGAATAGGACTTACGTTTTACTGCCGTTGATGATTTTGATGAAAGAAACGGGATTCCGTTATCTTTCTCGGAGAAATCGGACTTACGTTTTACTGCCGTTGATGAAATTGATGAAAGAAACGGGATTCCGTTATCTTTCTCGGAGAAATCGGACTTACGTTTTACTGCCGTTGATGATATTGATGAAAGAAACGGGATTCCGTTATCTTTCTCGGAGAAATCGGACTTACGTTTTACTGCCGTGAAGCTCTTTTGAAAGGGGGGTTAACTTTGGTTAACTCTGTTAAGTTGAGGACTAAACTGCAGAGTCCTTGAATTTTAAAGGGCAGAACTGTCATTTTGCCACTTCAATTCCATCCGCGCGGGCTGGAATGAAGCCCTGACAGGTTTAAATAAAGGGCCGCCGCCCTTCTCTTTCTTCCTCACCATTTTTCCAGTTTTTCGAGAGAAGAGAGAGAGAAAGTCGAGAAATCCTCCATTGTTGGCCTAGAATCTTCCGATTTCTTTGATTTTTCGAGCAATGGAACACGGGGGAGTTGCTATCCAAGGTCAAGGACGCGGCCCGATTGCGGAGAGGCGATTAGAGCTTGTAAGAATGAGGAGGCATTACTCTCTTTCGCAATCGATTGCGGAGGAGCCATATCCCTATGCGTGGCAACATTGGGCCACTGATCCGAGTCTTCGCACGGTATACTTCGAATTTCTTCATTCCCTTTGTCGATTTTTGCTTGAAATTGATTTTTGTGATTTTTTTTTTTTAGATCCGAAAATTGTGATGTTCTTGGCCTTGGATTTTGTCTTTGATGATTTGCATGTTATATGGGTAACCCAAATGTGCACTTTGTTTGGAAAATAGAATGGGCATTTTGCCTTTTTTTTTTTCTTTATTTTTTTAAATTCGAAAATTATAATTAAAATTCGAAAATTGTGTTCTTGGACCTTGAATTTTGACTTTGCATGTTGTAATGTGGGTAACCCAAATATGCATTTTGTTTGTAAAATAGAATGGGCATTTTGCCATTTTTGAAATATGAGGTGATGAAAATTTTCCCGAATTCGGGACGGACTCTCTTTTGCATGTAGGATTTTTGCAATGAGATGATGCTTCCCTGAATGATATGAATGCATGCATGCATGTTTTTTGTAAAAATATGATTTTTTGTGAAAAATGGGACGGATTTTCGTTTCCGTTGATTGGATAAATGAATTGTGGAAAATTGCTTATGCATGCTATTTCATGAAAAATGGGACGGAGTTTTTACTTCCGTTGACTCAATGTTATTGACATGTTTTTTTTTTCATGATGAATGATGGTTGCTGAAAAAATCTTTTCTTTTGTGCAAGAAAAATGGGTCTGAGTCCATTATATGTCGTTATGCTGCCGAATTTTCTTTAGAACTTTATGATGCATGTGTATGCTTTTAAATGCAATTTTTTTTTTGACATTTTTGTTTTTTTTTTATTGCAGGGTGAAGATCGTTTTGTGACGGAGCAGCTGAATAAGCTGAAGACTCGAGGATCAGTGGAGGCCGTGGTTGACCTGTGAGACCAGCTTCCAGTCTTGGGCAGAGGAGTTTTGATGAGTCCGAGATAGATCGTCATTGGGACTGGGTTGTATGAGTTCATCGAGTGCCTGAGGGGGTTGATCAAGTTTCCCAAGAGTAAGGGCCTGATTTTTGCTTTGGCATAGCATTGGTGGGACGTGACCCACACCTTCCATTTCTTCTGGGGCGAGGCCACGGTCACACCCTCCGATTATACTGCGATCACGGGCCTGTCCTTTAAAGGACGAAGCATTGAGTGGAGAGACGGCTACAGTGACCTGGAGCTGCAGGATCTTCTGGGCTTTACCCCCATTCCCAAAAAGGGGATGGGGATGGAGTATGTTGTGGTCCACGGGAAGATCGTGGAGAGCATTGAGAGTTATGAGGCCGAGGATGAGAGAGTGGCCGCTGTGCAGATTTCTAGGGCTTTTTTGTGGTTCGCCTTTTCGAGCACACTTTTTGGACATGCCGAGGGGACGGCGGTATTCGCTTTGCTGAGGACATTGGAGGATGTGGAGATGGCTGGGGAGGTGTCTTGGGGAGAGGCAGGGCTGGCAGAGCTATATTTCGCTCTGGATCGGTATAGCCGGAAGGCTGTCAGCTCTCTGACGTGCTTTGAGTTCCCTCTGGAGGTATAAGCTTCTGCCTTTTCTTTTCCTTAAGCACGCATTGTTCTTTTCGCACTTAATTGATGGGATCTTTCCCTTTCGCAGGTATCGGCTCTGGAGTTCTTTCACGTCACGATGTGGCGGCAGTCGGCGGAGCACATCGGGGCATATCCGGCTATGCTCTCCTGGAGCAAGCATGCTCGGGAGAAGATGGGTTCCAGGGGGCGCATGACCCTCAAGTACAGGGATTTCCTGCCTTTGACGAGAGCTGAGACAGATGAGGGGATGAGGTTCTACCCCTGGGGCCGCTTCGAGGTGGAGCAGCTGAAGGGCGCCGAGAGATGGACCGTGCAGCGGAGGATTTTGAGAGGTTTGACCTGTGATGTGTATTATCTGGGGGAGAGAGTGACGCGCCAGCATGGCGAGGGTGCGCCTCTGATGGCACCGGTGGAGCCTCCTGCCGACATGATGCATCCGAGTGAGAGATCGGAGACCTGGGGTGATTATCGAGGTGGCCAGCACTTCTCGATGTTTGTGGCGATCGAGGAATATTCGAGATTTATCTTGAGGAGGCTGAGGATGCCCCAGGTTCTTGAGAGAGAGGGGTTGGGGGTCGTGCGGTACCCTCGATCGGACTTTTCATATGTCTAGGATGGGGTCAGATTGAGGGTGCAGATTCCTGTCCCTGAGCGGGTTCCACGAGCTTTCCGACCTCGTCCGGATATGAAGGTACGGCTTTTTACTGTCTCTTCTTCTTTCCTTTCGCTTCATCATTTTTCGCATCAATTCTTTCTGACGCTTTTGTTTGCGTGCAGTTCCCGGCTGTGGTTGTGGAGAAGCTGACGAAGCAGGTGATCGGGGCCAAGAGGTTCCTTAGGAGGATGGTTGCCTGTGGGGCTGCTCAGGGTAGAGCGAGACGTGCACAGCCGGCGCCTGTAGAGCGGGAGACTTCCCCTGTTCCTTCCGAGCATTCTACCAAGACTCCTCTTTCTCCTCTCATAGATCCCGGTATGGAGCTGCCTCCGGACCACGTCATCCTCAGGGATTTGCACGGGCAGAGGCACGTTTGGCACCACGGCGGGTCATCTTCGCACGTCCAGGAATCCGACGCGTTCACGTTTGGATATGACTTCTTTGCGGACCTCGGGTTGCCTTATCGTGGCATACCGGTTGATCCAGGCGAGCCTCTCTCTGGAGACGAGGATGATGATTCCGAGCCCGAGACATTAATGGCTACTGAGGAGGCGGGCCCGAGTCGCAAGAGGGACCGGGGGAAAGGGCCAGCCACCGAGGATTCTGATTGATGCTTTTTTGATTGATTCCTGAGACTGTACCTACTTTGACAGATACACTTTATTTTCATGCACACATTTTTTTTTTGTTTTTTTTCTCTTTTGGAATGTAATAATCTACTTTTTTTTGTTTTTTTTTATCTATTATGAATTCAAATGTTGCATGAGCCCGATTTCTTGGCAAGGGTGTGAATGTTTGGTATGTGAACTGTTTGGACAGGCTTTGCACAGGTTTCGAACAGCTGGGATGAAATATTCCTCCGCGGTGCAGCAGTTTAAACTGCTGCAGATTTTTTTTCTGGTGGTGACATTATCATCCGCGCGGATAGGGGTGACATCTGGCAGGTTTCATTTATTTCGGTGGTTGGATCTGGTTTGGACCATAAATGTCATCTTCTCCATTTCAAACTCACTGGAATTTCGAAAGAGAAGAGAGAAACCATGGAAATGACCAAAAATTCTCTAAAATTGTCCAAAGAAATCCAAATGTCATTCTTTGAAAAGTTCAAGGAGTGGTGTAGGGAGATTATGCACGAGAGAAGATCATTCTTTGAAGAAAGGTACAAGATAAAGTGTTTATGGTCTCTCAAAGAATTGGTTCCGGACTATGATCTCTTGAGGGCCTCCGCTTCTTTTTGGGATACAAGGAGGCATGTCTTTTGCTTTTCTTACAATGAAATAGTCCCGGCTGTTGAAGAATTCCGGACTTTTCTTGGTGGTCCGGAAGTGGAAGAGATTGCGATTCCTTTGCCCGGAGGAGCTTCTTTTGTTGATAGGTTGTGCAACCTTCTCCATCTTTCCCCGGAGGAAGCACAAGGTATGATCCGTGGTCCCGATCATTTTGGCATTTCTGGTCTTCCTGATAGATTTAGGGGTTTAGGCTTGCTTGATGATGCCTATTGGGATGCTTTTGCACTTTGTATGTTTGGGACCTTGTTCATGGTTTACTCTTTTGGGATCTGTCATCGAGCTTTGCTGGATGTGGTTGTACACTGCCGTTCGGGTCGGGATGTTGTGCCCTTGATTCTGGGAGAGACTCTTCATGCTCTTGACAGGTTGGCTACCGGGAGGCGGTATATGCACGGGGGCAGCCCGTTTCTTTTGACTATGTGGCTGATGGAGCGCACAGGGTTCTTCGCGAAACTTCCGATGCGGTCAAACCTTGGACATTTGCCAGGAGAGGGGTTACCGTGGATCTTGATGATCAGGGCTCATGGGAGCGTTGGATGGCTTTTCGCCAGACTGCGAATATCAGGTGATCGGTGCCTCATTGGCGGGTAGAGACTCGGAGAGTACTTCAGGATGGGTCTCATGTGGTTCTGCTTCCGGGGATTTCTCAGTCCAGTTTTTATATTTCAGCTCTGGTTCGGAGGTAGTTTGGCTTGGAGCAGACTCCTTTGGAGGGATTTGAGGACATAGCCACCAGGGTGGTAGCTTCAGCTTCGATGGATGATCCTTCAGTGTTCCCATTTCTTTCCCGAGCATGGAGGTATGACGTCTTTCCTCCTAGGGTTATCCTCAGGCGTCCGGGACATGTGTTTTTGACCACTTGGTACTTGGATTGGTACGAGAGGCACTTAGGGGAGACTCAGATGGCTATCTTGAGACAGCGTGAGGCCATTGTTGGTATGGAAGATATGACGGTTTCAGAGAGGAGGAGGGCTGAGGCGAGGGGCAATCCTCATGATAGGAGCGGAGATGCTGTGACTGACTATGAGGCTTATGTCGGGAGACAGGAGAGGAGGACTCATATGTTACCAGCTCGGCTACAGGAGATGAGAGAGGAGGCTAGGGCTACTAAGGCCCTGACAGATGCGGGTTTGATAGATCCTGTCCCTACACCAGAGCTGGGTAGGCGGAAGACCGACATTTTTCCCGTGCAGAAGAAGAAGACCCGAAGAGGAGGGAAGAAGAGGGGAGAAACCAGTACAAGTGGCTTGGAGTGATTTTGAGGTTTTCTGAGTATCCCTTTCTTGTCGTAGCAGACACATTAGTTTGATTATGTATCTTAGTTTCTTTTAGCAGGTTGTAAGTCGTAGGAATGGACCGAGCTTAGACTCATCAAAAAGTTTTTAACTGTAATGAATATGTGAATTGCTTTAGAGTTTTTCAAGACGCCTTCATGGCTTGATCAATGTATTGATAACAAAGTATGACTTTTATTTGTGTTTTAGACCGAACCGTTTCCGGCAGCCTACGTTCCCTTCGGACTAAAGGGCTCAGGTCTCCGTAGTTCGACCCGGTTAAAATTTTTTGTTTGTTTTTTTTATTTTATTTTTTTTTTGTTTTTTTTTGTGCAACCCTGTTTTTTACCTAGGCCGCCCTTTTCGGGTTTTCAACCTAGTTGGGTATTACTCTTTTAGCACTCTTTTTTTTTTGATATATTTTTTTTTGTTGTTTTTTTTTTGTTTTGACTCGGTGTTCTACGCGTAGTATCTGCGCAACTTGTCGCCATTGACTGGGTGTACAAAAGGATTCCCGTCGAGGTCTGCAAGTTGCATGGCTCATCCGGAGAAGATCTTCTTGACGACATATGGCCCGACCCAAACAGGCTCCCATTTGCCAAGTGTGTTGATGCGGACTGGGGGCTTCTCTTTCAGAACGAGATCGCCTTCCCTGATCTCCCGATGTTTTACTTTCTTATCGAAGGCTCTGGCCATTCTTCCTTGGTAAGCTCGGATATGTTCCATAGCTTTCAATCGGCGTTCATCTAGCAGGGCCAACTCATCATGGCGACTCTGAAGTCATTCGACCTCGTTGATCTGGCTTTCCAACAGCACACGTAGTGAGGGGATTTCTAGCTCGATTGGGAGTACGGCTTCCATTCCGTAGGTAAGAGCAAAAGGTGTTTCCCCGGTTGCCGTTCTGACGGATGTTCTGTAGCCCCAGAGAGCAAGGTGAAGCTTGTCAGGCCAATCTCTGCCTCGGACAGCCATTTTCCAAATGATGTTTTCCAAAGACTTGTCTGCTGCTTCAACGGCTCCGTCAGTTTGGGGCCTGTAGGGAGATGACTTGTGACGGGTTATTCTAAATTCTGCTAGCAGCCTGTCGCATTCCCCTTCAAAGTGGGATCCATTATCTGAGATGATTTCGGCTGGCAACCCGTATCTGCATATGATGTTCTCTTTGATGAAGAGGGCCACTTTCTTTGAGTTGAGAACTTTGTAGGATTTTGTGGGGCATCCTTTTCAGTTCCTTCGAAGAAGATACCACTCTGCGTCTCTTTAGGCTCTTCCGCAAGTTCTCAGATTCACACTTGTCAAAATCTCTTCGGCAGCTTGGGCTCGATTTTCCTCTTTCCGAACAACCTGCTTAAAGATTTTTTTTTTGATATATTATTTATTTAATGTGTCTGCTTTTTTATCTAGTGAATCATTATTAAAAATTCTTTTTTTTTAATTATTAGCCAATTTATCACTAGTTAAAGTGGCAATCAAGGGATACTCCGAAAGGTTCATCATTTCATTGAGAATGAAAGGAAATACAGCATTGGCTACAACTTCGCAGTCTTTAGGCGTAAGGCCATCGGACGACTCTAGCGACTCGAACTAGGCAATGAGGGACTCGGAGGGCTTGACATGGGTTGACACAAAGGGACGGGGGACCTATCCAAGCTTGGTGATCATTTCCTCTTTGGTCGCGGACGGGCCTGAAAGATTTTCCCAATTCTTCAATGGCATTGCTGTCAGCGGTCTCATGACTCGGGAATTGCATTGTTTCTGTTCTCCTTTCTCAATCATTGCTATCATCTCTGAGCCGAGATCAATCAGGTCTGGCACCTGAACTTCTTCCCCGAATAACTGCTGCATAATCGGACCATCCCAATCATCTGAAAAGGTCTCTGTGGCTTTAGCCTTTGGCACTGTTAATTCAAACTCAGGCTTCGGGCCTTCCTGGACAATCGAAATTGTGGTAGTGAGCTTCTCGAACTGTTCTACTAGGCTTGGCACGCCTTTGAAAGTGTACTCGCTCTCTATGGTAGTGGTAGCCCTAGGTATCTTGGGTAGGTCTGCAAACATCCTACGGACTGGGTTGGTTTTGTTTCCCCTGGACTTTCTGAGATCATCTTGTAGCTTCAGCCATCCTTCTGTAGGTTCTTTGACTGTGGCATTCCCATGCTGTGTAGGACCTTTGAAGAAGTAGTCAGCCAGATTAGGACTGAAAGGGAGAGATTTAGGGCTGTTGACCGGGACCCTTCCTGTGATAGCTTCTTTCCTTTGTAGAGCAAATTCTTTTCCCTTTACAATTTTCCCCGAAGTCGGTTCATACCCAAGGCCATGGCGAGTTTTCTGCTCCTTCACCTAGATGAGTTTGTGAGTTCCTTGTTGGTGCTTCCCTAGACCGAGGCCAGGTAGATAGCTCATCTTCCTCATCATTTTCAAAACCGGAGGGATTCTGTCCCGGGTGATTGTCAGATCTATGTTACAAACTTGGGCTTTGGGAGGCTCGACCGTGAAGCCTGTTGTAAGCGTCGTGAGAAAATTTCATCTTTTCATCTTTTTGAGTCGCCACCTATATTATTTGATTGGAAACATAGGAAAACCATTTTGAAAGAGATTTGGGTTCGGGGCTTAGGTTATGAAATGGGTAGGTTTAGAAGGCATCCATTTCACCCAATCCGGAGATCGGTCTTGCTAAAGAGAAGAGAGGTTTTCAATCTTTTTTTTTAATAAAATAATTAAAGAAGAACAAATAAACCCTAATCAATTTCTTGATTAGGAATGTCGGATTGTATGCTTCGAGATCGCCTTCATTGACTGAAGGGACTCTAGGCTAATCCTTTTGATGGGATTACACTACTCTAAAATCAATAGAGAGGTTGAGAAGAGAAACGAAAGTTTAAAGGATGATTACCTTTTGAGGAGAGATTCGGACAGAGTTTCGACTCAAGTTTAGAGTCGAACCTTGATTTGGACAGAGCTTCGCCTCGATCCTTGATTTGGATCTTGATGCGGACGGAGCTTCGCCTTGTTCCCTTGATTCGGGCTTCGATGTTTGTTAATCAACAAGGTTGATGAACAAACTTTAGGAGTTGTTTGTGAGTGATTTGAAGGAGTCTTTCATGGAAAGAAACCAACAAATTGTGTGTGTTGTGTGTGTTCTTGATCAAGGATCAGAATTGTCGACCTCTGAAACACTGGAAGTCATCCAGTATTTATAGGAGGTTGGAGAGGTGAAGGTGGAGAGGGAAATTACCCTAGGAAGGTTCCAGAACTCAGTTCTGATTGGATACCCGAATTGATAAGGTTTTATCCAAAAAGAGAGTTTGAAACGGAGAAGGGAAGTGATTCTGCACATCCTGTCGAGGGGATATCTCGCGCGAGATATGATATCTCGTGCGAGATAACTAGTCTGATGACTATTTTGTCCTCTTCAGTTGTTCCGTTAGTCAGTTAGGTCCAAAACTAACGAGGTTAGTTAGAAACTTAACGAAACATGACGAAACTAATGTGCTTTCATCAAAACACAAAAGAGAGATGAAGAGTAGTGTAATCATGTAATTATGAGTTCAGAATGGGGTGTCTACAGAGCCCCTCGGCGACAGGTCTTATGAAAGAAGAAGTGTCGTCGATAGAAAAGACATCATTCTGAACTTTGGGATGGTCGTGCCGCACGGCTGCCTACGTATCTCTATCGGAGAATCAGACCAAAACGTAGTTCGACTCCAAAACACGAAAAGGTTGCTTTAGGTATTTTGAAAATCATTTTTTGAAAATCGAGGAGATTTTATTTTTGAAAAGGCAAATCCATACTGAGGAATCAAATCATGACCCAATTCTGAAGATACCTGTTTTTTTGAAGTGAGGTGACGATCTTGGCGATTCAAGACCGGGCTTTTGTTGAGGTGACGATCCTGGCGATTCAAGACCGAGCTTTTGTTGAGTAGTACTCGACATACTACTTGTAGATGCTTGACACACCTACTTGGTGACGATCCTGGCGATTCAAGACCGAGCTTTCGTTGAGTAGTACTCGACATACTACTTGTAGATGCTTGACACACCTATTTGATGACGATCCTGGCGATTCAAGACCGAGCTTTTGTTGAGTAGTACTCGACATACTACTTGTAGATGCTTGACACACCTACTTGGTGACGATCCACCTGTAAGGGCGCTGAATCGGGCTTTTTGTTAAGGTAAGTATTTGACATACTGACCCTAGATGCTTGACGCATCTTAGATGTTTGACACACCTAATTGTTGACGATCCACCTGTCTGGGCGTTGAATCGGGCTTTTGGTAAGGTAAGTATTTGACATACTGACCCTAGATGCTTGACGCATCTTAGATGTTTGACACACCTAATTGTTGACGATCCACCTGTCTGGGCGTTGAATCGGGCTTTTTGTTGGAATATGCTTGACGCATGGCACTTGACGTGATGGATGCTTGACGCAAAGGTTGCTTGACGCAATGGTTGCTTGACGCGATGGTTGCTTGACGCGATGGTTGCTTGACGCAAAGGTTGCTTGACGCGATGGTTGCTTGACGCTTTAAGAGATGCTCGACGCACTTAATTGGATGCATAGAAAGGTATATGGTAGGCGAAATCCAAACACTCAACATGTTTGATCTAAAAGTAAGCACTTGACGTGCTTTAATTCCTGCAAGAGGGTTAGTGAAAGCATTTGCCTAACAACATACATTCACTTAAGCATTTGTTTGTTAAAGACGATCAATGTGCACTCGACTCCAAGAATCAGCGGGGAGAATGAGTTCTATGAAAATCGTTTGTGATTTAGATTTTGGTCTAGGAGGCTAACTCGTGAGGTCCATCTAAAGATCGAATGAGACGATCGTCTAATAGGATTCCGTTGAGATAACCGAAGTTCAACACTAAGGTTCAGGATGCTTCAAGGATTTTTTGGTTGTCGGAGGACTTTTCATCGCCAAGCCCCAAGTTTCTCATGTGATGATCATTGACTGAACAAGGTCCAAACCACTCCAATGGCTTTTGCTATGTAGAACTTATGCTGTCTAATCCAAAGCGCGTATTTTCCAAAGGCTTCTCTTGACACCAAACCCCAGGACTTCTTGTATGATGTAGATGACTTTGCGAACAGGCTTGTGAGGCTGCGTGAATTGAAGAAGGATCCCCTCCTTTTTCCCTTTGATTTTTTTTTGTGACGCACCCTGGTTTTTGCCTAGACTGCCCTTTCGGGTTTTCAATCTAGCGGGCATCTCTTTTGCGTCTTTTGTTTTTGTGCTAACTTTTGCCTAGGCCGCTCTTTACGAGTTTTCAACCTAGCGAGCTATTCTCTTTTTTTTTTTTTTTTGAAAAGTATGTGTACTCGAAGGTGACTCAGTTGGAAGAATCTCATTAAGGAAAAAGATGAGATCTCAAGTTTAGTTGAAAAGAGACGGACTCTATTTTTTGGAAGATGATCCAAGCATTGGCTCTTTTTGGGGGAGTATATTCTCTAATGGTGATAGTGAGAGGCGAAGAGGAAAGCCCCTAATGCAGATTTGATTACTCTTGAGAGTTTGAGTAGAGATTGACTGGGGGAGGAAAGGTTCGGAAGCCCCAGTTTTGATGCTTGGATAAGAGTGTGTATGAGAATGGCTAAGAGGAAGCCCCTAGACTCAACAAAGAACGCTATATGGCTCAAAGGTCTAGAAAAGTTGCTCTACTTTTAATGGACCTTGTATCATCTAGAAATTTCTTAACGAATTTGAAAAGAAAGCCAATCGTTAGCATGACTTAAGGCTAAACATTTCTCTTTATGGATTGATGTTGAAAGTCTTCTTCATTTGCGTTGCCATTCGGGCTTCATTGTAAGAGGATGTTGAGGGATCCTCTTTTCTTCATTGATATCACTTGACTCTTCTTCTTTGCGGGAGAGTCCTTCTTGCCTTTGTTGAAATCCCATCTTTGTTGTGGGGCGATGAAGGCTTGAGAGTTTTTCTTTTTCTCTTTTATTTTTTTTTTTTTTGATGCTCTATTTTTGTCTAGGACGATTTGAGGAGTTTCGACCTAGCGAGCTTTTTATTTATTTTTGTACTCTCAAAGCCTTGAATTGAGTAGCCCCACTTTTCTTGGGATGAATGTTGATAGCAGCGCCTTTGGCTTCCTTCGTTTGTTGATCTTCGACTTTCAACGTGAGTAATGTTTAGCCTTAAGCCTTCTAAGGATAGTTTTCATTTCAAACTTGTTTAGAAGTTTCTATTTTTCGTGAGGGTCCACTATTCAACATAGATCAAATGATACTCATAAAGAAGAACAACTCTTGGGAAAGTGTTTAGGGAAAAGAGATAACTTTTATTGATAAGGAAATTCGAAACAGACTCGATAGTTTACTTGACACAAACTAGAGAGGATAGAGATGTACTAGAAAGACAGAACGACTCTTCGAGAACATACTAGGAAATTTACCTAATCTATGTTTTTTTTTTTTCTTTTTTTTTTTCTTTTTTTTTTTTTTTCAAGGGAAAAGGGAGAGGACAATCGGAGCCCCAAGGTGGTGATGCTTCCGCCTGATCTTGCCGGCTTCATACAAGTCTTGGATTACATCCTTCGCATGATGGCGCCATTGGTGTCATGGCCACTATAGTTGTGAAATTTACAAAACAAGTAGGGATCATGATCAAGACGAGAGCTTTTTCCAAGAGGATTTCCTTCTCTAGGCTTAACTTTTCCTTCTTCTACAAGGATGTCAAAGAGACCTTCTTGGGTAATTCCTTCAAGTTGGACATATCGTCTATCTTTTCGCTTTCTTTCTGGATGGGGAGCAACAAATGACTTAGGATTGGGGAATCTACTAAGGTCATGGAGCCTTTCTTGGTTGGGTTCCTCAAAGTGAGCATGATCTCCATATTTTCCTCCCTTGTCGTGTCGAGATCTTTCCTCGTTGAGTTCGACCATTTTGTGAAGTATCTTGATCTTTTCTTCATAGTATTTCTGTTGTGCATGCATGTAGGCTAGACATTCATCCTCGATTTGGGCCCTTAATTCGACTTTCACTCGGGCTCTTATGTTGGACTCCATTTGGGAACACACATTAATGATACATGCCTTAATGATTGACTCAACCTCTTTATGCTCATGCTCCTTGCTTTGAGTGTGCTTGTCTCTTGGATCCGTGGTCTCCATGATTTCTAGCTTGTTGAGTTTTGTCTCGAGGGTGGCAATTTGTTGAATATGAGCCATTTTTTCTTGCTCAAGATGGTTCTTGAGAGTCTTGATTTCTTCGGATGTGAATTCTACGACTTGCTTATCCTCTTTGGGGGTGCCACTTGCATAGAGAGTAGACGGAGTAGTTGCCATTGGAGAGGTAAGGGAGCTTGACGACCTTAGAGATGAACTAGAGATATCCCAACGAAACGCCTTTTCGAATATTAGCCCCAAGCGATCCTAGATGGAGGAAAGGATGATGGTTAAAAATACCTCACGAGCGATTTTTTTGAAGCTTTTATTTTTATTAGAGACGGAGTTTTGACTCAAGGAGGGAGCGTACATCGATCATCAAAAACAAACACAGATTCTGCAAATAAAATCTCGCGCGAGACGAGGTAATCTCGCACGAGATAACCGTCCGGAAAGATGGATTTTTCCTCATTTTATTTCCTAGATTCATGGTCGGACGGACGAAGATCCGTTTTCTATCTAGCATCCTAGGTAAATCTTACAGGTATACGTAATTCGAACCACCTAGGGACTCGTTAATCAACAATTCTTTGTAAAATAAAGCCATGTAAAACTGATCGGAAGGATTTTTTTTTCTAAAGGGACTTCCGAAAGGGTCATTCCGAAGGGACGTTTCCGAAGGGACTTTTTCTTTTTCCGAAGGGACTTTTCCGAATCCTTTCTCGATAGTCAATTTTACATTAACTTTATTTTGGTCAAAGACAAGAAAGATTACCAAGTCAAAACCGACCGGTCACGGAGTGTTCCTAGAAAGACAATCTACATGATATGTGGCGATGCAGGGCTGGAAGGCTAGGCTCCCCGCGATATGACAATCTAGGTGGATTGAATACGCGGAGTGGGATGATCCAACTTCGGAGAGACCGGCGACTAGGTGGTTACCGTCATCCGTCCTTAGTGTGGGTCCCGGGTTAATCGGGGTATGTAGTGCAATGACAGTTATATCATGAGTGCGCGTGTGTGATAGTCAATCTATGTGATAGAGAAAAATAGAAAGTTTTTTTTTTTGAAAGTTAAAAGAGAAAACAGATAGTGGCCGCACCAAGTGGTTGCCTACGTTTCTCCCAATCTAGGAAGACTCAGGCCGTCGTAGTTCCACATAAAGAGAGATAAAGAGAGATAAATAATTCAATTTACAACTCCCGAATCCCCAATGGACCGGACTTTAATTAAATAAAACCCAATCGCACGCAGTTCATAAATAATAATCAATTATTTAAATGAAATAAAGATTCGAGTTCTACACCTTAAGGGAGGCCTTAAGATGTGGGAACTCTGCAGATAATGAATTCTGGGATCCCCCTTGCATGTTCGACTCTCGTCTTGGATTATGAGATGAACGGGAGAAACCAGAAAACAACTAGATTGCCGAAGCAATATCTCGCGCGAGATATGATATCTCGCCGCAAGATATGCTTCATCTGAGAGCAGAAAATTCGAATTTAAAATTTTTGAAAACCTCTCTTTTAATTTTGACGCAAGTTTAAGCCTCTTAATTTTTAAGTCCCCAGCGGAGTCGCCACTGTAAGCGTCGTGAGAAAATTTCATCTTTTCATCTTTTTGAGTCGCCACCTATATTATTTGATTGGAAACATAGGAAAACCATTTTGAAAGAGATTTGGGTTCGGGGCTTAGGTTATGAAATGGGTAGGTTTAGAAGGCATCCATTTCACCCAATCCGGAGATCGGTCTTGCTAAAGAAAAGAGAGGTTTTCAATCTTTTTTTTTAATAAAATAATTAAAGAAGAACAAATAAACCCTAATCAATTTCTTGATTAGGAATGTCGGATTGTATGCTTCGAGATCGCCTTCATTGACTGAAGGGACTCTAGGCTAATCCTTTTGATGGGATTACACTACTCTAAAATCAATAGAGAGGTTGAGAAGAGAAACGAAAGTTTAAAGGATGATTACCTTTTGAGGAGAGATTCGGACAGAGTTTCGACTCAAGTTTAGAGTCGAACCTTGATTTGGACAGAGCTTCGCCTCGATCCTTGATTTGGATCTTGATGCGGACGGAGCTTCGCCTTGTTCCCTTGATTCGGGCTTCGATGTTTGTTAATCAACAAGGTTGATGAACAAACTTTAGGAGTTGTTTGTGAGTGATTTGAAGGAGTCTTTCATGGAAAGAAACCAACAAATTGTGTGTGTTGTGTGTGTTCTTGATCAAGGATCGAATTGTCGACCTCTCAAACACCGGAAGTCATCCAAGATTTATAGGAGGTTGGAGAGGTGAAGGTGGAGAGGGAAATTACCCTAGGAAGGTTCCGAACTCGCCCGATTGGATACCCGAATTGATAAGGTTTTATCCAAAAAGAGAGTTTGAAACGGAGAAGGGAAGTGATTCTGCACATCCTGTCGAGGGGATATCTCGCGCGAGATATGATATCTCGTGCGAGATAACTAGTCTGTTGACTATTTTGTCCTCTTCAGTTGTTCCGTTAGTCAGTTAGGTCCAAAACTAACGAGGTTAGTTAGAAACTTAACGAAACATGACGAAACTAATGTGCTTTCATCAAAACACAAAAGAGAGATGAAGAGTAGTGTAATCATGTAATTATGAGTTCAGAATGGGGTGTCTACACCTGTTAGCATAAGACCTTCCTCATCATGTTTGATTTCCAGAATAGGTATTCCACATGTATCAGTGCCCTCCAAGGTGACTAGATCCCCGTAAATGGTCATCAAATCCCCATCCGAGACGAATTTCACACACTGGTGGAGGCTCGAAGCAACCCCCTTGACCTGATGCAGCCAAGGTCTTCCCAACAGGGCATTAAAAGTGATCGGGATATCGATAACCTGGAATTCCACAGGTATCAATTTCTTGCCAAACCAGAGGTCCAAAGTAGCAACTCCAAGGATTGCTCGAGATGTCGAGTCGTAAGCTTTGACTGTGAGGGAGGAAGGCTTCAAGTCTGTGGACTTGATGTTGAGCAGACTCATGATCTTTGCCGGAAGGATATTCATTCCAGACCCATTGTCGACCAGGACCCGAGGGAGGCGTCGTTCATCCAATTGGACTGTGATGAAGAGAGGCTCGTTATGATCGGCCCCGAATTGAGGGAAATCAAGGTCCGTGAAAGTGATTATGTTCCAGTAGTGGATGTTCCCAATTAATTGCACCACATCATCGGGAGTAGCATCGATAGGCACCAGAGTGCGAGCCAGGCTTTCTTCCAGCTTTAGCTTATGGGGATAAGACGAGGTGAGCAGGGACCATAGAGAGATGTTGGTCTGTGTTTGCTTCAACTGGGTGAGCACGGGATCCTCCTTTTCGAGGTCAGGAGCTTCAGCTGTCTGGGCATAGGGGAGGCGATCTTCTTTCGGTGCCTGGTCTGCTACCTTCTTATCTGTCTTGGGGTTCCCCTGGTAGATCTGCCCGGATCGGGTCAACAGGTTGACTTCCTCATCAGTCGCTTCTTGACTAGATTTCTTCAATGCTGCTAAGGTCAATGGGAGAGCCTTTTTGGCTATCAGCCACTGGTTCTGACGGAGTCTAGCAACGGTGAGGGGCTGAGATTGAGCTGTACTGGCTCCTTCCTGGGCGGCCTTTATAACTGCTTCCCAAGTCACAGGCTTTTGAACCCGGGGTTGTGTCATTGTCCCCTGAATGGCCCATAGAGCTAGGGCGTCCTCCGATTCGCCCTTATAGCCTGCATTGCCCATGGTTATCATACAACAGGAATTGCTATTTTCAGGGCTTGGCGGTTTTTCCATTTCATCCCCGGTATAGTGCAGCCACTCTGGTTCCTTTCTGTAATACTCAGAGTTGGAGACGATTATAGCACTCTGTGTGGGAGGCGCATTCGGTATCATGCCGGTTTCCAGGACTTCTCTGAGAGCTGAAATACATTCGGGGAAGGTGACCTCTTCTTGGGTGACCCTGAAAAGGATTGTTACTTTGTTTCGGGGCGGATTTGATCGGACCATGGTTATTTTCTCATTGGGGAGGATGGGAGTTAGTTTCCCTCTCTCTAACAGATCTTCAACTATCAGCCTGGATCGGGTGTCTGAAAACCCTTTCCCCAAAGCATGGTAGGCAGTGTTGAACTCTATGACATCCACGTGCTCAGCCCCAGGAAATTTCATAGCTTTCATGTCTTCGGTTTCATAATCGTCATCCGAAGTTTCTTCAATCTTACGGCTATCAGCCTCCATCTCGTCATACATCTTCTTCCTTTCGCCCTTACAAGTAGGGCAACCACAAGTAAAGGATAGGCAATGCTCACATCCGTAGTTTGATGCAACGACTCGGTAGATCTGGGTCCAAATGAGGAGTACCCGAGGTCCATTGTCGGGTACCAGAGCAATTAAGAAAGCGTCATGTGGGTCCATGGGTATGAAGGCGACTGGGGAGACATTTAGATCAATAACCCTTCTCAGCGACTCTATGCATTCGAGGTGTTCGAGCGGCTCGGCCGTGACCCTTACAGTTGTGATACCATCTGTTCTAGGAAAGGAAGAGAAAGATCCGATGACGTTTACGAATTCATCGTCTTCTGGTTGCTAAAAACCTCCCTTTTCGACTAAGGCTTCAATGAACCTTCTCCATTCGCCCGTTAGGTCCTTATAGGGAACATTGTGCTCTAGGACCTTGGATATGTATGGACCTGGGCATGGGCTTTGTTGTTCCTCATCCTCTGAAGTATCCGGACACTGGCCACAAGTACATCTTACGAGTGACACTTCGTGGGGGCCCGTCCCCATCGGTATTTGACCCGTATTTTCTGGTGGTCCTTCATCGTCGCTTGCTGACAACCAACCATTGTGTCTGGCTCCCGTGATATCATTTCCGGCATGATTGTTCCAGATTGATTCCGGATCTGGGGCCTCAGTTGACTCTTCGCTCTCGTCATCATCATCGTCATTGCTGTCATCAGAATCATCTTCCCATACTATTGGGATTTCGGCTGAGAGGGAACGCCGATCAAACCCGTTAGGGGAATATGGGTGCGTGCAACCGCAGAAATTGTCGTATGCCTCCATTCCTGGAAGTAGTAGTTGCGACTCGGCTTCTCCTCCTAGAAACTGCGGGGGAAGAGTGAGAGGGGGTGGCACGTATTTAACCCCAGGCAGGATGTAGAAGCAATCCTCTTCCTCTGATTCTTCGCTGTTCTCGGGATCATATTCAGCCTCTTCCAAAACCAACTTGCAGAAGTGTACTAGCTCCAGATGCTCTTCGGCCTCTTTGCTGATAAGTCTCAGTACAGGCGCCCGTCTGAAGCTTTCTTGCTCAATCTTCCTTGACTGCTCTAACCATTTCGTGTAAATGGTCTTCTCATGATTTGACCGGAACAGCCCCAGTTCTTCAGCATCGGTTTTCCCTTCCTCCGAGAAATAGCGAGCCTCATATTCTTGCAAGAAATTTCTAACATGATACCAAGGAGGGTTGGTTTGTGCACCATCCTCAAGGCTGAGGGGGAATCCGAATTCAGGATCCTCGACAAGGTTGGCCATGGGTATTTGGGGACCTTCATCAGTTTCCGCATCTTCCAGGACATGCGAAGGTTCTCCGCTTTCAATCATGTTTACCTGGTTATGGTTTCTTGGCAGAGGATTTTTGACTGTATTAGGCCCCTCGGGGCCTTCCAACTTTCCTTGCTCTATCAAGCCTTGGATTGCCTTTTTCAGAGTAAAGCAATTGTCGGTCAGATGTCCGTGGGCTTGATGAAAAGCGCAATACTTTGAAGTATCCACGGGAGCATTCGGATTCCTGGGTTGGAAATTCTCCAAAGGCCGCAGCAAGCCTTCTTTCACCAGTCCCCTAAAGATGTCGTTCAGAGGCATTCTAAAGTTTTCGAGGTTTATGACCCGTGGTCTGGGCTCAGCTGGTTTTCTGGGAGCAAAAGGAGTTGTGTTATTACATTCCTGTCCCGCGTAATTAATCACCTCTTGTAAGTGCTCCAATTTGAGCTTGTTAGTATTTTCGTTAGAAAATTAACGAAAGTTATAACATTCCTAACAATTCCTAACATTCCTAACATTTCTAACAAAGCAAGGGCAAAGTGGGCATTGTTATTTAAGGATAAACCAAGGAAAGGAATCAAAAAAGCAAAAGAAATAAGAAAAACCAAAAATAGAAATGGTGGAACAAAAGCTCGGCCGTTTAATTTGAATTTTCAAAAGATTATTCCTTGTGTCCAAAGCACCGAAGCATTTAATGAACAGTGCACGCTGAAGACCCTATCCGCGCGGACATCATTGCATTTTTCAGAGGGCTATAAATTGAGCCCTCCAGTCTCAAAAATAGGAGAGAAGAACACATTTCCTCAACTGCACTTTGGCGAAAATAGAGAGAAAACAGTGAGAATTCCATAGAATTGTCACCTTTTTCTCAACTATTCAACCAAAATCACACTCACTCAAACACTCTCATATTCAAGCCTTAAACACTCTTACATTCAAGCCTTCAAACACAAAACACAAAGAAGATAGGTATAACCTCCCTCTTCTTACCCTAAATCTCTCATCCATGCATGCATTTTCAAGCTACAAAATGTAGTTCATTCATCTTCTTGTCTTAGATCCAAGAAGATCACCATGGAAGTTCATCTCCATGGATGATATTCTACAAGGATCAACATTATTTTCAAAGTATTCTTACTTTCTTGCAAAGAAAACACATTTTCAAAACCCTAAAAATCATTTTCATACATCAAATCTCATTTTCAAAGGATAAAATTCCCCTTCCCAAGCAAATGAAGTGCTTAGTCCTAATGTACCCCAAGGATGGTTTGAAATAGTTGATTCACCACTAAAATGTCAAGTGATCACTAATAAAAACCTAGGGAAATGGGGACAAGCATGGATGCCAAACCCCCTTTAAAATCACATTTTCCTTCTTGAGAAGTTGCTGTCCAGTAGCAATTTTCAAAGACCCCAGTCCATTGTCTAAATTTTTAGACACAGATAAACTTGGAATTTGGTGTTGACTACAAAACATTTTTTATAGCCAACATCCAGAGATTTCCATAAATATTTTTACTTTATTTTTTTCGTGAGTAAAACTCCCTTTTTCAAATTTTCTTTTGAAGGTCAGATCACCAGTCTCTGGGAGTCCAGATCTCATATCTGAGATTTCCAGAAGGTTTTGGGTCCTCAAATCTTCTCCAAAATGGAAAATTCTTTCACAGAAATCTTATTTGAGGTGTCTGTAACAACTTTCATTCTCTGAGTTTTCTCAGATTATGAAGTTTTGAAGCCCTTAAATCTATTTCAAAATCAAGTGTCCACTGCCTTTTTCATTCTGGCAGAAGTGTTCTTCAACTTCCAAAAATCTTTTGAGTACCAAAACTCTACCCAAAAATCACACCAAAAATTATGGGATCTGTCCAAAGTCTAATAAAGAATTCCCAATTTTTACTTTTCTGAGTTTCAACTTATTTTGGCCAAAACACACACACACACACACAAATGATTTTTAGCTTGGAAGACTCGTTTTACGAGGCATTCCGGGTGCACACTAACGTCCTTCCCGGCGTGTAACATGACCTCCGAACCCAAATCTCTAATCTCGGGCATTTTTCAAAGTTTTGGCCCTTAAAACAAAAATGGCGTGGCGACTCCGGTCTTTTTCGATAGGTTTTTCAAAGAAACGAAAAATCAAATTTTTTCCGCGAGTTGGAATTTCAACATCGTCACACCTCTTTGCCTTTAGCAGGAGCAGGGGCGGTGTTGGAAGAAGGAGCCCGATATCTGTAAGCAGGTGCAGCAGCCGGTTGCTGATTGTAAGCCTTTTCAAATTTAGCCCCGGACCATTGCCTGCAAGTCTGCGTAGGGGAAGTGACTGAGGGAGGCTCTCAGATGTGGTTTCAAGCATGACTGAAAGATGTCCAATTGTTCCTCTTCAGAAGGAGGAGTTGCCATTTCGCTAAGCTTCAAATTCCAACGTTTGTAAAAGTCCCCGATGTTCTCGTCAGGACGCTGCACCGTTGTCTGCAGGTCAACTCTATTTGTTTCCCACTCCAAATTAGCTTTATACTTTTCTGTGAAGGCACTAGTGATTTGGTCCCATGTAGCCCTGGCCTCGGGTTTTAAGCGGAAGAACCATTTTAGAGCACTGGACTTCAAAGAGAGACTGAAATAGTCAGCCAACTGCTGATTGGTGCACCCTTTGGCCTTCATTGCCAAGGTATATGTATCCAGATGAGTTTTCGGGCATGCAGTCCCATCAAACAGGTCCAGATTAGGCATCACAAACTTGTGAGGCAGGGGCACAATGGAGTCCGGGTCCGTAGGCCGGAAGGCGATTTCTTAAGCAGATCAATTCGGCAATCTGCGCTTTCATTTCCTTGTGTTGCTCCATGAACCAGGCCAGGTTAGGGTCTTGTGGTGGAGCCACGGCGTTCCGCACTCAGTGGCGAGCTAGAGTGAGGAGCTACCACTGGCGGCATACTGGTGGAGGGAATGGCCGATCCGGGGACATAGGTAAAAACCTGTCCTTGGCCCGAATTACCCTGAGGAGCGTGAGTAGGAGTCGGGGCATAGGGATAGAACCTTGTGGCTTGCTGTTGACTTTCAACTGGCAAAGAGGGTGAAGGCAATCCTGATGTAGTCGGGTAGCTTGGATTTCCGGAGTGAGGCCCATAAGTAGGCTTAAGTGCGGGCTGCTGTCCCTGATCGTTGAATTGCACGGCTGGCTGTGGCGATGGTGTATAACCCGGGGGATACTGCGGTCCCGGTGATTCTGATGAAACTGGGATGGAGGCTTGGTAACCCTGAGTGAGAAATGGGTTTGTGAAAGCTGTGTGAGGAGCAGCTGAGCTAGCCTCATTCTGAGGAGGGGCTCCTGACTGTTGCCCTGGACCAGACTGTGGGGGCATTCCAAACTGTTGCTGTGGCCCTTTGAACTGTTGTTGCGAAGGTCCGGATTGATCGATTCCAAACTTAGGTGGGATTCCAATTTGCTGTGGCATTCCGAGGTAACCCCAACCATGAGAAGACATTCCGTACTGATTTTGTCCCCACCGAGGAAGTGCGAACTGATTTGTGCCGTCAGGCTGCATGGATCCGGTGGTCTGTGGTTGGGGAGCTGGCTGACCCAGAGACCGAGAAGCATGGGTTCTGGTAGTAGTACCGTAGGAGGTTGGTGGTGGCATCCTGGAGTAGTCGGGGCAACCAAGATTGGGATTGGGGTCCTCCTCTTCTTCCACGGTGAAGGTGCCATCAGGATTGAGGCTGGCGGCCAAACCATGGCTCTTGATGGCTTCCATAAGGCTATTAATCTGTGCTTCCTGTCGCAATCTCATCTCGCTCGCTAACCGATTCCACCGCCGTCTGCTTGAGGGGTCCCGGGAGGCGAGTGGTGTTGTCCCCATCGTTACCTGATGCAGACATTCTGAAACCCGGAGTCGGAACAAACGGTGAAGCTGACGATGCGCTTGACTCTTCCCAACTGATCAAACGGTGACCCGGTGCCCGAAACCAAGCTTTGTACGGAGCTGCGGGGGGAAAGACACGAGGGTTCAGATGTTTGGGAGTGAAGGAGGGTAGGTGTTTGGGCTTTGGGCTCATGCAACATGCAGTTATTTGTTCTTGTTTACTTAAAACGTATTTTATTAACCTAATCGGTTGGAAAAGATTGCTCTTCTTTTTCGCAAACTACTCTGGATCCTGGATCAGTGGGCCCCATCACTACGTCTATAAGCCCCTCGTATTTCACCTGTATTTCGACTTCCCAGGGCGGACAGCCCCGGGCGAGGGTCCTATAGGGCAAGCGGGTCCCACCGACCGAAAAGAAAAATGATCCTAAAGTCTGACGGGTAATCGAGTCTTAAAGAGCATTCAATGTAAATTACGGACAAAGCTGACGTCAAAGGTCAAGATCATGTCCGAGGGCTCGACAAAAAGTCGGCATGATTTTGACTGATAAATGTCTATAATTGATCTTGACCCGTTGTCAGTTAGGCCGTAATTAGGCATGGAATGATCGTTAATCCTTGATGACTCAGTGTCATGCTGGGAGTCAGTGTATAATTTGTGCCAGTCAGAGTCAAAGTCAAGGCGCCAGTCAATATCTGGTCAAAGCCCATGACGGAAAATCGGCAGGACTTCGACTGATTAGGGTTCCGAAAGATATTGACTTGGTAGGCCGACTAAGGCTTGAAAGGAAAGGTCTATACACAGATAGGGCATGACACAGACCAGACTAAAAACCAACCGGGTCTCGGACAAAGTGTGTCACGGACAAGTGCATGGTCGACACGAGGCTCCATGGGATGTTTGGGTAGTCCCGTGCTCGCATCGAGAGGCGTAATAAGGCCAAACGGGCTGCTACTGGGATTTCCCCGAGTTAAGGACGTAGTGTGCAGTGTAAGACCAAGTGCGCGTAGTGTGCAAGCAGTCTATCTTCTTTTTCTGAGTAAAATAGAAATTTTCTCATGTGTCTTAAAAAGTATGATGCATGCAAAAAAAATGATTTTTTTTTTTTTGAAAATCCCCCTTTTTTTTTTTGAAAATCTTTTTTTTTGAATTTTTTTTTTTTGAAATTTTTTTTTTGAATTTTTTTTTGAAAGCAAATGAACACATAAGCACATAATTCAAAATTCAAGGCAACGGGTCCGATAGTCAAAATTTTGACTTTTCCGAGGCGACCAAAACAACACGAAAATGTGAAAAATCAACACACACACAACAAATGGTTTCAAATGCCGGGACGGAAGCTTGACCCACAAAAGCTTTTCTTTTTTTTTGAAAAGATAAAACTTATTAAGCTCCCCAGCGGAGTCGCCACTGTGACGATGTGCCACCGGAAAAGATTTTTCTCTTTCGAAAATTAAAACACGGAGTCGCCACGTCATTTTTGTTTTAAGGGCCAAAACTTTGAAAAATGCCCGAGATTAGAGATTTGGGTTCGGAGGTCACGTTACACGCCGGGAAGAACGTTAGGGTTCACCCGGGATGCCTCGTAAAACGAGTCTTCCAAGCTTAAAAACCATTTATGTGTGTGTGTGTGTGTGTTTTGGTCAAAATAAGTTCAAACTGAGAAACTAAAAAATTGGAAACTCTTTGTAAGACATTGAACAAGTCCCATGATTTTTGGTATGATTTTTGGGTTGAGTTTTGGTACTCAAAAGACTCCTTGAAGTTGAAAACCAATTCTGTCAGAATGAAAAAGGCAGTGGACACTTGATTTCAAAATGGATTTAAGAGCTTTAAAACTTCAAAATATGGGGAGAGTCCGAGAATTAAAGTTGTTCAAAACATCTTAAATAAGGTTTCTACAAAATACTTTTCCATTTGGAGATGATTTGATGGACCAAAACCTTCTGGAAATCTCAGATATGAAATCTCGATTTCCAGAGACTGTTGAACTGACATTTGGAAAATAATTTGAAAAAGGGAGTTGTGCTCACGCAAAAAATAAAATAAAAATATGTCTGGAAAGCTCTGGATGTTGGCTACAAAAAGTATTTTGTAGTCAACACCAAATTCCAAGTTCTTCTATGTCCAAAAAATTAGACCATGGACAGAGGTCTTAGAACAATGCTACTGGATAGCAAGATGTTCTTGAGGGAAAATGTGATTTAAAAGGGGGTTTTGCATCCATGCTTGTCCCCATTTCCTTAGGCTTTTATTAGTAGTCACTAAACATTTTAGTGTTGATCTACTATATCAAGCCATCCTTAGGGTACATTAGGGCTTTAAGCATTTCATTTGCTTGGGAAGGGGAATTTTATCCTTTGAAAAAGAGATTTTAAGTATGAAAATGATTTTTGGAAAACACTTTTGAGTGAATGATTTTAGGAAAACACTTTTGAGTGAGTAAGAAATGATTTGGACCTTTTAAATGGTCATCCATGGAAATTTATTCCGAGGTGACTACATTTTTAGGTCAAGCCAAGATGAACAACAAGCAAGTTGGTTAACAAACTACATCTTCAAAGTTTGAGATGCATGCATGGATGAGAAAGATTTAGGGTAGGGAGAAGGAGGTTATACCTATCTTTTTTTGTGTTTATGTTTGAAGCTTTGAATTTTAGAGTGAGTGGATGTGATTTGAGAAAATAATCAAGAGAAAAAGGTGGCAATTCAAGGGAATTCCTACTGTTTTCTCTAGTATTTTCGTCAAGGTGTTGCTGTGAATGAAGTTGTGGCTCCCTATTTCTGAGACTGAGGGGCTCAATTTATAGGCCTCTGAAATATTCAAAACCATCCGCGCGGACAAGACCCTCAGCGTGCACTGTTCATTAAATGCAGCTGCAGGCTTTGGACCAAAGGAATATTTTTGAAAATATTCAAACTGGCTATGTTTTTCAGCTTGCCAATTCGGGTTTTTACAATTTCTTTTCTTTTTTAAGATTCTTTTCTTGGTTTAACCTTAAATAGCAATCCCTACTTTACCCTTGTTTTGTTAGAAAAGTTAGGAATTGTTAGAAATGTTAGGAATGTTAAGACTTTCGTTAATTTTCTAACGAAAATGCTAACATCTCAAATTGGAGCACTTACAGTAGGTACTCTGTCAAGTATGGCAAAGTCGGCCAAGTTATTTGGCCGAATGATAAAGAAAGCTGTGACAAAGTTGATAAGGCTTGAGTTGCTGATATGATGTTGCTGATATGATGGGCTCGCATCCCGAACTGCATGTGGGCTCGCATCCCTAACTGTCTGAGAATGGGCTCGCATCCCTAACTGTCTGAGAATGGGCTCGCATACCTAACTGTCTGAGAGATGGGCTAGCATCCCGAACTGCCTGTGGCGACAAGTCGATGCGGCGTCTTGGTTAGAGACCAAGGCGCCAAGTCGATGCGGCGTCTTGGTTAGAGACCAAGGCGCCAAGTGGATGCGGCGTCTTGGTTAGAGACCAAGGCCCCAAATGGATGTGGTGACCTGGGGAGAGACCCAGGCGACAAATGGATGCGGCGTCCTGGGAGAGACCCATGATTCGTAGAAATAGTTGAAAATTGGAAAGTCGTGAAATGAAATGAGAAAGAGAAAATGCAAAAGTTAAAGTAAAACGAGAAGTCAGTAAATGAAAGTGATGGAGAGAGATTAAGAAGCGAACCTATGTTTTGTATCAGGAAAGTTGACTCGATGAGATAAGCTATATTTTGTTATGTATGCTAGTTTACTCCTCAGCTCGATCATGAATAATCGAGCTAAGGAGTCGGGGGCTTCTGATATGCCATAACAAAATATTGTGCCCTATAAATGTTGACCCGGCCCAAGACCAAATATGGTCTATATGGGCCCATACGTCGTGAGGATATCGGCAAAGTTGATTATTGTATGATTGGTCTAAGTCATGTTTTTAGTTATGGTTAAGGCCTGATTCCCGCCTAAGGCTGGTTTGTCGTCATGCAGCAAGTGGCTTGTCGCATGACAGGAAGTGGTTTGTCGTCATGCAGCAAGTGGCTTGTCGCATGACCGGAAGTGGGTTGTCGTCATGCAGCAAGTGGCTTGTCGCATGACAGGAAGTGGATGGTCCCATGGATTGTCGCATGTATGCTGATATTCCCGCCTATGTTGACATCCCACATATGATGATTATGGCTTGATTCCTATGTGTATGATATTCCCGCATGTTCATTGTATGGTATTCCCGCATGTCTTCCCGCATGTGCCTTGTATAGTCTTCCCGCATGTCTGATGTTGAGTCTTGCAGCAAGTTGATGTCTCCAGGTACGGAGCGTGCCACGTGTCAAGATTTTGGCCTTGACCTTATCCAAATGAAATCTTTTGTTAAGATTGCCCCCTTTATATGGTTGACACGTGTAAAGAAAGATAAGACAAGAATGATGGGTCTTGAGTCATATAAATACCCCCTCCCTCCATAAAACTAAGGTATGTGAGTTATAAGCTTTCTCTCTTCTCTCTCTCTCTAGAAATGTTTAAAATTATGTCAATATATGTTATGAATCGGATTGATGATTCTCATGCCGGAGGGTTTGTGGGAGGAAAACCCCCCACCCCTAACAGTGTTTTGTCTTGTAGGTCCCATGTTTCTTCGGATCTAGAGGAGCGTGTTTTCCCTGTCCGGCTGCCGTTGCTACCCCGATCAATTCCATGTGCCACATTTTTCAATGCAGCATCAAATTTTAATGGTTAAAACTTAAAATCCAAAGAGGAAAGGTTTGACTATAGATAGGTGATGCTAATTCGAGAAAGATTTAATTGAGAGGTTGTTGATCTTTCACCCAAAAGTTTTTACCGCATGCCCTTAGAAATGATTCTTGTCAATGACTAGGTAATAAAAGTTAGTTTGATTTTGAAACGCTCTCCTTTATTCTTTTGCATCAACTTTATTTTGTAAATCGTAAATTTTTCCCGCTTTTACTCTTTTATGGAGATTTTTGATAAACTGACTTGGGGTGCTTGTGTTTATGTAATGTAGGTTGTTCTAGACTTGGGATCTCTCCAGAACTCACATGAAGGTAGGGTCGGTTTGTTTGGGCTTGTCTGCAGATGGGAGTGCCTTGTGTACGGGAAGTTGGGATACAAACCTCAAGGTTAGTTTCGAACTTTGTTGCATCATTTTGCTTAATTTCATGTAAAATGAAGGTGGGTGTAAATGGATTGGTTTCCATTGGCTGCAATATATTTATAGAAATCAAGTCTCTCATTATGTTTTTAAAATTATCAAGAAAGTGCCACCAATAGGGGGGACATTGATATGTGAAGCAGCAAAGATGAATATTTAATCTGACAAATGAATTTACAAGACCTTGAGAATAAGTAGTGGCATCATAAAATTTTTTGATCAAAGACCGTATTTAGAGTATTACTCTTTTTTTTTTTTCCTCTCATTTTATTTGTAAAATTAAAAGTTGTATTCATGTCCAGTGTCATTTTTGGCTCTATTGTAATGTAAAGAATGCTTGCATTTACACATATTAATTACGAATAAACGAGATATTTGAACTTGTAAATATTGTGCTTCAGTTGTTCTTATGAGTGGTGAATATGCTGAATTTCCAAAGCTTGTGAATTTAGGGGTATGCTTCAACTCTGTTTGTCATTGCTGAAAGTGTAGGAAGCATCTGAGTTTCAGAAGCTTTCTCGAGAATGAGTAGTGCATGACATAGGGTTACTATTTTTTAAAGCAGCATATAAAACCTATTTTAGGAGTATTGAGAACTATATTCCTGGTAAAAAAAATTGATTATGACTATGGATTGTAATTCTTTTATATACAGGTTTATACCAGTTCGCTTTAGTATTATTATTTTTGTTTAAAGTTGACATAGGATAATGGGATTTGGTAATGCTTTTTGGTGAGACAAGTGCTGGAATCCATTAGTTGATAAATGAGCATTTGACTTCATGGCTGCAAGCGTGCCAAACTAATCGTTGGGCCAAAAAGGAAGGTTGTGTTTCCAGAAGATGAAAAGTGAGCCGGATCCGTTGCGCAAACTATCGAAGAGAATGCTAATGCGATTTTGAAGGTGATGATGATGTTTAAGTCCAAGAAACTTGAGATAGTTGCATCATCAAGAAGGCGTGCTTCAGAGAACAGAGATGTCACAATGATTTTGCCATTGCAGTCAAATTTTACAAAGATTTTGCAACTTTCAATTATATATTCTTAAATATTTGTACACAGTTTTTAGTCATTTTGTTTAATTTCAACTGTAAAGCATTGAGCATACATTAATTTCAAGCATACATTACTGGTTTCATATTGTTGAATACCTTTTATTTTTTAAAACAAATTATAAATTAACCTTTATAGTTATAGTAAATTTTTTGATTTATTTTCTGTGATTTGTCAAAATTTTTTGATCGTGCGTTTAACGCACGGGTGTTATACTAGTTTCACCTAATGGGCCTTGCCGTATCTTAAGCCGCTTTCCTTCGAACGAAGAGGTTGCGGGTTTGATTTCCCTTGGAAAAATTCTTGTGGTTTAATTTATATCATAAGTTCAGGGTCCTTAGACTCCCCCGAAACACATCCGTGCGGGTATTACTATATACAAGGCACCATTTGTACAATGCATTATGAAATTACCAAAATGCCCATATATATACTTTTTTTAAAAAAAACCTTCACCTCCCTCTCCATTTCAAACGTCGTTCTATCTCTCTCTCTCAACCAAGGCGCCGAACCCCTCTCTCTTTCTACTCGACAACTCGGCGACCACCACAACACCACCACCGCCGGAAAAAATGAAGACAAACCTCCTTAAAACCGGTGGAAAGTCCGTCTCTTCTTCCGCCGCTCCAAAAGTAATTCTTTTTAACCTAAAATTTTAATTTGAAAACCCAACATTAATTTTATGCCTAAAATGGATTATATAATGCTTAATGTTGTTTAAACCTATCCTAAATGGTTCTAATTGCGATTTCGTAACATAAATTTGGGTTTTTTGTTTGAATCGGATACGAATTCGTGTGCCTAAAATTTGAAATTGTCGGCGTGTGTTTCGTATGAACATCATACGAATGGTCACCAACATTTCGGGTATTGGAACACGAAATGTAAACTGATTCATCAGTTGACATTTCGTGTGCCAATATCCGAAATGTTGGTGACCATTCGTGTTGTAGTACACGAGATACATTCCACATTTCGTATATTAGGACACGAAATGTAAATTGATTCATCAGTTTGCATTTCGTGTTCCAATACACGATATGTGGTGAGGTTTCTCGTTTCTTTATACACGAAACGATCACCAAAATTTCAGGTATTTTCACACGAAATGTCAACTGGTTCTTGAAAATTAATTGTCTCTTATTTAATTTTTATTAGGGACGTAAACATGTGACGACCTCTAATATAAAGAGGAAGGCCGAGGAGGCAGCTGCAGCTCAGGTAGATAAACGAACCAAAAAGAAGAACGACAAGAATGTCGTGATTGAGCAGCTTGTGGATGAAGAGACGGATAGTGAGGGTACATATTCTAGTGAGGATTCATCTTCTCGCACTCGTTCCCGAGGTGCATCTGTGCGTGAGGCACAGTTATCTAGTGATGATGATGATGATGATGAGGAGGAGGAGGAGAAGGTGGAGGAGAGTGTATATGTGAGGCCTCGCAAGAGGCGGGAGGCACGGGCCAGAAAGGGGAAAGGGGCTAAGGATGACGAGTGACAGCTTAAGAGTAACCCCGGTGGCGGCCCGGAGGAGGTTGATTTGTTGTACGGGTTTGGTCATCTCGTATGAACAATACACGAGATACACCCTGATTCATTTCGTGTATTGTTCATACGAAATGTATTAGTAAATGTCGTGTATTTAAACACGACACATCATATAATAAAATAAAAATTAATTATAAATAAATGTGGTAGGTTATATGATATTGTATGATGTTGGTTCAATCTTATATGTAATCATTGTTTGTTTTTCAACTTATTATAACAAGAAACATATAATCTTGATTAACAAATATGATAATTTCAAATATATAATCTTGAGTAGTTGGTATTCCTCTAATGTACAACTTATCAATAACCTCGTTTATTTTTTTTTAATTTTTTTTCTAGATTATAGATGGCATTTAAAGTGTTTTTCATCTACATGAGTTTCCTCCAAATCCAAATGGAAATTGAGTTACAAATATGTGCCATTATTTAGGATTTTTAGGGTTTTATGTGTCCCGATCTTGTGAAAAATGGTATACGGCTACCTCGTTTATTTTTTTTTAATTTTTTTATAGATTCTAGATGACATTTAAAGTGTTTTTCATCTACATGAGTTTCCTCCAAATCCAAATGGAAATTGAGTTACAAATATGTGCCATTATTTAGGGTTTTTAGGGTTTTATGTGTCCCGATCTTGTGAAAAATGGTATACAGCTACCTCGTTTATTTTTTTTTTAATTTTTTTCTAGATTCTAAATGACATTTAAAGTGTTTTTCATCTACATGAGTTTCCTCCAAATCCAAATGGAAATTGAGTTACAAATATGTGCCATTATTTAGGGTTTTTAGGGTTTTATGTGTCCCGATCTTGTGAAAAATGGTATACGGCTACCTCGTTTATTTTTTTTTAATTTTTTTCTACATTCTAAATGACATTTAAAGTGTTTTTCATCTCTATAAGTTTCCTCCAATTCCAAATGGAAATTGAGTTACAAATATGTGCCATTATTTAGGATTTTTAGGGTTTTATGTGTCGCAATCTTGTGAAAAATGGTATACGGCTACCTAATTTATTTTTTTCTCCATTCTAAATGGCATTTAAAGTGTTTTTCATCTCTATGACTTTATTTATAATCATTTGTTAGGTGATTATAAATAAAGTGGTATCACTTAAATGTGATAGGTTATATGATATTGTATGATCTAATATGACGTTTGTTCCTTGTCATGTATAAGTGTATAAATTTTGCTCAATTAACAACACAATTCAATAATATAACATAGCATATGCGTATCATTAACATCGTGTTGCAAATCATCGAAGAACACCTTCATTTTGATATGTCGTATGGATATACACGATATTAGGACATCATATCGTGTTGTTGTGTACGACATTAATGACAGAGTAAATTTAAATTTCGTATAATTTCATACGACCTAATATTTTACACAATTAGTTGATGTCGTGTAAAAATGCAACGCGGCATAAAGGAACTTCACTGTCGTCGCTTTCGCACACGACAGCGCGAAAGATAGTTTGCCCATTATTGATGTCTTTATATGTAAGGCTGCTTTGTATATAGAATTTACCCATCCGTGCAGTTAAAAAAAAAAAAAAAAAAACAGACATTTCGTTTCGCTCACAGCTTATTCCATTACCAGTTCCTTCCAGTCAAGGAAATCTAATTTGTTACTACTTTCTCTCTCACACAGTAAATGCATAACAACAACTTGTAAATCAACGGATAGACTGTGTGTGTAATTGAGGGAGACGGTGAGGATTACACCGATGGCATCTACCATCCGTCCTCTCTCCTCCTTAAGGTTTTCCGCCACCGTTCGTCTTGGCGTTCCCGTCTTCTCGTTCAATTATTCTCGGCGGCTTAGTTCACTCCATGTCGGCAGTGGTAAAAATTTCAACTAATCTTGTCGTCTGTTCGTTCAGTTTTACCTAAGTAATAGTTTGAATTAGCTATGCTGATTTCGATTTGATGCAATTTCCTGTGTTTAGGATTCGATGAATTTTGGCGTATTATTCGCTGTCTAGGTGTGTTTGAGTGAATGCTAATCGTGTTTGTAGATTAGCCTATGTTTGGCAGCTCCGTTCCAGCCTTGGAATTGGAAGAACAGGTCAAATTCCGAGGAGCTCAGATTGTTATATTGCGATTGCAAATCCTATACTCCCTCCGTCCCAGCGATATTAAGAAAGTTTGAAATGGCACGGGGATTAAGGAAAAAGTAAATGTTGTGAGTGTAATTTAAAAATAGGAGAGAATGAGGAGGGAATAGTAAATTATAATGGTGTTGTGAGTATTAAAATAATGTAGGCGAGAGAATGAGTGGAGGGAATAGTGATAAAAACTTTCCATTTTGGGAATTCTTAAGATTGGTGGGATGCCCAAAATGGAAAGTTTTCTTAAGATCGGTGGGACGGAGGGAGTATTTTGGAACTGTGTGTGTGACCAAACATAAATCTAGAGTAAAATGTTTTTGGCAGTTCATTGTTTGGTTAGTCTAACTACTGGATAGTACTGTACTTGTTTGTGATGTAGTATTGGCTATTGAATCATTTGACTTTGTTGTGCATTAGTGATTCGGAGCTGCATGTTTATACGTTTGATGATGTATACTATGGTAGATAAAGTACTGAAAGCCATGTAGGTCAATTGCAATGAGAAAATAATGGAAAAAACATCACGGAGAGGCTAAGCAAATGAGCAGGTTACATATCTTATTTATATGATTTGGTGTTTTTAGTTTTTACCAGTGGCACTGTCCTCACTCTTTCTCGTTTAACTTATGAAAACATGTTGGAAGTTTCAACTTTCAAGTGTTTAAAGGTACATATAAATTAGAGATGTTGCAACTTGTAATTGTTTGTTGAGATGGTGGTAAGTGGGGATGCTGAATTCATATTATTGTTAAGTACTACAATACCATAGGGTGTCCATCCATCGTGCTTGAGAGAAAATTATGGTGTAACTAGCTTCTAGCTATTGCATTATGTGTCGTTGCTTTCAAAATTGAGTGGTGCTTGTGGTAGGCTCTTACAATTGAACTTGACAAGACTGTAACGTAGACAAGCTATTTGTGAATTACTTGTCCAAAACTTTGAAGCTTTCGTTTAACAAGGAAATCTTAAGCTAAAGTTCAAGGCTTGATAAGTGACCTAGTTGAGGTTGAGTTATTGAACGCATAATCTAACAATCTTATTAGAGTAGTTCGTGTTTAGAGTTTACTAGAATTTTGAAGCTCTTGATAGCTTGGTTTTATCAGCAGTCACAGCTCACTGTTGAAAGAAGGCGATAAAATAAAATAATGTATAGTATCGAAATGACATGCTCCCTCCATCAACCCCCAAAAATGTCTCATTTTCCTGTTTGGTATCTCCCGAAAAATAATTTTGTTTCGAGAAAAGGATTGTAGCTTTAGTGCAATTTAAAAGAGGCACAAACAAGTATATCTACGATCTTTAAAAGTTTGACTTGCCAAATGGGCCTATGATTTCGGGGACAAATGGTGTTTAAGGTCACTTTTCGTCCTCATTAGCTTTTGTATTTCTTCTTAAGGGCATTTTTACCACTTTTAAGTTGATAGGTTGATGTTGCTGTATTGTATAGTTAATTTTGGGGTTGTACATTGACCTACGTACAATCATGCTTCTGTTTGATGCAAGCACAAAAAGGGGATAATAAGAGAGAGGTAATAGAACGGGGTATATAATATTGGGATGAGGAAATGTATCTTCCAAACGATTAAATAAACATCAGTAATATGTTTCTTTAACAATAAAGATATATGCATATAATAAACTGTAAAGTATACAATTCATGGAAGGGGTAAGGCGAGCTCCAAATATTGTGAGTATCCTTGTTGTCCTTAGAGTGATGAATAGGCACACTCAGGTATCTCTAAGGTTTTCCGTTAGGTTACCAAAGGATGTGTTCACTTTTCCTTGCTTGTCTGTTAGCAATATTAAGCGATATGTTGTCGAGTTTCAAATTCAACCATTTTATATGGTTAAGTGATAAAGCCATGGAAGGGAAGCCTTGGCGGAACGGTTGGAGTTGTTACCTTGTGACTTGGAGGTCACAGGTTCGAGCAACGGAAGTAGCTTCTTGCATTTAAATGCAATGGAAGGATGTCTACATTATGCCCTGTGGGTTCGACCCTTTCGTAGACCCCGCACATATGGGGAGCTCTTGTAGTACAAGGTTGACTTTTTCTTTAAGTGATGAAGCCATGATCAAATCTTGCAAACATATCAATGTTTATATAGAATAATTTACTACAACCAAATTCTCAAATAACACACACGTTTGAAACTACTTCCAAGTCTATTGAAGGGCCTAGCTTGTTATACTGGAGTCCCACTGGATCAGGAAGCCCATTATCATCTCCACCATCATTAAGATGGGATTCATATCATGAAAACTACATTCATGTTTAGCTAGCATGCTGGACATAGATATCCAGACTATGTGCAAATTTACAGAGTTTCAGAAATATGATTATTCTACTCTACTTTCTGTTAAAAAATAATTTCTCCCAGCAATTTATGTTATTTTATTTCACTTAGAATGTCATTAATTTTGTAATATATCAATAAAAAAATTAGACCAATTAACTTCATAAGCCAACTGTGTTGATTGTATCCTTGGCTAATTTATTATGTGTAGTTGTCACTTGTCAAGGACTCGATTCGTGACTCATATATTCGATTTTTTTTTACATACATCACGAATAATTTCGCTTATTCACAGCTCTATCCAGTTTTTTTTTTATTATTATTAATTATTTGGATGAATCTTTGTTTGCTTTTATTTTGAGACTTCCCTCACAATATTGGGATTACGAGTCCTCACCTCATTTCATCATAGCTTGACGCTTTACATATGTGCATCCTTTGTTTGATAAAATTTTATATAAGGAGTTTCTAGGTGTAATCTCATGCGTTTGGATTTCAAGATCATCTACTACATTTGGTGATGACTTTTTTTTTCCTGGAGATTGAAGCATTCTATGTATTTTTTCAGTAATTCCACATTCATATTCCTTTGGTCTAAGAGCTAGCAAATTGTTGAGAGGACAGGGTTGCGGCAGGTCCATTACCACAGCTGCAAGTATGGCCCAAGGAAGCACATCGATTACCCCTGATAATGCCTTAGAGTGGGTAAAAAGTGACAAGAGAAGATTACTTCATGTTGTTTATCGTGTTGGCGATTTGGACAGAACGATAAAGTAACTTCAGCATATCATTGTCTTTTAATTTTGGAAATGTTGTTTATTCCTTTATTAATGTTCAAGTGAACTGGGATGGTGGACACAGATTCTACACAGAATGCCTGGGGATGAAGCTGTTGCGAAAACGAGATATACCTGAGGAGAGATACACAAATGCCTTTCTCGGATATGGGCCAGAAGATTCTCACTTTGTTATTGAACTCACTTATAGTAAGCATACTAGAACTTGATATCTATAACTGAGATAATTTGTCATTTTAGGATTGCCGAGAAATTTTGCTGGCCTAAACTGACATGTTATTCTTTCTCCCTTCTGTGTATTTTGTGATGACAGATTATGGAGTTGACAAGTATGATATTGGAGCTGGGTTTGGTCATTTTGGTATTGCAGTAGAGGATGTGAGTTTGAGTTTTAAATTGTTCATTAATGTTCTAATGACAACTCTTTAAGTTTTTTTTAATCATTAGTTACTTGTTAGGGGTTGATATTCTTAGATCTGTTTTCTACTTGTGGATAAGGGATCATGAATATTAAGTATCAGTTGCACATGCATACTGATTAGTTACTTGTTAGGGGTTGATATTCTTAGATCTGTTTTCTACTTGTGGATAAGGGATCATGAATATTAAGTATCAGTTGCACATGCATTCAGTATGCATGTTATACATTCTTTATTACTCCGTATAATTAATTTCCTTTAGTTTTCTTTGTTTTTAAACTTTTTTTTATCGGAGATGTTATAATTTCATCTTGTTATATTTATATAAGAATGTAAAGAGTAGTTTTATATAGAACATTTAGGGGAGAGAGAGGAAATTGGGAGAAAGGGAGGGAAAAGAGTCCACTAACCTTCTCTCTCTTTCTATTTCCATAGATGTAGTAAAATGAATTTTGTTGACTTGACTGATAATATTACAAATGATAATAAATTCTTTCTAACCTTACCCTAACCTAACTTCGTTGCCTTTAATATTCTCCTTGTGGTGAAATGTGAATTCATATTCCTCTTAGCTGCATGGATATCCTCGTGAACCTGTTACTTACTTTCATATTCATACAACCATGATGGTTAGGTGTTCATAGTGCTATGACAATGGTCATTGTTGGATATGGATGCTTTGCGTACAATAGCTCTATTTCTTAAGTACTAAGAGATTTGGGTGTTCACTGCTCGTAGGTCTACAAGACTGTTGATCTAATAAAGGCTAAGGGTGGCACAGTCACTCGCGAGCCTGGTCCTGTCAAAGGTGGAAGTACCGTTATTGCATTTATTGAAGATCCTGATGGTTATAAGTTTGAACTACTAGAGCGTGATCCTACACCGGAGCCACTTTGTCAAGTGATGCTTCGAGTGGGAGATCTTGATCGTGCCATAAATTTTTACGATAAGGTGAGATTTTTTCTGGTATGCCATATACAAAGTATTGTATCTGTCATCAGTAATGTTTTAGTCTTCCAACTTAAATGTTTTATAATTCCTTGTCAACTAACTTTATCTGTTTTGCTTCCTGCCTAAACTTACTATCTGTACCACAAGGCTTTTGGCATGGAGCTTCTTCGCAAACGAGATAATCCTGAATATAAGGTAATAAAGTACACTTTGTACATATTATGATGAACAATTATTTTAGTAGAACAAGTTTCAATCCTGTATATAGACTCTATAGAGGTCTAAGTACACGTTCTGTTCGCTGGAATACAGATTCATTTCCAGGTAATTGAACTACCATGGAACGAAAACTATGCTAAAATGGCATGAATAGAAAAATCCATCTTGTGTACTGTACAAGCACCAAGTTTCTATAGAAGAAAAAAAGCTACCTTGCGACTAATAATTGAACTCTACTTTGAGACCAGTGACATTCTTGCAAGCTTAGGTTGTAGAAGGCCCAATTTGAGAATGTCTCGCCCACTCCATAATGTTGCACAATACAACGATGGTGCAAGTTTTTTCTGCTTCAATATAAATGGATATTTGCTTGTGGCAGTAGTTCATTTATAGCTCCCCCTTTTTTCTAAGATCAAATTTGCTTAACGTTGGTTTCTAGATGTTCCTTTTTTACAAGTATATGTTTGGCTTTATGAGTTGATCAAAATTTTGGCTTTATCATTTTTTTCTTCCTTTGTTTTTATTTGATTTTATGTCATTATTATTTGATTTTTGCAAATTACTTGCAATTACAAAGTTGAATGCTGTTATTCCTCTTTATTGTTGCTGTAGTTTGCAGTTATCTAGCTTCTCCTGCGGTCCTGCATTTCTTATGTCATACTTAGGCTCCGTTTGTTTCGCGTAAAACGATTTCCGGAAAATGATTTCTCGGAAATGTTTCCGGAAAATGAAAATGTTTTACGGGAAACGACAATAACCTATTTTTAGTTATTTGGTAAATCTTAAGAAAATGCTTCGGAAAACATATTCATGTGTATTGTAATTTTCATAAAAAATGACTTTCAAAAGGTAAAATCAACACTATTGCTTGACTCACCAACTCCAAATTCAATTTTTTTTTTTTTTATTAATATTAGTATTCAGAACTGTTCTTCCATATAAATGTTTTGTTCTTCCATAGAAACGTTCTACTACCTCTGTCCCAAAATAAGTGTATAAAAAGAATTTCAAATTTGCTCTTGATCAAAGGCCAAATTAAAAAATTTTTGACATTCATTTTGGGACGGACGGAGGGAGTAGTTTAATATATTAAAGTACAAGATTTCAAACACGAGGTACACTAACACTCAAGTAACATACTTGGAAGCATAAATTGCCACAATGGAGAAGAAGCAGTAGAATCAAATTCAACCATCATTGCAGCTGGTCAAACAGATTCTCCAATTCCATCAATGGTGATTCAGTTGATCCGTACATAACAAAAGAAACCCTGAATCGAAGTAACATGTATAGACTCAAATAGTAGCAAACCTGAGATCAAATTGAATTCAACAAGTAGCAGTCGATTCAATCGAATCGTAATTTGACTCGAATTTTATCCTACATAAACCCTAAAGGATTGGAAGAAAATCTGAAGGAGGAAGAGTATGGAGAAATCTCTAAGAGAAAAAGAACAGAGACGTGACAGTGAGGGAGCCGAGAGAGACATAGCGCTATGATCTAAAATGATTTACCGACCTCAGACTCGGCAAGTCGTTTTCCCTGAAAAAGCTCTCATTTTCCGTTGACCGGAAAATGATTTGTGTTGACCTGATTTTTCCTTTTGTTTCCAAACAGCAGAAAATGGGGAAAACATTTTCCGGAAATTGTTTTCCCCCAAACAAACAGAGCCTTAGTAAGTAGTTAGTACTTGAATAGTGAAATTCCAAGTTATTCCTTGTGCTTTGTTAGTAGAAAGTGTATTACTCCCATTTTTTTGCTATTCATTTTATTATCGTAAAACTAAATGTTTAGAAACTGGACAACAAGAATATTTATGCATCTATGCCATTGAAATGTATAAAAAACAGCCCTTAAAATGAAATTTGGACATTCATTTAGGGACAGAGGGAGTACTGTATTTATCTGGAGATTGATGTGAATTGATACATTGATTATGTATAGAAAATCTGAAGGAGGAAGAGTATGGAGAAATCTCTAAGAGAAAAAGAACAGAGACGTGACAGTGAGGGAGCCGAGAGAGACATAGCGCTATCCTATGATCTAAAATGATTTACCGACCTCAGACTCGGCAAGTCGTTTTCCCTGAAAAAGCTCTCATTTTCCGTTGACCGGAAAATGATTTGTGTTGACCTGATTTTTCCTTTTGTTTCCAAACAGCAGAAAATGGGGAAAACATTTTCCGGAAATTGTTTTCCCCCAAACAAACAGAGCCTTAGTAAGTAGTTAGTACTTGAATAGTGAAATTCCAAGTTATTCCTTGTGCTTTGTTAGTAGAAAGTGTATTACTCCCATTTTTTTGCTATTCATTTTATTATCGTAAAACTAAATGTTTAGAAACTGGACAACAAGAATATTTATGCATCTTTGCCATTGAAATGTATAAAAAACAGCCCTTAAAATGAAATTTGGACATTCATTTAGGGACAGAGGGAGTACTGTATTTATCTGGAGATTGATGTGAATTGATACATTGATTATGCAGTACACAATAGCCATGATGGGATATGGCCCTGAAGATAAAAATGCTGTCCTAGAGTTGACTTACAATTATGGGGTCACTGAATACGACAAAGGAAATGCTTATGCGCAGGTACATAGTCTTCCCTTCGTCATGGATGAATAGATCTTGCACTGTAATAGATAATCCCATGTAAGGGGAAACTATCTGATTTGGACGGTACTTATGATTTTTAACAGATAGCAGTAGGCACAGATGATGTTTATAGAACTGCAGAAGCAATTAAGCTTTTTGGCGGGAAGATTACCCGGGAACCAGGACCACTACCTGGTATCAGCACCAAAATTACTGCATGCCTGGATCCTGACGGTTGGAAATCGGTAAGCTCCTGCCTGATAAATTACCTGATTACAAATACTCTCAGAAAGTATTCCCTCCGTCCCAAAATGAATTTAAGGTTCATTTTAAAAATATTGATTTTAATAGAAAAAATCATAAACATTCTTGCTATTCGATTTCAAACTTTTTGTTTTGCAAAAATATAATGAACTTTGAAAAAAAAAATCATTTAGGGACAGTTTTTTGATGGATAAGTTTCATACGGTAATTCATTTTGGGACAAAAAATGGTCATTCAATTTGGGACAGAGGGAGTATTTCTTTTTCTCCACTATAGCAGTGTTCTTCTTTTAACGTATACTGCCTTCTAGTGTGTTTTTGTTTTGTTTTCTTCCAAAACTCAATGGCCACAGGTAATAGGAAGCTGTTGGTATGATAATAAATTTTCGATCCCTGCAGGTGTTTGTGGATAACATCGACTTCCTGAAGGAATTGGAATGACTTTTGTTTAGGGGAAATATTCTCATTTGCTTGCAGCAAGTGATCAGGCCTAGAACTTACAACTGTTGACGCGGAGAATATTTACAGATTCTAATACCATTGGAGAATGTAGAAGTCCTCAATTTGTAGATAAGAAAACGGTTGTTGTCACATGAGCAAAATCAGCATAGCGAGCTTCTTGTTGATAGATATAATGGCTGCTGGGAGGTTGATTTTACATGTTAAATGTTAATCTACTCGCTCTTGTTGTGTTTAGCCTTTAGGTAAAACTAGAAGGAAGGTACAAGTTGCTGTTGGAAACTTGGAAACCTTGATCCATTTCAATTTTTTGTTACAGTGTCCTTATTTGGAGGGTTTTAAAGGTCGAAGCATTAAGCTGCGGGTTCAGGGCTACTGCTGCCACTAGCTTGGAGTTTCTATTTTATTGTATGTCTATATCCACCCCCACCCTCTCAAGTTTGGACTGTACATTTGATTCAGGTCTTTTTTTTTGAACCACCAAATTTTGGATTGGAAAGTTATGCTGTCACGAGATTACTAAATCTGGACCCCTCTCCTGAAAGCTCTTTTTTTTTTTTTTTTTTGGTACAGTCCTGAAAGCTGATATAGGAATGCACGTTTGTTTGTAGAGCAATATCCAGATTTCTTAAGGTAACTAAGAAAAATTGTGGTGACTAAATTCTGTGGTATTCTCACTTGGCATTTCAGAAAGCCCAGGCTGGCCTTCATCTACCGTTCAAGCTAGGCATTGAACTCCGATTGGGTTCTTACTGCTGATGCTTCAATGTTCGACACTTGATCACGCCTATTCAATGATAAATAGATGAGTTAGATGAATTAGTAATACAAGATTCACTGAGGGTTCAATTTGTTTCATTTTACCCATCCTGTCATCAATCTATTAAAGTGATACAATGGTTCAATTTGTTTCATTTTACCATCCTGTCCTCATTCTATTAAAGTGATACAAGATTCACCGAGGGTTCAATTTGTTTCATTTTATCATCTTGTCATCAATCCATTAAAGTGAGAGATTAAAGTGAGAGATGTGACTAAATTTCAATTGACTAAATTTCAATTTTTAAGAGGGGCAATATAAATTACAGATAGATTATGGCTAAGGCTAACAGGAGTATTGGTTCTAAATCCCAGATCCGACCGGGTCGACACGTTTTATCTTGCCCATATTAATTTCGACGGTTCACAATTCAGGTTATTTGCTAAATTTTGAATATTTTGTCTCGCATATCTCAGTACATTTATTAAACACGTTTTGCATCTCTAGCCCATTCACCTTGCTTCATTTCTGTGTGGGCGATTGAACTGGATTTGACCCCAAATCCCTCGCTTACGATACCATTCTTACACCCCGGACATTCTTTAGGGGCCACGTATGCCAAGTTTGAAATAGTAGGAGGCGGTCAATTACGAAAATCAGAAAATTAAATGAAACGTAAGAGGGAGGGGGAGAGAGAGAGAGAGAGCAGACAAGGGCGGCGCGAGGATAGAGTCGAGTGTGGATGGTCCACGCAGACAGGAAAAGGTCGTCGGAGCTCACTTATTCCACCGGCGAATTCTCCACCGGAGCTGTCTCCTTCTCAGCTTCCTCATGTAAGTGGTTTCAGAAGCATCTTTGTCTTTAGTGAAAATCTAAAATCAAAGCCCTCACTTTTATGTATCATTTCTCTCACTCGTGAATTGAGTTTAGAATCGGCCCTCAGAATTTGAGTGAGATTGGCGAAAATGAAAGGTAAAGAACAAATCAAGTTATTCTGATTGCTTGAACTCAATTTAAGGCTCCGTTTGTTTTGGGATAATGTTTTTCGGAAAACATATTCCTCATTTTCCTGTGTTTGTTTCGCACCAGAAAATGGGAAAAACTTCATTTTTATCTTATTTTCCGGAAAACATTTTCATTTTCCGGAAAACATTTTGCCGGAAATCATTTTCCGGAAAATGTTTTACGCCATAAACGAACGGAGACTCTTTTTAAAGCTTTAGTTTTTCTTTCCAGTACATGATTTAGTGATTTCTATGAACTACTATTGATGTTAATGTCTCTGAGTGGCCATTTGTGTCGTAAAATTTGATGATGATGATGATGTTATCGATGCTTCCTAGATATCTCTCAACATCTAAAATTCAACCTTTTTTATTGATTCCTGTTGTTTGGCTGTAACTTGTGTTGAAAATGTTTGCGAATGAATGCCGTTGACATTTTGACAAAGTAATTGACTTATCTAGCATTCAAGTAATTACTTCACTCTCCATTCAAAAAATGTGTGTAGAGAGTGAAGAGTGAAGTTCGTTGTAATCGAAACACAAGCTCGAAATCAAAAAATGGCTGATGAGGAGAAGAACTTGATTGAAATACTAGAAGAGAATCACCCAGTTGACATCAACAAGTACATCAATTTCGTCCAAGCCCCACATTGTGGCGCTATAGCAACTTTCGCCGGCACCACACGCGACACATTTGATGGTAAGACAGTATTGGAGCTACGTTACGAAGCATACGTTCCCATGGCCATCCGCTGCATCAAGTCCATATGTTCATCCGCTAGATCCACCTGGAGTATTGACTCAATCGCAGTGGCCCATCGTTTGGGCTCCGTTACTGTTGGTGAAACTAGCGTTTTTGTAGCAACATCATCCGTTCATCGGGATGATGCTTTGGATGCTTGTAAGTTTGTGATTGATGAGATTAAGGCCTCGGTTCCTATATGGAAGAAAGAGGTTTATGCTAATGGAGAGGTTTGGAAAGAGAACTCGGAGTTTCTCGAGAGAAGATTGGAACATAGGAAGGATCAGCTTGATCGGGGTTGCTGTGGAAAGAAGGCTGTCGTGGTTGCACATGAGAGAAAGGGTTGCTGTGGTTCGAAGGTGAAGGTGGAGGATGATGAAACAGTGCGGTCTGACAATGCTAATACAAAGATTATTTAAAACATTCGATACCAAGTTTTTTTTTTCTCCATATTTATTACTCCTGCCGTCTCAAAAAGAAAGTCCAATATTCAGTTTGTTTGTCCAATATAATATTTTCCTTTTCATAGAGAAAAATAATGTGTTATGGTGTAATATTGGAACGGGCTTATTGAGCTACATTGGTTTGAGCATCTACTGTATTATGCAGTATATCATGTTTGTGTGTTTCCAGTCTCTGTATCTAACCTGTCTTAGTGAGGCGCTATATCTCTTGGATAGATATGCAGAATATCTGTTTTTTTTAACGCACATTTATTTTTGGGATTTATAAACAAATTGAATTGCGATAGGGGAAGTATAATTTTGGCAGGATTCAAAAGCAGGAACTGTAATCCTTCATTGAGGATAAAACAGTGTGTTTGTACTTGGTATTCATCGCAAAAACACTGCAAAAACAAGAAAGAGCGATATCATCAGCAGCAGGAGCAGTGTGGGCCACAGGTTTTGAGGTGCCAAGACGATGAAATGGAGGTACCAGTACATTTCCTGTAGTCTATAAGATGAAAGTTACGCTTTCAGCACCATCTTATACAAGGTATAGAAGATATATCAAAAGATATGTGAAAAGATTATGAAAAGGTTGTGGAGAGCAAAGTATATTATGTATTATTATTGTCTCAAAGTTTACATAAGCTAGAGACTCATATTTATACTCAAAACATATGAGTCCTAATTTTAATAGGATTCTAACAAATCTCCTTATTCTATAGTAAATATAATTCTAATTGGAAATACTTCTAACTAAGGTAACTTTTCTAAGTTGGCTCAATACTAACTTAGGTTACTAAATATTTGGTGAATCTCCTTTTTTATCTCTAACATGCCCTCGCAAGATGGATGATCGTGTAGTGAGACCAATCTTGGACATAAAATCATGAAACCGAGATTTGCCAAGTGGTTATGTTAATGCATCTGCAAGCTGATCACTATCGGCGATAAAAGAAACGCGAAGAGTTTTATTTTGCACATGTTGACAAACAAAATGATAAACAAGAGCAAGGTGCTTCATGCGAGAGTGAAATTTAGGATTTGCAGAAACATAGGTAGCACTTAAATCATCACAATAAACAACTGGAGGTTCAACAGTCGAATGACCCAGTTCGCGGAGAAGATTATGAACCCAAATAACCTCTGTTGACGTAGAGGCAATATCACGATATTCAACTTTTGTTATTGAGAATCTAGCAAGAGTGCGTTGCTTGCGAGCACTCCAAGAGATAAGATTTTTATCAAGATATAAATGCCTTACCAGGATGGACATGGACCAACTCTTTTGGAAATATTAAGTACTGTTAACTTTGACTTTTGACTTTATGTTTTCCTATTTATTACTGAAATAATAGGAATAATAGGGATTGGGAGAAGAATAAAGTTAGAAATTGGGGTTTTGGGGACGCGGCTTTGGACGTGCATGAGACTATTGATCAGAGGCATTGGGCTGGCGAAATCGGAAGGTCTCGGCCAGCTGTGGTGAGGTTTAGATAACTATAACATGCATGTAAGAGGCTGGCTGTGCATTAAGACTCTATGGCAGTTGCACATCTCGAAAATCCATTTCGATCTCGATGGCTATACTCGCTTCAGGGTTAGTCCGGGTATTTCACCCCAAATCAATCCCAACGGTTGAAATCAAGACCAGGTGAGCCGACTGCCGAGCAATCCGACAAAACACTCACGCAATACCGCATGTAACAACTGTGAATACCCCGACCCGAACTCGTGTTTTTGGGTCCTCTTTCCTTGAATTGCAAAGAGTTTTCCTTAATTTTGGACTTGTTTATTTATTAATATTGGTTTTGGGCCTTTTTTATATCATTTGTATCCATTTAGTCTTGGACCTGCCTCCCTTCGGCCCAGTCTGTCCTAAGGATGACCGGTGTCGTCCGACACAGGACGAACCTAAGGCGGTTAACGCCCCATGTCGTATGACATGGAAAGTCCTCTCAGCATGCCTATAAATAAAGGGCTTTGCTGATCATTTTAAGGGGACTTTCGGGAGTAAGGTTACTCTGCCGAATTTGTGAGAAGAGAGAGAAACACACACTCACCTCCCTCCTCACACACACACACATCCAAGCCAAGTCCAAGGGTGATCACTTTGTTGGAGTTTTGAAGGGGCAAACACCATACTATTGGTGCTTTGGCCTTGTGGACTACAATAGGTAAACACTAAACTCCTCTTATCTCTGTTCATACCTTGTTTATTTGCATCATTGCCTTGCTTACTTATGCCATTTGATAATATGTGAATATTTGGAATTTTTGCATGATAAAGGTGGTGGAGATGTGAATCATCAATATTCACATCTCCTCACTTCAGATCTGGACATTTAGTGTTATTAGTTGCATTAAAGTTTGCATCTTGGTTGAGTTTATTTGAGTTAGGAGGTGATGGCTCCCATGATCATGGCCCAATACATGTGATCATCCACATTGGGTCATCAAAGCCACATGATCCTCCCATAATACTCACATATTATTGTTATTCTACTGCTTTCAGTTGGTGTTGTTGCCTAGTTTCATGATCTGAGTAATGTGGGATCAATCTGCTGAAGTCCACTTATGCAGGACACCTATGTCGTCCGACACAGGACACCCTCAGATGTCCTGTGTCATACGACATAGAGATCCCAGAAAGTCATTTTGACTTCAGTTACTTCAGTCAACTCAGATTGATTACCTTTGTAGTTTCAAGCTATGTTTAAGTAGTTTTTAGTTCAATTATCATTGTTTAGGAAGGCTGAAACCATTTGGGTGTGAACTGCTGATGGAGGCGGCTTATGTCGTATGACATAGACTGCCATGGGCGTCCTGTGTCGTACGACATCCGTATCACAGAAAGTCAATCTTGACTTCATCAACTCCAACCAACCCCAAATTGGTTCCAGACCCTAAACAGTGTTTCTCCATAGTTAAAGTAGCCTTATATTAGCTTTAGATTAGCTTTGTTGGCATATCCACCTCCTTTGTAAGAGGCAGTCTGACCAGGATGTCCTGTGTCGTCCGACATCCCTCTCCTGAGGTAGTCCTGTGTCGGACGACATCCAAAGTCCCTGGACAGACTGTCTCATCCTTTCCTTGTAATTAAAGTTTACCAATTGTAAGGGTGTGACCCCCTTTTAATGGTTCACAAGTTGTATCCAGTTTCAATATCATTAATGAAATCCAAATTTGCATGCCTTGCTTGTTGACACAAATTGCACACACTTAGAATGATTATAATTGTCTTTGTTTGATTGTAAGTCTCGAAAGAGGCGATGTAGGTGAGCTCTTATTCTCTTCCCACATCGTAACTTGACCCCCGAACCCATTTTCTCTTTCAAAAAATGTTTTTCAATGTTTTCCTTAAAAACGGCGTGGCGACTTCTAAAAAAAAATTTATTTTATTTTTTCGGCGAGCGTTCATTCAGTGGCGACTCCGCTGGGGAGACATTGAAAAGCTTTAATTTTTAATAAAAAAAAAATGATACTTGGTATATAGGTGGAAATCATTAAATTTCCCGTTATCGCCTCCTAACACGAGTCTGGGATAAACTATGGTCTAACAATACCACGTACCGGTATCCTTTTTTGAAAAAAAAGAAAAAGCTTTTTTGAGAGGGTCTAACTTTCTTTAATCAACTTGGACAATTTTCTCATTCTTTTTGTGTATGATTTGTGTCATTGTGTGCTTCTATGTGTTGCCATGCTTATGTGCCTACCTGCCTTTTTATGCCTTGATATGTGAATATTTTGGTGGTGGGGTCCTCCTTCCTTCACCCCCCTTGCTGTTTGATTGATCTCTGTTGGTGAGATTTCCTGTGTCGGACGACATCCCATTGCAGGGAGTCACAGTGTCGGACGACACAGGAAGGCAGTGCAGGGCAATTTCAGCTTGAACAGTTGGACAGGGCAGAGTGATTCTGAGATGCAGTTTGCTGGTTTTTTTCTTGGCATTTGGGGCAGTCCCCTTTTGTCGTGCTTTTGGGACTCATTCTTTTGTTTTTTCTTTTTTGCATACTTGTAAATATTGCATTTTGAAAACTCTTTTTTTACAAAAGGGCAAAAGTTTTTCCTAGAAATTACCTTCACACTACTCGCACAATACCTGCACATAGAGTTAGAACCCTTGGAGTGTACGGACGGCATCGCGGACGGTGACATGTTTCGCCTACGTTTGAGCGCCTAAAGTCCTCTCGGCCTATAGAGTGTTAGGAGCCACACTTGTCCGTGACACACTTTTTATCGTGACCGGTTGGTTTTTGGCAAAAATACTTTTCAAAACATTTTCAAACTCGGTTTTCAAAAATTTTCTCACAAAGTTCGATTCGTACTTCGTTTCCAAAGTCTTGGCATACTCTCCCTCTTCATGTCGAAATTTACGACATAACTTAACGTGAGTACATGTCAAAATTTTGACATGTCTCGACGTAGGTACATGTCGATTTCTCGACTTGGCTTCGCAAGAAGTCATGACGCGTTTTCGACATGTGCTAACGCGAGACCATGTCGAATTTTCGACACGTACTAACGAGAGGTCATGCCGAAATTTCGCCATGAAGCGACGAGAGGTCATGCCGGATTTTCGACTCGAAGTGAGGAGAGGTCATGTCAAATTTTTTACAGGATTTTACCTGCAAATTGCGGTCTCGTACATTCAAACGTACTTTCGACCCTCCCTCCTCCCGAGTCAAGACGTCGTTGACCTGAACTTGGTTTCAAAAATTTGGAGTTTGACTTGTTTTGACTTGTATGCCCTTAGGTCCGTTTTGCTTTTTGATTGGTGGGTTCCACGTGCCCTATAGGACCTCTGTCGGGATTGTCCATCCCGGGAGTGCAATACAGGTGGAATACAGGGGGTCTATAGACGTAGCGATGGAACCCACTAGTCCAGGAATAGTGTAGAATGCGAAAAAGAAGGTGTCCCCCTTTTCCAACCATTCTTAGGATTAATAAAAATTGTTTTTATTCAAATTTTTAATAAGGCATATCCATGAGTCCGTCCCTAGTCTATCCTCTTCCCTACCTAAAACAGTTCTCTCCCCCTTTCAGCAAGTAAGTATTGGGTCAGAGTTCCGGGTGGTCGGTTAATCAGTTTCTCTCTAGTCAAGGATTCGTTTCCAGCAGTCTCAGAAATGGCAGATTCGCAAGTCTCAGCAGGCTTGGGTCAGAATGCGGGTATGGATCCAGCTCAGGGTCAGAGTGTCAGTCAAGGTTTGGGGCCGGATCAAGGTCAGAATGTGGGGCCGAATGTGGGTTTGAATGCCTCTCCTAGCAGTGGTCATGGCATGGGTCCTCATATGACACCCCCGGGAAGTCCGTTTGTTAATCCTCACCCAGGTTTCAACTTCTCTCAGGAGGCTTCTCTCCGTGCTGCTCTTGAAGCCTCTCGTGCCCGCGAGGAGGCCGGTTGGGCTCGTTATGTCGAAGTGATGCGTATGCAAGGGGTTGCCGTTATCCGTCGCCCCGATGGGACGTATGAAGAAGTTAGGGAGGAACCCGATGTTACTATCACCGGCATTGGTTTTGTTCCCCCGTCCTCACCTAGGCAAGGCTATCACAATGTGCCCCCGCCAATCTCTTATGGTGTGCCTAGCTCCTTTCCGATGCCGACTTATGGGAATGTGCCAAGGCCTCCCCCCATCCCAGTGTCTACTTATGGCAGGCAATACGGACCAAGAGGCGATTCAAGTTCCTTCCCAAAGGTTAGTGCTCAAGACCAGTTTGGGTTCTCTCAAGATCAGTTTGGGTTTTCTCCTCAGAATCAGTTTGGGCATAATCAGCACAGTGGTGTCAACCAAGACCAGTATGGGTTTGCTCAGAATTAGTTTGGGTCGGCTCAGAATCAGTTTGGGTTCCAAGGTCAAGGTCAGTATAGCAGCGCGGGTCAGCCGCTCAACCCAACCTTTGGTGGACAGTTTGTTGCTTCTCATGGTTAGCCCACTCAGCAGCAGAGCGGTCAGTATCGTCTGTCGGGAAGCCAGATTTGTCAGGATGGTATTTCGTAGTATCCTCAGTCCCAGAGCTTTTCTCCACCAGTAGTATAGCCGCAGTTTAATGGGTATGATGCTTTTGGGGTAAAGATCCAAGTTCTAAGTGAGTCTTATGCGGGTGCTCCAGTGTCATTGCCACCGACCGCTTTGCCCTTTAATCCGTCAGCTTCTCAGTTTGCAATTCCTCCCTTTGTGGCGCCTGTTCAGGCGAGTGGTCCTGTTCCGTCCTCCATGGTAGCTCCGACCGTAGGGCAACCCCCATCTTCTGAAATTCGAGTTTAAAGGAAGAGTTGAAGTATGTGAAAGAGCAGTTGCAGAAGATGACTTTCGGGTCAAGTGTTGTCAATTCTGTAGAGCTCAAAGACTCTCGAGCTCTCTCGCAGAACTTCAAGATGCCCCCTATAACTAAGTTTGAAGGCTCCACATGTCCTAAAACTCACGTGAACAGCTATATCATGTCCATGGGTGCCAAAGGAACCACCGAGGAGATGCTAGCCCTCTACTTCCATTTGTCTCTCGATGATTCCCCTTTGAGATGGTTTCTAGGTCTCAAGCTAGAGGCACGGGCTACGTGGTCCCAGATAAGTGATGCTTTTTTGGATAAGTACAAGGGAAGTGTCGAGTGGTACACCACTCGTAGTGATTTGATCGGCACCATCCAGAGGCACGACGAGTCCGTAACAGATTTTTATAAGAGGTGGAACAAGAAGCTAAATGAGTTGATTCATCCAATTCCCCAATCCGATGAGAAGGCCATCTTCCTTTCATGTGTCAAGCCAACTGTTAGGGAAGCCATTGGGCGTGGGTACTACCCGAATCTGTGAGAAATGGTAAGTGCGGGGGCCGAAAGCGAAAATTCCACCTATTCCATCGTTCCAAACTCTGCCCCCGTTGCTTCGAAGGGTAAGGAAACTGCTGTCTCTAACACCGTCAACTATATTCAAGGGGAGAAGGGTCAGTTATCCGGCCGTGGTGGAGGAAAGCCTCAGCGGCAGAAATATGATGATCTGGGGATGCCAATTGAGGAGGCATTTAATGGTTTGGTAAAGACTGGGCTGATCAAGCCTCTGGATAATTACAACCCGGTTAAGGCAAACCCCAATCTGGATGCGAGCAAATCTTGCCCAATACCATCGATTATCCTGGACACGTTACCAATGACTGCGTCCCTTTGAAACTGCTCATCCAAAGGCTTATTGATGAGGGGAAGATTGAGAAGGCTCCTCGCCCCAATGTGGTTACCAATCTTCTTCCGTGATCTTCACCAGAACCCAAGGCCCTCCCATCCAATATTAATACAGTCAATCAGTCTTTGTAGGTTCTAGATTGTCTGTTTGTTTCTTTAATGAATGTACTTTATTGGACAAGAGTCTGTTAAGTTCACGTTAGACTAGTTTTTTCTTGCAATAATAAAAGTCTTTGTTTCTTTTCCTGCTAGACTCGAGACATCATTTGCACACCCACATTACACTTGATTGAAATGGTTTTACTCCACATGATCACTTGTGCTGCTCAATCACTAATGCTTTGAAATGAATCATGTTTAAATTAATCGGAGTGAGAAAATCAACTGATATCTTTCTCAAATTGGGGCTTACCAACTCCCCATCTTGCATCTCATATGCTCACATCTCTTTCATCATCCTAATCATTTCGTTGCTCGATGAATTTGCATAAATCTTTTCTCATTTAAAGTTTAAGCAAGCAATGAAGACTTAATTTCGTTTAGGTCATCCGGTAGGGGTTGCGGTTGAAGCCTTTCACCCTAGGGAAGCCATTACCTCACCCTCACCAAACAATATCCTTTCATTTCAAGATCGGCGTGTTTTGAAACCCCGTCTAGCCATCATCTGTTCTCCATGCTAAGAGAAGTCCAAGCAACGCCAAAGAGGTTAGCTTCGAGAGTCGGCGATGCATAAAATATTCAAGTCATGAAGGAAGGACAGATATAATCTTCAACTCCTCAAAGAGGCCTTCCAAATTCTCAAAAGAAGGATTTTAAATCCTCACAATCTCAGATATAATCCTCAACTCCTCAAAGAGGCCTTCCAAATTCTAAAAAGAAGGACTGTCGATCCTCGCAATTCAGCAAAAGTCCCCGACTTCTCAAGAGGCTCTCCAATGTTCAAAAAAGAGCCCAAATCCTCGAAAGTTCATAAAAGTTCTAAATAGCTTGGACTTCCTCTCACCATTTCCTTAACCAATCCTAAGCCATCCTCTCGCTTTTAGAGGATATTCCCATTACCATTACCCTTGCCTTTGGCTAAAGTCAAAATTTGACCTCTCATTCTTAGAGGCAATCAATCTTCCTCGCCGTAGATTTCCCAAACACATCCCTGCAAGCCAACCTCTCATCTTTAGAGATTCAGTCAGTAAAAGGCCCAGTCGACCTCTCATCTTAAGAGGTCACAATTTTCCAAATTATCCGATGGCCGATCGAAGCCCGGAACCCAGCTACAGTCCCTACCGGATAGCAATTTCATTCTAATATCTTCGAGAGATAAATCAAATTAATGCTTCATTGCTTGCTTAAATTGGAATCTAATCCATCTTGGTTCAAAATCATCAATCTAAGATTGTGCAAATTCAATCAATTCATTTTGGCACTTCATGTGAGCATATTTCATTTCCCTTCCGCAAACACTTGCCGTGGATGTCCCACTGGGGCTTAGCATCTGTGTCTTTCATAGACACTTCAGGAGGACATGTTTTTTAATTCTCCAAATCCTCAAAATCCTCAAAGGTCCTCAGAACCTCGAATTTCAACATTCATTCTCTTTTCAATCGGGATAAGCCCGAACTACGGCGACCTGAGCTCCTCCCAAGGAGGGGAACGTGGGCAACCATAATTGGCCCAGTCGAAATCATAAACAAATCTAAGAAAATTCGGTCTCCTCAAGGACCGTTCCTATACACTTTCCATCCTTTCGGATTTGATCTCGATATCAGTTGGTTTTCTCCTTGTGATTAATCAAAATATTTGTTCATATCAGATTTAGTGTTTGAATAATCCGAATATCAATAAAGGGTTTTAAGCAGCCTTGTGATCATCACGAATAAGACAAATTTTCAAGTGTCTCGACAAGTCTTCTCTTTCTACATCATAGGAAAATAGAGCCAAACACTGTCTTTCTGTCAGCAGGGGCTTCCATACACTTTTCCACACCTTGCGATGCTTATACTCTCTCAAAAGAGCCAAACCCAAAGCGAGTGCGTCATACACAAATTCAAGATTCATTCCCACTTTTCGAAAGATATGCCCATGCACGTATATATTTCCGAGTCTATGACTGATTGACTGAGGTCTGAAAAGATGGGTGCCTCCTTGGCCACATGATGATTCTGCCTGTAATGGGATTGCATTGGATCTCTCATCATAACGTTCCATTTTGGGCCAAATGTTGGATCTTGGGGCTGATTTTGAGGTTGAAGATTGATTTTGGGGCTGCTGTGACTGCTGGAAGTTGCCTTTTGCGAATCTGTCCTTTTATAAATGCTGGGGCTGGTTTTCCAAGAAAGTCTGTTAATGTGACCATCCATCAGACATCAGCACTGGCTGCATCTGCAGCATTCCATCGGCGATCCGATACTTGCTCAAAACCTGTCCAAAACATCCCAAAACTGTATATATCAATTCCCCTTACTCACCAAACGTATGGAAGAGGGTTTGGCACATCCAATACACCCACAAATACACAAATAACACCCAATAAATACCAAACCACAAAAAATACCAACCCCCAACAAATGCCATTCTTTTTTGCCATTTCTTGGGACGGACTAATGCATATAAACAAATAAGTTTAGATGCTATCAAGAGAATGCTTTAGTTGCAAAGTACAAAAAAAATATTGTTTTACAAAGTGAGAAGCAATAGAGTAGTGCATGCATTGTGTTTTCTCTCTTTTTCTCCCTAAAAGTCCTAAAGCATGGCAAAAGGGGGCCGCCACAATCATTTCGACTCTGAGTCGTCGCCAGAGCGGTCACCGCTCTCCCCGAAATCACTCTCCTCCTGGCCGTCGCCTCCCTGCGCCTCAAATCACAATCTGTACAATGAGTTCAAGTCCTGCAGGTGGCATATTCTGCCTTTATCATCTTCATAGGCCTTGTCATCTTCAGACTTATCAGCATCATTTGAAAGGGCCCTAGATGCCTCAGTCTCCAAGCGGTGCTCGTCAAGCCCATCAGCTTCATTGGCAAATCATCAACAAGGTCTATCTTGCAACGTCAAATCATCAGCAATACCCGTCTTGCAACGAAAAATCATCAGCAGAGTCTGTCTTGCAACGGTAATATCAACAGCAAAGTTCGTGTTCTACCCGACAAATGTTTCCAAAGTCGGCCAATCACTTCAAGTGATCCTCGTGTGCACAATCCCTACAGGTAAGCACAGCACAGGTATGCAAATATATCTCATTTCAACTGCAAATCATCTCGTCTTATGTTTACTTTCTCGAAAAAGTCATTTCCTTTTCTTGGAGTTCATCTCGCGATACTTTTGAGTTAATCTCGATCCTCTTTAGGCTCGTTCCTACACCTCTTTAGGCTCGTTCCTATACCTCTTTAGGCTTGTTCCTATACCCTTTAGGCTCGTTCCTATACCTTTTTAGGCTTGTTCCTATACCTCTTTAGGCTCGTTCCTACACCTTTTTAGGCTTGTTTCTATACCCTTTAGGCTCGTTCCTACACCTTTTTAGGCTTGTTCCTATACCCTTTAGGCTTGTTCCTATACCTTTTAGGCTTGTTCCTATACCCTTTAGGCTCATTCCTATACCTTTTTAGGCTTATTCCTATACCTCTTTAGGCTCGTTCCTACACCTTTTTAGGCTTGTTCCTATATCCTTTAGGCTTGTTCCTATACCCCTTTTTAGGCTTGTTCCTATACCCTTTAGGCTTGTTCATATACATTTTTAGGCTTGTTCCTATACCCCTTTTAAGGCTTGTTCCTATACCCTTTAGGCTTGTTCCTATACCCCTTTTTAGGCTTGTTCCTATACCCTTTAGGCTTGTTCCTACACCCTTTAGGCTTGTTCCTATACCTTTTTAGGCTTGTTCCTATACCTCTTTAGGCTTGTTCCTATACCTTTTTAGGCTCGTTCCTACACCCCTTTAGGCTCGTTCCTATGTTTTCGAACTACAATTTGCCTTGATTCCCTCATGGGATACGTATGAATCCTTTTCATAAAGATCCAGTTGCTTGACCATCTTGGTCATCTCTTTTTTCCCTTCAGTCTTTGTCAGGCTCGAGATTCTCATTTTGTCGACGACCCCACTTCCCGTGGAAGCGACGTCGCCGAGGGGCTCTGTGAGTACCCCGACCCAAACTCGTGTTTTTGGGTCCTCTTTCCTTGAATTGCAAAGAGTTTGCCTTAATTTTGGGCTTGCTTATTTATTAATATTGGTTTTGGGCCTTTTTTATATCATTTGTATCCATTTAGTCTTGGGCCTGCCTCCCTTCGGCCCAGTTTGTCCTAAGGATGACCGGTGTCGTCCGACACAGGACGAACCTAAGGCGGTTAATGCCCCATGTCGTACGACATGGAAAGTCCTCTCAGCATGCCTATAAATAAAGGGCTTTGCTGATCATTTTAAGGGGACTTTCGGGAGTAAAGTTACTCTGCCAAATTTGTGAGAAGAGAGAGAAACACACACTCACCTCCCTCCTCACACACACACACATCCAAGCCAAGTCCAAGGGTGATCACTTTGTTGGAGTTTTGAAGGGGTAAACACCATACTATTGGTGCTTTGGCCTTGTGGACTACAATAGGTAGACACTAAACTCCTCTTATCTCTGTTCATACCTTGTTTATTTGCATCATTGCCTTGCTTACTTATGCCATTTGATAATATGTGAATATTTGGGATTTTTGCATGATAAAGGTGGTAGAGATGTGAATCATCAATATTCACATCTCCTCACTTCAGATCTGGACATTTAGTGTTATTAGTTGCATTAAAGTTTGCATCTTGGTTGAGTTTATTTGAGTTAGGAGGTGATGGCTCCCATGATCATGGCCCAATACATGTGATCATCCACATTGGGTCATCAAAGCCACATGATCCTCCCATAATACTCACATATTATTGTTATTCTACTGCTTTCAGTTGGTGTTGTTGCCTAGTTTCATGATCTGAGTAATGTGGGATCAATCTGCTGAAGTCCACTGATGCAGGACACCTATGTCGTCCGACACAGGACACCCTCAGATGTCCTGTGTCATACGACATAGAGATCCCAGAAAGTCATTTTGACTTCAGTGACTTCAGTCAACCCAGATTGATTCCCTTTGTAGTTTCAAGCTATGTTTAAGTAGTTTTTAGTTCAATTATCATTGTTTAGGAAGGCTGAAACCATTTGGGTGTAAACTGCTGATGGAGGCGGCTTATGTCGTATGACATAGACGCCATGGGCGTCCTGTGTCATACGACATCCGTATCATAGAAAGTCAATCTTGACTTCATCAACTCCAATCAACCCCAAATTGGTTCCAGACCCTAAACAGTGTTTCTCCATAGTTAAAGTAGCCTTATATTAGCTTCAGATTAGCTTTGGTGGCATATCCACCACCTTTGTAAGAGGCAGTTTGACCAGGATGTCCTGTGTCGTCCGACATCCCTCTCCTGAGGTAGTCCTGTGTCGGCGACATCCAAAGTCCCTGGACAGACTGTCTCATCCTTTCCTTGTAATTAAAGTTTATCAATTGTAAGGGTGTGGCCCCCTTTTAATGGTTCACAAGTTGTATCCAGTTTCAATATCATTAATGAAATCCAAATTTGCATGCCTTGCTTGTTGACACAAATTGCACACACTTAGAATGATTATAATTGTCTTTGTTTGATTGAAAGTCTCGAAAGAGGCGATGTGGGTGAGCTCTATATTCTCTTCCCACATCGTAACTTGACCCCCGAACCCATTTTCTCTTTCAAAAAAGGTTTTTCAATGTTTTCCTTAAAAACGGCGTGGCGACTCCTAAAAAAAATTATTTTATTATTTCGGCGAGCGTTCATTCACAACGCATCACGGCCCGACTGCATGGTAGTTGGACATATCTCGGGCATCCATTTAGATCTAGATGGCTATACTAGCTCCAAAATTAGTCTGGGTATTTCACTCCAAATCAACCTCGACTGTTGATATCGAGACAAGGTGAGCTGACTGCCAAGCAGTCCGACAACACGCTCACCCAATCCTGCATGTAACCAGGGGCGGATGTGAGTGTGTGCCTGATGGTGCACAGACACCACAATTTTTTTTTTTACAAAACAACGTCGTTTTGCTTAGGAAGAAAAAAAAGAAGATATTTATTGAATTTGGAACGCTGAAGATTAGAAACATCAAACAACCAGCGTCCGTCTCCTTCCTTCAGTTCCTGCGTCTCAGGCCGTCTCCTCCCTCCTCCCTCCACCGCCGCCTTCCTCCCCACCTCCGACCTCTCCGGCCATAGAATGGGCGAACCAAACCCCCCTCCGCAACCCCCTCACAAAATCAAGAAGAATTTCTCGAATAAAAGGTAAACCCTAGAAATTTAATATTGCTTTAATTTTCTTGATTTAGATTTTGATTGGTTCGGTTCTTGGTTTGGATTTTGATTTGGATTTTGGATTTTGGATTTTGATTTGTTCCAAATTCTATAAACTTAGCTTAATTCGATTTTTGGTAACATGGTAATAGGTTGGATCGGTTCTTTATGCCGACTCCGAAAAATAAAGCAAGCACTAGTGTTCCAATTGCTCAAGAAGAGGTAGTTGTTGAAGATAAACAAGGACCACAACCTATTAGTTCTTCAATTAAATCTCAACATTCAATACGATTACGAGACGAAGATGTGATACTACAAAGTGATCCGGGAAAAAGGGAGGCAATCACAATTTTTCATCCGGAAGATGTTGAAAGAGTTAGAACAACGTACATCATCATAGGCCCGGAATAACCAATTTTATCAGAATATCCAACCACTCTTATCTCATGTAAAAAGCGGAAATTTCAACTTGAGTATTTTAGTCAATATAAGGAATGGTTGAAATATAGTGAATCGAAAGATGCCTTGTTTTGTTTGCCATGCTATTTGTTTAAAGATGTGAGTAAATATGGTGGTGAAACTTTTGTTGGTAAAGAGGATGGTTTTAGGAGTTGGTCTAAAATTGGAGAGACACTTGAAAGACATGCTAAAAGTGATTTTCATCTTGCAAGTAAAGCAAAATATATCACTCTCATGAACTCTAAGCAAAGTATTAGAACATGTATGAATAGACAAACGGAACTGTGAATACCCCGTCCCGATGCAACGCGCATTCGGAAGTTTGAAATAAATAATCATATAATGTCGGACCGAAATAGGATATTCATTAAGTGACACTCGCTTTAAACCACATTAAAATATTAGTTTAATTTTAAGAGTCGCCACGCCACTTTGATATAGCCCAAAGCTTTGAAAAAAGGCTAAGCATTTGATTGGGTTCGGGGGTCAAGTTACAACAGAAGAAGAAACGCTATCACTCCTATTGCCCGACGGATCGGTCTTTCTAGCATATGGGGTGTTGGTTGTGTGCGGTGTTTACAGGAATAGATAGAAGAAGCGGGATCATGCATAAGGAGGAGGGGAGAGAAAGAATTAATTGATGATCACACCCTAGAGCCTTTGAGTTAGGCCCTCGAAAGGTGCGCTAATCAATGTTCATCCTTGGGGAATTGTTGATCATGGGATAATTATTACTAAGGTGGAAGGTAAGAAATAGTTCCTAGATCCATTGGGTTTCTTGGATGAAACCTTAGATCATCCTCGGCTATACATATTTAAATATATTGAAATAGTCCTAAATCTAGCATAAAGGCATAATTAAAACATATTAAACATGCAAGTAAACATCAATAATAATAATAAAGGATGGAATAAAAGACTTACCAATTGTAGCAAGGCTTTGGGATTCGAATCTTGCAAGATTCGAATAATATTGAGAGATGTACGGAAAGGAGAATCAAGTATAGTCTTGACTTCTCCGTGGGAAAATATATTGTGTGATGATGTGTGGAAAGGAAATTCAAGTATAGTTTTGACTTCCCTCTTGAAAATTGTGTGTGATGGAACAAATCAAGTGTAGTCTTGATTTCTTCTTTGAGAATCCGTGTGTTGTGGAAATAAACCAAGTTTAGTCTTGATTCGTATACCGAGAGAACGTGTGTGGGGAGATGTGGGGAAAAAGCGTGTCTGAGTGGAGTGCAGAGTGCACGTATTTATAGTGCTTGGGGAATGGGCTGGACCAAGGAAATGGTCGATCGGCCCTAATAATAAGGGTCGATCGACACAATCAAGGAAGGGTCGATCGGCGCTTTAAATAAAGGTCGATCGGCATTAATAAAAAGGGGCGATCGGCACTAATAGAGAAGGGCCGATCGGCACTTCTTCCTGGCGTACTTTCCACGCGTACTGCTGACGGCGGAGGAATTAAGAATTAAAAGATTTTAATTAGGGTTTTTGGTCAACCCTAACCAAATCAGCCCAAAATATTTAAAATACCTTTTTTAGGGCCGGGTACTAACAGTAGCCCCTCGGCGACGCTTCTTGTAAGACAAGTGGGGTCGACGATAAAAATAGGATCCGTCCTGAAAAAAGGGATTTCAGGAGGTGGAATGATGAGCTTGCGGATGTGAGGTCTGGACTCGAGCTGAGTCGCGAATGAAAGATGACCAGGTAGGTCGAGCGGCTGAACCCACGTTGGGCTACCTACGTATCCTGAGAGGAATCAAGCCAATTCGTTGTTCGGAAAACTGCCGGGGATAGAAATGAATGGGCATTAGTACTCTGAAGAATGGAAGACGCGTGGTGTCAAGGATACGTGACTGCACGGGAGTCACCCAAAGGTTCGACTGTACGGGGAGTCACCCAAAGATTTAAGTGTACGGGGAGTCACCCAAAGATTTGACGGTACGGGGAGTCACCCAAAGATTTGACTGTACGGGGAGTCACCCAAAGATTTGACTGTACGGGGAGTCACCCAAAGATTTGACTGTACGGGGAGTCACCCAAAGATTTGACGGTACGGGGAGTCACCCAAAGATTTGACTGTACGGGGAGTCACCCAAAGATTTGACTGTACGGGGAGTCACCCAAAGATTTGACGGTACGGGGAGTCACCCAAAGATTTGACTGTACGGGGAGTCACCCAAAGATTTGACTGTACAGGTGTGAATGTGTGCCCAAAATTTGGATTCACGCGAGTTTGAAGACATCCGAGTTTAATTTGAAAAATGTAGTCGCCACGCCATTTTGATTTCCTCAAAACTTTGAAAAAAAGGTTTTATGGGTTCGGAGGTTAAGTTACCCCTTGGGAAGAACGGATCGTCGTTCACCCAAGGTGCCTTGCCGTAGCAAGTCTCCCAAGATTCCATTAATCGTGCTTGCTTGCGTGCTTTCTTGTGTGCATGTGTTTGAAAATAAGGGGGGAATGTCCCAAGTTATCTTCCGGATGTACAAACCATTTATTGGTTGTCGCTCGGGATTCCTTGGAATTTTATGTGTTCGGGATTATGATCCCGTCCTCATCTTGGACTTGTGATCATCGCTTTTTGTGACCTCGGGACTTGCGTGATCGAGAGAAATGACTCCCTTTATAGTCAAAGATGAGGTTCTTTAGGAAGGAATGTCCTTAGCCCATCAATCCTACACTTTAAGACGGTCGAGCTCATATAGATGCTTCATACTCGTCTTAAGCGATAATTGGACATATAGGGTTCAAGGTTGTCCCTTTCTAAAGAAATCATGGAACCTTTAATGGAAGGAACGATGTAAAGATAGGATCTTTTACACCGGTCCGTTCCAAGGTTGCTAATGAGGACATGGGGGAAATGCATGCAAAAATGACATTTTAGTGAAAATATGACATTTTGGGTTGCAAAGGATGCTTTTGATTTAAAGAAATGACCTTTATGGTTTAAAGAAATGATTTTGTGCAAAGGATGCATTTTTATGGAAAAAAATGACTTTTAATGCAAATGATGCACCTTTAATGTGAAAAAGAGATTTTAAATGCAAAGGATGCAGTTTGAGTGCAAAAAGAATGATTTTAATGCATGAAAATGGACTTTAGGTGCAAAGGATGCACCTTTATGTATGAAAATGATATTTTAATGAAAAGATGACATTTTATGTACATAGATACTATCTAAATTGCAGATAGACAATCAGATTATAGCATGATGAGGGTTAAAATCAAATTACCAGTGAACGAGATGAAGGTTACGCAAGGCGCTTAAGTTGTCGCGTGACATAGGCTACCTATGTCGCGTGACATAGGCTGCCTATGTCGCGTGACATACTTAGCCACTTTGCAGAGTCTTCAGCAGCTGAGATCTACAGAGGTAACAAGGCCTTAAAATAGCCAAGTTACTTCACCAATAGGTCTCAGGGAGCAATTATTTCAATAGTGAACACTTTGAGAGGGCATGGATATGAGGGATCCACACTCTACTTGAAGTATTCAAGCACAACGCATAACAGGAATGACCAAAAATGCATTATCATGAGAATATGAATACAACATTCAGAGGCTAAACGAAACATGTCCAAACAATGGTATGGACAGAACATATGAATCAAGACATGAATATCCAAAATGTGACCAATAACCAGAACAATGCACAGCCATGGTATTGATTGCATAGCCACGGTATAAGAGAGATTGCATGGAAAATCAACACTCAGACTAACACAATCCAACCATTGTATAGCTAAAACATGTGGATCAATATATGAGCATCACAAGCATAATCTGATACAAAACAGATCCAATCACAGATTCACGGATTGCCAATAACGAACATGGAAATGGCAATGCACAATAAAAACAGAGAGAGAGCAAAAGGTTGAGATTCGTTACCCTCGTAGATCCACACTCTCTATACCACGTCGGTATAGGGAGCCTTCCAATCGGCTTCGGAACGAGATTCGAATCTCAGACGGAGTACATTTGCAGTTGCAAATATGTGTGCGTGCGTATTTTTGATGAAGACAGAGGAGTCTCTGTAACGACTTTGACGACGACGCTAAGGTCTGAAAAGGAACCGGAGCTGGTAGTGGTGGTGATCGTAATCTGTGAACTGAAAAGGGTTGGAAAGCCGAACCGTGGCGTAGAACAGGGGATACGAAGTTGGGTTATTGTTTGGTGAAAGGATGACTGAGGGAGTGGTGGAATGGAGGTGGAAAATCGGAGTAAATGATTAGGGAGAAGACCGGTGGTGAAGGGGATTGAGGAGGACGATTTAGGGCGAGCTCAGTGAGGGCTAGGTCGCCATCCCTGTCTAGAGCTAGAGAGAATGAGCGAGCTACTGTGTGTCTGTGTGTCGATTGGTATAGAAATGATGGAGAGGAACGATTAGGGACTGAGAGTTGGTGAGGACACCATTGGCGATGGAGAGCTTGAGGAAGAAGATTTTTGGGGGCCAACAATGGCTGTTTGCGTCTCCTTTGCGTTTAGTGAGAGAAAATGAGAGAGAGAGAGAGAGTGTGTCGTTATGACTTAGGTGAGATATCGGTTGAGAGCTTAGGTGAAGACTGCCATGGATGTCGATTTAGAGAGAGGGAGCTAGGTACGCCATTGGCGTTTTTGAGAGGGGGAGCTTGAGCTAGAAGACGATTAGAGAGAGACTCCAAAACCGCCTAGAGAGAGAATGTGTCGTTGTGTGTAGTGAGAGAGAGGGTAGTGGGCGCCTCTTGTTTGTTTTGTGACTGTCAAATTCCCCCCTGCCAAATGAGGATAATCCCTCTATTTAACGTTTTTTTTTTTTTTGGATTTATCAAGCCTAATCACCTTTCTTCTAGAAAGGTCCGAGGTGTCAATTTTTGGACCCTTCTTTCCAGCGAGGTCCTGCTTGGAATTTTAATTCCTTGCAGGTCCTTCCTTCCATGGAAAGCTAGGAAAAGTTCCCGAATGGCCCCTGAAATTAGGAAAGTCCGAAAAATACCGAGAAACTTAACTGGGAGGCATTGAGCCAGATTTGGGTACTTACAGAAGCCCCTCGGCAACGTCACTTGCAGGGCGAGTGGGGTTGTCGATAGAAAAGGATCCAATCTGGCGAATGCCGAGACGGATTGAGTGACTAAGGTGGTCGAGTGGCTGGACCTTTTATGAAAGGCTACCTACGTATCCCGGATGGGAATCAAGCCATAATCGTAGTTCGGAAAAGATCCACAGGGGAATGGGGTGTCATATGTGACGAATTGGCTGAACCTACAGGAGGCTACCTACGTATCCCGGAGGAATCAAGCCAGGTCGTAGTTCGAGCTTTGACTAGATCGAAACGTTATTCCTTCAACTTGGAATAACGGAGATCGAAAGAGAGAGCGAAATGTCATTCTTCCACCTTGGAATGACGGAGATCGCGAGAGAGATCGAAATGTTATTCTTCCACCTTGGAATAACGGAGATCGAAAGAGAGAGCGAAATGTCATTCTTCCACCTTGGAATGACGGAGATCGCGAGAGAGATCGAAATGTTATTCTTCCACCTTGGAATAACGGAGATCGAAAGAGAGAGCGAAATGTCATTCTTCCACCTTGGAATGAATGACGGAGATCGCGAGAGAGGTCGAAATGCCATTCTTCCACCTTGGAATGACGGAGATCGCGAGAGAGGTCAAAATGTCATTCTTCCACCTTGGAATGACGGAGATCGAAAGAAAGAGCGAAATGTCATTCTTCCACCTTGGAATGACGGAGATCGCGAGAGAGGTCGAAATGTTATTCTTCCACCTTGGAATAACGGAGATCGAAAGAAAGAGCGAAATGTCATTCTTCCACCTTGGAATGACGGAGATCGCGAGAGAGATCTAAATGTTATTCTTCCACCTTGGAATAACGGAGATCGCGAGAGAGGTCGAAATGTCATTCTTCCACCTTGGAATGACGGAGATCGAAAGAAAGAGCGAAATGTCATTCTTCTTCCTTGGAATGACGGAGATCGCGAGAGAGATCGAAATGTTATTCTTCCACCTTGGAATAACGGAGATCGAAAGATAGAGTGAAATGTCATTCTTCCACCTTGGAATGACGGAGATCGCGAGAGAAATCGAAATGTTATTCTTCCACCTTGGAATAACGGAGATCGAAAGATAGAGCGAAATGTCATTCTTCCACCTTGGAATGACGGAGATCGCGAGAGAGAATGCATTTTGTAAAGAAGTAAGAAGGACTCAATGATTTTTGTAAAGAAAGTGGGACGTACCCGATAATTTTTCATAAATAAAGTGGGATGTACCCTGATCATTTTCGTAAAGCAACGGGACGTACCCTGATGGTTTTTCATAAAAAGGTGGGAAGAACCCGATAATTTTGTAAAGAAAGTGGGACGTACCCTGATAATTTTTGTAAAGAAACGGGACGTACCCGATAATTTTTTCATAAAAAAGTGGGAAGGACCCGATAATTTTGAGAGATAGGATTGAAAATGCCAGGGGCGAATAAAATGAGCCACAGGGGTAAATTTGTAAAATAGGCCACGGGGGCACTGGAGGGAAAACTGGATTGATATGATTGAAAATGCCAGGGGCACAAAGGGTTAAACAGGCCTATGGGGGACGAAATTGTAAAATTGAGCCTTCAGGGGCAAAATTGTAAAATCCAGCCACATGGGCTAAGTATGTCGCACGACTTAGTATGCCAAGTGGCTAGGTTTGTCGCGTGACATAGGTAGCCTGAATTGTACTTTACAGAACCTTTGGAATTGGACTGGAATTGCCGATACGGGTTGGAATTGGGTGACCAAAGAGGTCACACAACCAATCCTACTAAGAATGTGCCAAAAGCTTACGCACCATCGAGGAACGGGGAAAGAAAAGGTGACCAATGTGGTCGGATGGCTGAACCTTTTATGAAAGGCTACCTACGTATCCCGGAGGAATCAAGCCTTGATCGTAGTTCAAGCATCACTAGATGGTTAGGAACGATGTCTAGGATCCTTGAGGTTTTGACAATTAATGGAGGTTGTCACCTGAGGAAGCTAAAGCTTACGTCACTATCGAGTAAATAGAGGTAGCTATAGCTGGACAAACTTGAGCATACTTCTCAATCTGTGATAGAGGTAGCTAAAGTTGGATTTTTTTTTTGACAATTAGGAAACTGTCGCCTGGCGTTATCTCGTTATAACGGAAGTAACGAAGGCGCTTTTGGGAGAAAATGTTATCATTAGCAATTGGCACGTTACTTGAGCCTGGGGGTGATTTTTTTTCTTGGAAACATGGTAGGGGTAGTGCGGATGTACATATGGAATGTGTTTGGAAATTGTTTAAGACATGTTTCAAGCGGGTGGGGTCGTATCCCACAGGTGCGGACTGAGCTAGCTGTTATTCTTTGAGATGTTGTCAACGTGGACTAGGATTCCCTCTTGTTGAGGCCAGGTTTAAAACTCGGGTCTCGATGAATGTTCCTTTCTCACATTCTGGCATTTGAAGCTGATGCTGATAGGCTTTTACAACCAAAGACTAAAGCAGATGTCGAAGTGACCAAACCTCTCTTCTAGGGATGGATGCGACTTATCGGAGCCCCGGTCTGAGGAAGAACTTTCTGCAAAGCCCCATGAAAGATCCTTTCACTGGCAAAGCCCCGGTTGGATGAACTGAGCAGGCGAAGTCTTAGGTTTTGAAGAAGTGACTTAGTGAAGCCCCAATCTGATGACCTAGCGAAAATCTCAATATGATTGGTACTGCGGAAGTGATCCTGAGGTTGATCTGACCAAGACTGAATCCATCTAGGGACCTAGTGAAGAACCCGATGTGAACCCCAAAAATGGCTAAAGAAGCCCCAGTTTAAAGGAATGCTTTGACAAAGTTTTCGAGGCAGCCCTAATGCGAATTGTGGCAGAAGAGGGAAAACCTATCCCTCTCTCTCTCTTTTTTTTATTTTCTTTAGTCAATCAGTCAACCTTAAGAAGATGTGAAAGAAAAGATTCTCAGAAATTTATACATGCAGGGGCATATTTTTCGAAAGGTGGTAATGGATCCCGATTTTGTGTTATTTCGATGGCCTTATTCGATGTAGGCACAAAACTCGCTTTGGGTTTGACTCTTTTGAGAGAGTATAAGTGTAGAAAGGTTTGTAAAAAGTGTATGGAAGCCCCTGCTGACAGAAAATCAGTGTTTAGCACTATCTTTCCTAAGATGTAGAAAAGGAAGACTTGTCAAGACATCTGAAAACTTATTTTATTTACAATGATCACAAGATTGCTTAAAACCCTTTATTGATGTTCGGGTTATTCAACCATTAATCTCGATATGAACAAAAATTCTGATTAATCATGAGGAGAAAGTCAACCAGTGTCGAGGATCAAGGTTGGCTTGGTGTGAAAGAAAGGTTTGTGTATAGGGAGGTCATTGATGAGACTGGGTTTTCTGGGATTTGAATATGTCTATGGGAGAGGTCACTGATGAGACCGAAATTTTGGGAACTTGAATGGGTTTATGGGAAAGGTCATTCGATGGGACCGGATTTTCTGGGATTTGGATATGTTTATGACAGGACCATTTCTGGTTGCCTACGTTCCCCTCATTGTGAGGAGCTCAGGTCGCCGTAGTTCTGCTTTGGCCGGATTGTGTTTGGTTTTGGGAAATGGGATTTGTGATTCCTTTAGTGAAAAAGCTCGGATGAGAAGATTGGATGATGATGATGAGGCGTGGGCCTCGGGATGATTCCTTGACCAAGTCATTCTTGGACGACTGCTTCTGATTGCTTCCTCTTTCATTGGGGGAGAAAGGGTTTGCACGTGCCTACAGGCTTATGAAATGTTTCTGGCTTTGCTTCGACCACCCCATTATTATCGACAACTTTCATTCTCTGAGCTTTGATTTTTCCTGTCCGTCAAGCTTTTGATGGGCGGTACTGGGTCCTTGGCCTCATTTTTTTTTTATTTTTATGTACAACCCTGTTTTTTGCGTAGACCGCCTTTTTTTGGGATTTTCAGCCTAGCTGGGCATTACTCTTTTTGCACTAAGATTTTTTCCTTCTTTTTTTTTTTTTTATGTGCAACCACGTTTTTGCCTAGACTTGCCCTTTTTTGGGATTTTCGGCCTAGCGGTATTACTCTTTTGCACTACATTTTTTTGAAGCACACGAGGGCCAAGGCGAGCCCTGCTTGAACATTCTTGATACCCTTGAGGTCTGAGTCAAGCTCCTATGTCGTTGTCGACACGGGGTCAATCTTTCGAAGCTGAGTGGCCTTTTGTTGTCCCTTGATGTTGCCGCCGTCGTTGACTTGGTCAGGATGAAGGTGGGGGCATAATTGGGAAAGTGTATGGCTTGATGGAGGCCTTTTGTGGGATAAGGAAAGTGTATGGGGAAGGCATTAGTTGACTTTCTCACACTGATTAATCGGAACGTGAATTATTTCGAGAGATTATTTGTTGAGCAATGCAAGTGATCATATAAAAATAAAGCCATTTCATTAAATGTAATGTAGGTGTGCAAATAATGTCTTAAGTCTAGCAAGAAAAGAAGAAGACTCTTTTATAGAAAATTGAAGATTAAATACAATGTCCGTAGAGGACTTGATTGAAAGAGAAAAGTACTAGAACCTACGAAGGTTGACTGAGAGACTATATTTTTTTTACTCAAGGATAGGTAATCCCTAGACTAGCTACTCTTCGCGGGTCGGACTGCCAAGACGCTTGAGCTTTCCATTTTTCTGCTAGCTTTCTGAATTCCCTATCGCGGGCGAGCGGTGATCCGTTACATGCCCATGATCTCTTGGTGGAAGTGGAGGGATTTGAGTCCATGGAGCCGCTGGAGCAAGTACAAGTTGCCCAAAGAAATGGGTCGGAAAAGTCACGGGGGTGAACTTTGTTGACTGAGCATATTGATGGAAGGAAGTGAACACAGGAGGACTTTGAGGATATTGGGATCCATTTGGGAGGATTCAAAGCTGGGTCTTATACGAGGAGGCGAGGTGTTGGAGCCACGATGGCACAGGATGTTGGAAAGGGCGAGGGGAGTGGTCCTTGGCAAGGGATCATATGTGGGTGGAGGAAGGTATTGGTTATAAGTGGGGGAGTTGAGATGGCCGCTTCACGGAGTCTCATCTTCTACCATAACCGGGGAACCATTGGACTTAAGCGTGACTGAACTCCATGACGACGGAGTGCGTCAATAAGCATGGCTTGCTGTTCCTGATGAACCTTATGGACATTTTCCAAAGCCCAGACTAACTCTTCCTTCCTAACCATCTGATTTCCTGTACCCTCACTGTTTTTTGTCAAATCTGCCATTTTGACTCTTTTGTGACGATTACATTGAACCTGCTATGCGAACTTAGGGTTTTCTGCATTGAAAAGCCGCTGACCCGGTATTCTCACCTACTTCTTTCTCGCCTCAGGAAAGGGATAGACAAGGTTTAGACTCGGGGTAAACGAGGTTTAGACTCGGAGGTAAGTGTTTAGGCTGAAGGCTCAAGTAACATGCACTTATTTGCTTAAATTTTGCTCAAAACACATTTTTCTCCTAAGCCTAATTGATCGAAAAAGATTGGACCTTGGAAGGTAGAGATCGAAAATCGGAGATCGGACCGAGGAGGTCACGATTAGGGATTTGACCGCGAAGGGTCGAGATGGAAAAATCGGAGATCGGACCGAGGAGGTCTCGATTAGGGATTTGACCGCGAAGGGTCGAAATAGAAAATCGGAGATCGGACCGAGGAGCTCTCGATTAGGGATTTGACCGCGAAGGGTCGAGATAGAAAATCGGAGATCGAACCGAGGAGGTCGCGATTAGGGATTTGACCGCGAAGGGTCGAGATGGAAATCGGAGATCGGACCGAGGAGGTCGCGATTAGGGATTTGACCGCGAAGGGTCGAGATGGAAAATCGGAGATCGGACCGAGGAGGTCTCGATTAGGGATTTGACCGCGAAGGGTCGAAATAGAAAATCGGAGATCGGACCGAGGAGGTCACGATTGGAGATTTGACCGAGAAAGGTCGAGATCGGAAAAATCTGAAATCGGATCGAGGAGGCCTCGATTAGGGATATCAGAGATAAGAAAATGCAATTATGATTACATTAATTGTTCAAGTTTACTTAAAATCATGTCTTTTATTTATTCCTATTTGGTTGGAAAAGGGGGGTTTGCCCTTCTTTTTCGCAACTACTCTAGATCCTGGATCAGTGGGTTCCGTCACTACGTCTATAAGCCCCTCGTAGTCCACGTATTTCGACCTCCCGGGGTGGGCGGCCCGGCGAGGGTCCTATAGGGCACGCGGATCCCACCGACCGAGTAAAGAACGCTCTAACGGGTCTAGCGGGTCATAGGAACTTTCAACGCACGAGCGATGCGGATTATAGTCAAGGCAATACAGGGAAAGTCTCGTCTTTACCTGCCTTGATAGAATTTTGGGAATTTAGCTTGAGCGAATGACGTTTTGACTTTCGGTAATGTCCAGAGAAGATAATAGGCATGGGTCGGGCGGCAAAAGCCGGATGACACGGTGTCACATTGAACTTCGTTGCATACGCCGGGCGTGAGTCGAGTCGAAGTCAATGCGGGTCAAGATCTTGCCAATTTTTCCTTGTCGGAATTTTAGCGAGCTTCGCTTGAGCGAAAGATCTTTTGATTTGTTGGCAAAGACTCGGTCTTGACTCTTACGCATTCCGTGCGAGGTCAAGGTCAATAGTCAATGTCGGAGTCGAGATCTCGCGATTTTTCCTTGTCGAAATTTTGGCGAGTTCTTCTTCCGTTATGAACTAAGGCTTGACCTTTACGAGGGTATGCAGCGGGCTATATGACACGGACTAGACCAAAAACCAACCAAAAGTCACGGTTTTGAAACGTGTGACACGGGTGTGCATTGGTCGACCTTTGCCGCCATGGGGAGGTTGGGATGATTCCGTGCGCGCTCGGGAGCATCGTAAGGCTGTCCGTGATCTGCATTGGAACCACCCTCGGGTTTGAAGGACGTGCGTGCAAAAGTGTACAGGATATATCATGTGCGCGTAGTGTGCGGTCTCCTAAAAATGTTCCTTTTTGAGTTAAAACAGAGATTTTCAGAAATGTGTTTTAAAGGAATGATTTTCGGGACGGGGGAGAATGCAACACATAAGCACGTAAATTTTAAGGAGCCCCAATGATCATGGAGGCCGAGTAGCCCCTAGCTGCTAGGACTGCCAGATTAGCCATGATTTTTCCTGGTGGAATTGCCATTGAGGTCGCCCGGTCAAAATCCAATGAGGATTGAGCCGTACGACTGCATGGATCAATTTTCCAGGTTCCACTCCTTTTGCTATTTTTCGGGTTGTTTCCCGTTTCAAAGTATGCCCAGATTCCAAGATGCAAATGATGCAATGCATGGTAAAGAAAGCAAGCATGATTAATGAAATCGGCGACGGGAGTCTAACCCGCTCAAAGGGAAAAGCTTTCTTTCATTTTTTTCAAATTTTTTTTTCGAAAAGGGATACTGGTACGTGGGATTGTTAAACCACCGGTTATCCCAACTCCCACGTCAGGGAGTGTACAGGAAGGGCAAGTGGTTTCCACCTATATACCGAGTATCGATTTTTTGTTTTGAAAATAAAAGCTTTTCTCCTTTGGGACTTCCCCAGCGGAGTCGCCAAACTGTGAATGTGTGCCCAAAATTTGGATTCACGCGAGTTTGAAGACATCCGAGTTTAATTTGAAAAACGGAGTCGCCACGCCATTTTGATTTCCTCAAAACTTTGAAAAAAAGGTTTTATGGGTTCGGAGGTTAAGTTACCCCTTGGGAAGAACGGATCGTCGTTCACCCAAGGTGCCTTGCCGTAGCAAGTCTCCAAAGATTCCATTAATCGTGCTTGCTTGCGTGCTTTCTTGTGTGCATGTGTTTGAAAATAAGGGGGGAATGTCCCAAGTTATCTTCCGGACGTACAAACCATTTATTGGTTGTCGCTCGGGATTCCTTGGAATTTTATGTGTTCGGGATTATGATCCCGTCCTCATCTTGGACTTGTGATCATCGCTTTTTGTGACCTCGGGACCTGCTTGATCGAGAGAAATGACTCCCTTTATAGTCAAAGATGAGGTTCTTTAGGAAGGAATGTCCTTAGCCCATCAATCCTACACTTTAAGACGGTCGAGCTCATATAGATGCTTCATACTCGTCTTAAGCGATAATTGGAGATATAGGGTTCAAGGTTGTCCCTTTCTAAAGAAATCATGGAACCTTTAATGGAAGGAACGATGTAAAGATAGGATCTTTTACACCGGTCCGTTCCAAGGTTGCTAATGAGGACATGGGGGAAATGCATGCAAAAATGACATTTTAGTGAAAATATGACATTTTGGGTTGCAAAGGATGCTTTTGATTTAAAGAAATGACCTTTATGGTTTAAAGAAATGATTTTGTGCAAATGATGCATTTTTATGGAAAAAAAAATGACTTTTAATGCAAATGATGCACCTTTAATGTGAAAAAGAGATTTTAAATGCAAAGGATGCAGTTTGAGTGCAAAAAGAATGATTTTAATGCATGAAAATGGACTTTAGGTGCAAAGGATGCACCTTTATGTATGAAAATGATATTTTAATGAAAAGATGACATTTTATGTACATAGATACTATCTAAATTGCAGATAGACAATCACATTATAGCATGATGAGGGTTAAAATCAAATTACCAGCTGAACAGATGAAGGTTCTGCAAGCTGGCTTAAGTTGTCGCGTGACATAGGCTACCTATGTCGCGTGACATAGGCTGCCTATGTCGCGTGACATACTTAGCCACTTTGCAGAGTCTTCAGCAGCTGAGATCTACAGAGGTAACAAGGCCTTAAAATAGCCAAGTTACTTCACCAATAGGTCTCAGGGAGCAATTATTTCAATAGTGAACACTTTGAGAGGGCATGGATATGAGGGATCCACACTCTACTTGAAGTATTCAAGCACAACGCATAACAGGAATGACCAAAAATGCATTATCATGAGAATATGAATACAACATTCAGAGGCTAAACGAAACATGTCCAAACAATGGTATGGACAGAACATATGAATCAAGACATGAATATCCAAAATGTGACCAATAACCAGAACAATGCACAGCCATGGTATTGATTGCATAGCCACGGTATAAGAGAGATTGCATGGAAAATCAACACTCAGACTAACACAATCCAACCATTGTATAGCTAAAACATGTGGATCAATATATGAGCATCACAAGCATAAACTGATACAAAACAGATCCAATCACAGATTCACGGATTGCCAATAACGAACATGGAAATGGCAATGCACAATAAAAACAGAGAGAGAGAGCAAAAGGTTGAGATTCGTTACCCTCGTAGATCCACACTCTCTATACCACGTCGGTATAGGGAGCCTTCCAATCGGCTTCGGAACGAGATTCGAATCTCAGACGGAGTACATTTGCAGTTGCAAATATGTGTGCGTGCGTATTTTTGATGAAGACAGAGGAGTCTCTGTAACGACTTTGACGACGACGCTAAGGTCTGAAAAGGAACCGGAGCTGGTAGTGGTGGTGATCGTAATCTGTGAACTGAAAAGGGTTGGAAAGCCGAACCGTGGCGTAGAACAGGGGATACGAAGTTGGGTTATTGTTTGGTGAAAGGATGAATGAGGGAGTGGTGGAATGGAGGTGGAAAATCGGAGTAAATGATTAGGGAGAAGACCGGTGGTGAAGGGGATTGAGGAGGACGATTTAGGGCGAGCTCAGTGAGGGCTAGGTCGCCATCCCCGTCTAGAGCTAGAGAGAATGAGCGAGCTACTGTGTGTCTGTGTGTCGATTGGGATAGAAATGATGGAGAGGAACGATTAGGGACTGAGAGTTGGTGAGGACACCATTGGCGATGGAGAGCTTGAGGAAGAAGATTTTTGGGGGCCAACAATGGCTGTTTGCGTCTCCTTTGCGTTTAGTGAGAGAAAATGAGAGAGAGAGAGTGTGTCGTTATGACTTAGGTGAGATATCGGTTGAGAGCTTAGGTGAAGACTGCCATGGATGTCGATTTAGAGAGAGGGAGCTAGGTACGCCATTGGCATTTTTGAGAGGGGGAGCTTGAGCTAGAAGACGATTAGAGAGAGACTCCAAAACCGCCTAGAGAGAGAATGTGTCGTTGTGTGTAGTGAGAGAGAGGGTAGTGGGCGCCTCTTGTTTGTTTTGTGACTGTCAAATTCCCCCCCCCCCCCTGCCAAATGAGGATAATCCCTCTATTTAACGTTTTTTTTTTTTTTGGATTTATCAAGCCTAATCACCTTTCTTCTAGAAAGGTGCGAGGTGTCAATTTCTGGACCCTTCTTTCCAGCGAGGTCCTGCTTGGAATTTTAATTCCTTGCAGGTCCTTCCTTCCATGGAAAGCTAGGAAAAGTTCCCGAATGGCCCCTGAACTTTAGGAAAGTCCGGAAAATACCGAGAAACTTAACCGGGAGGCATTGAGCCAGATTTGGGTACTTACAACGGGGAGTCACCCAAAGATTTGACGGTACGGGGAGTCACCCAAAGATTTGACTGTACGGGGAGTCACCCAAAGATTTGACTGTACGGGGAGTCACCCAAAGATTTGACTGTACGGGGAGTCACCCAAAGATTTGACTGTACGGGGAGTCACCCAAAGATTTGACGGTACGGGGAGTCACCCAAAGATTTGACTGTACGGGGAGTCACCCAAAGATTTGACTGTACGGGGAGTCACCCAAAGATTTGACTGTACGGGAAGTCACCTAAAGATTTGACGGTACGGGGAGTCACCCAAAGATTTGACTGTACGGGGAGTCACCCAAAGATTTGACGGTACGGGGAGTCACCCAAAGATTTGACTGTACGGGGAGTCACCCAAAGATTTGACGGTACGGGGAGTCACCCAAAGATTGTGAGAGTATGACTATGTGGGAGTTACCTGAAAAATAAGGATTTTGACTGTGTGGGAGTCACCCGGAAAAAATAAGGATTTTGACTGTGTGGGAGTCACCCGGAAGAAATAAGGATTTTGAGTTTGTAAATAATAATAAAAGAGTATATCTTTGAAAAAACGGATTTTATCAAAAGCCTGGTCAAACACTTGGACCAAGGATTACGTTACCGAGGCGGGGAAAGAAAGGGTCGATCGGCCCTATGTCCTGATTGACCAAGGGCAGTTGACGAGGATCCGCGTTGCTGAGGTGAGATCTGGACCGTTCGTTTGATCCAGAAGAACCACAAAATAAAGTGCCGATCGGCCCTTTCTTTCATTGGTCAGATCTTCGGCCGATCGGCCTTTATATCTGCCTGGCTTCTTCTTCTTTTTACGCCTTCTTCTTCTCCGTCGAGTATACGGATTCTGGGAGCTCCTTTTGCCGGAAAATTTTTGAGTGCCTTCGTTGTTTTTGTGTCGAATTTGCAAGGGATTTTGCCATGGATAATCCGGATTGGGTTGATGATGCGATTGCCTTGATGAATCGCCCATATTATCAATCGTTGGGCTCATACACCGGTGATATGGATGGTCTCTTTAGCTATGGCAGTGGTGTTGGCGCTAGTGGACATGGTGCCGGGGGCAGCCACGGTTCTGGCGATTTTGGGAGCGGTTATGGAAATATCGGTGGTGGTTTTGATGGTGGTTATGGTGGTGGCTTTGATGGCAGCCATGGCGGCAGTCACGGCGGTCACGGTGGCAGTTATGGTGGCAGTCACGGCGGCAGTCATGGTGGCAGCGGTGGTGGTCACGGCGGTCACGGCGGTAATGGCGGCGGCAACTGTGGTAATGGCGGCGGCAATGGCGGTAGTGATGATGAAGAGGAAGGTGACCACGGCGCCGGGGAGAGCGATAGGAGTGACGCTGGCGGGGACCTTGAGGCTAGGAGGCGACGGGCTTCGCGCAACTACAGACCTTCGAGTCTGCATTTTCCGTTGTACAATCAGTCTGATTTTTACGCGGGCTTGGATTTTCACGGGTCCACGGGGCTTCGCTCCCGTGTTGGGATGAAGGTACAAGAATTTTTTATTTAACAACAAAATAATTCATGCATGTACAAAGTGTTTATTATTTTAAATGCGATTAATGACACATACCTATGCTGTGTTTACCTGCGGGGTGAAGAAGATGAAGGGACGTAGCTCCCTTAAGGCAGTAGGAGAGTTGTGGGCGTCCTTGTCGGCCGGTGAAGGTGGTCCTCGTGAGAGGGTACAGAGCTTGGGGCTGGCTCCCTTTTTTGACATGGTCCTACAGATGGGCCAGACCAGGAAGTGCACTGCTGTGGTGAAGGCGTGTCGGGAGTTCTGGTGGGACACGACACATACCTTCCATTTGAGTTGGGGGGAGGCCACGATTACTCCTACAGACTTTGCCGTTCTTACCGGCTTGAGGTTCACGGACATAGTTCTTCCTTACGATGATACTCTTCATGCCGATTCAGCTCGTCAGGTCCAGTTGTTTGGTGCTAGCTTGGGCTCGAGTAGAAATTTCGGTGTTGATGCGGGGAAGCTGTATAGGCTTGTTATGACTGCTATTGATCAGTATAGAGTTGGCCAGTACGGGCTTGATGCGCTTGTTCGAGGATTCCTCTGGTATGGCTTCTCAGTGGCCCTCTTCCCCAACTCAGGCCCAGTATGTCGGTTTTCTTTGTTGGGTGCCTTAGCTGATTTGAGTCTGGTGCGAGATATCTCGTGGGGAGGGGTCGGCTTGGCCGAACTGTATCGGGCCCTTGATACTGTCTCGAGGTCTAATACCTCTTCCTTTGATGCTTTTCAGTTTGTTCTGGAGGTATGCCAACTTTTGTCATTTTTATTGTCCTCTTACTTATTACTTGTCTTTCTGTCCTTATGAATATCTGCTTTCCGTGTCTTTTGCAGGCATGGGTCTATGATATTTTCAGCGTCGCGCCGTTTACTTTGCGTGACCAGACTCGGGATGTGCCTGTCTTGCGCTATTGGAGGAAGGAGAACCGGATTGAGGGGGCCCAGAAGACGGTCCGTGAGTACGAGGCGAGGCATTCTCGATGGTCCCTGTAGGATCGAGTTCTTGCTTTACCCTTGGACTCCTGAGGCCTTAGAGACAGTTGGAGATGTCCGGGATGTGACTGCTTCCCGTAGATTGTTGGTTAGTTTGCTTGCTGATGAGATGTACTTGGGTGAGCGGGTGGCGAGACAGCATTATGCGTGGGCTCCGCTTTATGCGCCCCAGCATCCTCCCAGGAATATGTGGTATCCCAACCGCTTGGCGAGGAGGGCGGAGTATCTGCAGGGGATCCCTGCTTCTGAGTTCCGGCTTGATATGGATTATATGACTTTTGTGGAGCATTTTCTGAGGTCACCGCAGGTGGTGAGGCGGGCTGCTGAGGCTGCCGGTATAGGGGAGCAGGGCTTAGTTATCCCCGAGCTGATGGGTGCTGGACATCCCGAGATTGTAGACATGCCTCCGTTTCCCGACCATTTCTTTGTGCAGATGGGCGACGGGCAGGTGAGGGTAGATTTGACGCCCACAGAGGCTGACGAGGTCGAGGCTGCTCAGCTTCCTCCAGATAGTGCCGGCGGGGTATACCTCTTACTTTTCCCTTTTATGCATCGATTATTATGTCTTAGCCATGGTGTGACTCTCGCGCCTGATTTTGCAGGTTACCCGGGATTCTTACGTGCGGGCTGTGAGGCAGACTAATATACTGAGCCGTCTGCTGAGGAGTGCAGTGCAGACACTTTCTTGCCAATCTCGGAGGTCGGTGGACGTAGATCCAGTGCAGCGGAGACAGCGATCCCATGATGAAGGTAGTTCGACCTCTAGATTTTCCCGTGGTCGCGCTTCGACCTCCCGTCGGGGTCATTAGGGCTTTTTATTTTGTAATTCCTGTAGGGAAAAAGTAGGAAAGAAACATGCAGACTCTATTTTGATGCTGACTCACTGATGTAATGCAAATGCTTTATGTACAAGTTTAATGAGTTAATTTGAATGTTAGTATTTTCTATTTATGGACATTTTCTATTTTTGTACACTGCAATGAGAAGTTATCCTAGAAATCGACGTGTCAGGACGTCACCCTATGGTTTAGAGAGGAGTTTTGTCTTTTAGGCTCGATGCTAGGGTTTTGGGAGGCATTTGTCACCTAGGCTTGAGGCTAGGGTTTAGAAAGGTATTTGTCACCTAGGCTTGAGGCTAGGGTTTCGAGAGGTATTTGTCACCTAGGCTTAGAGCTAGGGTTTTGAGAGGTATTTGTCACCTAGGCTTGAGGCTAGGGTTTAGAAAGGTAATTTGAGCTGAAAGGTTATGGTTTAAGCAAGGCGAGGCTGAGTGGGTGTCTATGGTAGAAGATGGGATTGGGTAAGCTTGATGTCCAGAGGTAAGGGGCAGGACCGAGTCATCTTGATAAACTTGAAGATTTTGAAAATTTGTGGAGACCAAAGAGTGATTTTGTAAACAAGGTGCCAAAGAGGATAGCATTTTGAAAGCATGTTTATTTGATAAGGAGGCCTTATGATTAATTACATTTCTAACTAACTCAAAAGAGTTTGCCATATGCTGATCTTGATGATAAGAGATGCCCTTCTTGCTAGATATGACTTCATTGGAGCTCCGATTCTTGTTAGAGCCCCTGGCCTTTTCTGAAGAACCACATAGTCGACCCATTTTCGTTGAGGGGGGCTTCAAATGTTTGATAAAGTGACCTTGGCGAAGCCCCAGTCGATGATGCAAAGCAAACCCGAAGGGAATCTGAGAGCACAGCTTAACGAAAGCCCCAGCTTGGAGAGATTCAATGTATCCCTATTGCAGACAGAGTCATCTTGTGGCCATGGAGGCGACCCATCGTTTCGCAAGACAGTCAATTAGTCGCTGGACAAGACTCGGAAATGTATATGTGCAGGGGCACATTTTTCGAATGTGGGAATGGATCCCGAATTTGTGTATGACACTCTCGCTTTTGGGTTTGACTCTTTTGGGAGAGTATAAGCATCACAAGGTGTGGAAAAGTGTATGGAAGCCCCTGCAGACAGAAAGACAGTGTTTGGCTCTATTTTCCTATGATGTAGAAAAAGAAGACTTGTCGAGACATTTGAAGAATTGTTTTATTCAGAATTATATTTTGATTGCTCGAGAATGGACCTTACTGATTGGTTTATCAAATTCCAATTATATAAGTAAACAAATAATGACTGCTTTGATTAGAAGTTGGAACAAGAGAGAGAGAATCGATTGATGGTGAAATCTGGCTTGACTTTAGAAGGAGAAGGATGTTCCGTTGTTACTTGCTGCTCTGGGCTGTTCGGCAGTAATTGTGGTGCGGGCTGCCGCTACATTGATCTTCTTTATGGGAAAGAATGAAAAATAGAAAAAAGATTGGAGGGAGAAAAAGGAAAAGATTGGAGGGGAAGAAAATCTGGGATTTGACTGATTATAGCCCCTTCTATTTTTTCATTCCTTCAAGTGAAGATTTTTTGTTCCTTTATTCTCGCAAGCCGAGGGGAGTAGTCCCTGGCGCGCGTCTCCTTGCTTTTACCGGAGTGCCGCTGAGAGGCACGGATGCGAAGCCCCAGTGAGACTTTTGCAGACAGTGTTTGAGGAGTTGAATAAACGAATTTCAAGAATAGGACGAGTTCCCAAACTTGGAGAGGGTATGTAATATGCTCACGTGAGATAACAAGTGACTCAAAAGGAGAATACCATCCGGTAGCGGTTGTAGCTGGGCTTTGGGTTGCGATCGATCATTGGGTGATGCTTAACATGACCTCTTAAAGTGAGAGGTCGGCTGGGCCTTTTGCTGAGAGGTTGGTTTGAGGGATGTGTTTGGGATCTCTAGGGTGAAGGGATTTTTTTGTTGCTTCTTCAGAACCTCTAAGAGTGAGGTTAATTTTGATTTTGACGCGGTCAAGGGTGGTGATGGAATCCTCTAAAAGTGAGAGGATGGATTTTGGAATTGGTTTACGGGATTTGTCCAGGAGGGAATCTTTTGTTGCTTCTTCTCGCGAGTTTGTTGTGATTTCAGCAGGTAGTTTGATCATGGTAGGACCTTCACTCGATGTCTCATTTTCACAACCTTTGGGATGAGAGGTTCACTTCGGGGTGATGAAGGTTTTTTTTTTTTTTTTTGACACCCTCTTCTTGAGAAAAGCCTTTGGATTTGTTTGCTCGCGATAGCCCCTAGTGTATGCCTTAGGATGCGTTTACCTTTTCCCTCTTGGGCTTGGAGGTGGTCCCTTTTTTTGTGAGTCGAGGGAGCCCCTTGTATGGGCTTCTTCCTTAGGGTTTCAAAACTTGTCGATCTTGAAATGAAAGGGTATTATTTAGTGAGGGTAAGGTTATGGCTTCCTATGGTGAGAGGTTTAAGCTTCAATCGCTACTGGATAGCATTAAAAGAGTATTTAAAATAAATGCAAAACTCATTTAACCGACTTATTAAGTAAGGCAAAATATATTCAGACCATGAGAAAGATATGTGAGCATATTCAACGAAAGCTTAACGATCAAATGGAAAAACAGAGGAGACGCGAGATTGGGGGGTTGGTGAGCCCCAAGTTGATATTCATGTAGCACTTGCGAAGGATAAGAACAACTCTTTGCATCTTCTTTAAATTGCAGTGGCGTGAGCAGCTATTTTCTGATGATGAGCAACAACGGTCTTTGTGCTTGTCTTGACCATATGGAAAGGAGGTTAAGTGGGGGAGAGTGTATTTGGGGAAGTGTATGTTCGAGGGAGCATAGAGGGTGTGTACAAGGAGAGGGTCTGGAGATAGTGTACGAAAAGTATATGGTGGAGTATGGAGAGAGTGTATGGGAGAAGGGTGTATAGAGATGGTGTATATGAGGAAGGGACAGTGAGTTGTTTACTCCAATCAAAGCATTCATTCATTGTTTACTTTATTAGCCGGTGAGTTTATCAGTGAGATTATCAATCACATGATAATTATCAATAAAACAATCTTCTTGAAAGTAAAGCGAGATTATGTCTCAAGTCTAGAGAGAAAAGAAAGAAAGACTCTTTTATTATTGAAGTAACTAATCTAAAGTGGATATTACATACCGATGTCCAAAGTGGACGTAAGAAAGACACACTAGAACCTACTAAATGAATGAATCTAAATATTCCCTTGGAGGGCGAGGGTTCCTTCATCAATGAGGCCTTGGATTTTCCCTTGGTTGATCAATATTTGAATTAAATGCTTCAGTTGCACACATTTGTCAGTGGTATGCCCGGCGTACTTGTGGTATCTGCAAAACTTGGATTCATCCAAGTTAGCTCTCTTGTTAACAGGCTTGTAGTTCTCGAGCGGCTTGATCAAATTCTTTCCCACCAAAATGTCGAAGAATTCACCCACAGGCATTCCTAAGTCATCGAAATGTTCCTTGCCGATTTTCTTCTCTTGGATTGAATTTGGGGGTGACTTGGGTATTGGTGCCCTTCGTTGGTTGGTGGCCATAGCAGGCATCCTGAAGGAGAAATTTTGATGCGTTGAACCATAAGTGGGACCATAAGCATGTGGATGGTAGGGACCCTGGAATTGAACAGGAGGAGGAACTCTTCTCAAGTATTCTTGGATGTAGGACAAATGGTGCTGCTCAATTTCATGCATGTCTTTGAGGAGGTTGATCACTCCCATCCTCATGTTTGAGACTTCTTTGAGGGCTTCAATGCTTTTCTCCAGAGACATGATGTAGAATTACAGCCAGAACATATGGCAGAGTCAAACCAATGAGTTGAATTAGACTTATAATTTATCTTAAGGCATCTTGAGAAAAATAGTTGATCTCCACAATTTGAGAGTTTGACCGGGCTGAAGTTGCCTACGTAACCCTTACCATTTAAGATACGAGTCTCAGGTCACCGTAGTTCGAGGGGGGGGCCCGATTGGTGATACAACCAGGTTTGTAAAAGAGGAAGAGGAAGATGACTCGATCCTTGGTCAAATGAGGGTGAGCTAATTGGACTTGGAGGAGGATTGGCCTTGGTTGGTAAGTTGGCTTTGGTAGGCCCTAGATGGTGGTTTGGTCGAGAGAGGTTTGCCCTAGGTGGATTTTTGGCTGAAAGGTGCTAGAGATAAGAATCTAAACTATGGATGGTTTTAAGGCTAAGGGAGCAGACTATGGAAGGTTCAAGAGATGGGAGGTAGAACTTTGAAGGGTCCTAGATTGAAGGATAGTTAAGCATTTTATTTACAAAAGAGCCCTCTATTTTTATAGAACCTACTCTTGGTTGGAAGGGATACCCCTTTTTCGCAACTAACTAAGGGTCCTAAAGTGATGGATCCTAACGACTATCCGTCTCATATAGACATTTAATATGATATTTATGGAAAGTACTACAGACCTATGATAGGACAAGATCTTTTAACAAGCGCTCAACCTTACATGGCACGTCTTTTAAAAAGGAAATCAATTTTTTAGTGCTCTTTTCTCTCTATAGATCTTGGCTTATCACTGATTCGTAGTGACTTATCATAAAGACCTTATTAATTGTCTATATGAAAAGACTAGTCAAACCAACCGGTCACATGGAGTGTATTCCTAGCAAAGTGGGTGACACAAGGGTTAGATTTCAGGCTCCCACCGTGCAGCCGAAGCGCACTGATGAGTGGATGGCCAAGTGAGACTCGGAAGGGAGGCGACATGATCACCATACTTCCCGCACTTTGGCTTCTCCGATGGGTTAAAGGGTGTCTGTGCAGTGTGACACGGACTCTAGTGCTAGTGTGAGGTAAAGGAGTCTAATTCTTTTTAAAGAAGAAAAAAGAGAGAGAATTTTTTTTAGGAGATGCATGCATGCAATGCAACAATTAAGAATAAAGAAAATAAAAGAGAAGGCAAAATACAACACCACAAAGGAAAACGAAAGTCTGACCCACTAAGTTTGAAAAAGTTTCAAAACAGTCCCCAGCAGAGTCGCCACTGTGAATACCCCGTCCCGATGCAACGCGCATTCGGAAGTTTGAAATAAATAATCATATAATGTCGGACCGAAATGGGATATTCATTAAGTGACACTCGCTTTAAACCACATTAAAATATTAATTTAATTTTGAGAGTCGCCACGCCACTTTGATATAGCCCAAAGCTTTGAAAAAAGGCTAAGCATTTGATTGGGTTCGGGGGTCAAGTTACAACAGAAGAAGAAACGCTATCACTCATATTGCCCGACGGATCGGTCTTTCTAGCATATGGGGTGTTGGTTGTGTGCGGTGTTTACATGAATAGATAGAAGAAGCGGGATCATGCATAAGGAGGAGGGGAGAGAAAGAATTAATTGATGATCACACCCTAGAACCTTTGAGTTAGGCCCTCGGAAGGTGCGCTAATCAATGTTCATCCTTGGGGAATTGTTGATCATGGGATAATTATTACTAAGGTGAAAGGTAAGAAATAGTTCCTAGATCCATTGGGTTTCTTGGATGAAACCTTAGATCATCCTCGGCTATACATATTTAAATATATTGAAATAGTCCTAAATCTAGCATAAAGGCATAATTAAAACATATTAAACATGCAAGTAAACAGCAATAATAATAATAAAGGATGGAATAAAAGACTTACCAATTGTAGCAAGGCTATGGGATTCGAATCTAGCAAGATTCGAATAATATTGAGAGATGTACGGAAAGGAGAATCAAGTATAGTCTTGACTTCTCCGTGGGAAAATATGTTGTGTGATGATGTGTGGAAAGGAAATTCAAGTATAGTCTTGACTTCCCTCTTGAAAATTGTGTGTGATGGAACAAATCAAGTGTAGTCTTGATTTCTTTTTTGAGAATCCGTGTGTTGTGGAAATAAACCAAGTTTAGTCTTGATTCGTATACCGAGAGAACGTGTGTGGGGAGATGTGGGGAAAAAACTGTGTCCTGAGTGGGTACCGAGTGCACGTATTTATAGTGCTTGGGGAATGGGCTGGACCAAGGAAATGGTCGATCGGCCCTAATAATAAGGGTCGATCGGCACAATCAAGGAAGGGTCGATCGGCGCTTTAAATAAAGGTCGATTGGCATTAATAAAAAGGGGCGATCGGCACTAATAGAGAAGGGCCGATCGGCACTTCTTCCTGGCGTACTTTCCACGCGTACTGCTGACGGTGGAGGAATTAAGAATTAAAAGATTTTAATTAGGGTTTTTGGTCAACCCTAACCAAATCAGCCCAAAATATTTAAAATACCTTTTTTAGGGCCGGGTACTAACAGGAACAAGAATATAATGATTATGTAATTAACTTGAAGACATCACTTAGAGCTACTAGATTACTTTTGAGGGGTGGGCAAGCATTTCGGGGCCATGATGAGGGCAAAAATTCTTCTTACCAAGGTCATTTTCTTGAATATGTAAGTGAATTAAGAGAGGTTCACGGTCAACATGAATGTCGTAGATGACTTCCCCTGGCCATTAAAAAATAACTTGCAAGGGCATGTGCTTTTTTAACCACTTCAAAAATTTGTAGAGAGATTGGGGATGATGTATTCACTATTTTTGTCGACGAATTCGGTGATTGTTCTATGAAAGAACAAATGAGGCTTGTTGTGGGTTATGTTGATTTCAAAGGTGGTGTTGTGGAAAGACTTTTGGGGATAGAACATGTGAAAGAAACATATGCCATTTCACTTAAAAATGTAATTGAAGACATTTTGACTAAGAATAAGTTGAGTATATCTAAGATTAGAGGTCAAGGGTATGATGGAGCAAGCAATATGAGTGGTTATGAAAATGGATTAAGAACTTTAATTCAAAATGAGAATCCTTCTGCATTTTATGTTAATTGTTTTTCTCATCAACTTCAATTGCCACTAGTTGCGGTTGTGAAGCGTAATATTGATGTGAGTGCTTTTTTCGGGTTTTTAATCAAGTTGTGAATATAATTGGATATTCTAACAAAAGACAAGAGTTGCTTCGAGACAAACAATTTGCCCATTTAGCCGAAATTATAGAGGAGGGTTTGGTGGAAATCAGTAGAGGTTTGAATCAACAATTATCTCTTCCGAGGGCCGGTGATACTCGTTGGGGGTCGCATTACAAGACTCTTACGAGTATAATGAGTTTGTATGGTCCGATAATTAAAGTCCTTGAAACAATTGTTGAAGATGCTTCTTGTGACGTTCGTGGACAAGCAAGCACTTTGATAAATGTGTTACATGATTTTCGTTTTATTTTCATGTTATATTTGATGGTTAATGTTTTAGGAATTACTCATGATTTGAATTTGGCTTTACAAAGACGTGAGGAAGATCTCTTGAATGCTTTGAATCTTGTCACAATTGGCAAACGTCGACTTCAACATAAGAGGGATAGTGGATGGGAAGTACTCTTGAATAGTGTGGTTGAAATTTGTATGAGACATGACATTGATGTGCCGAACATGGATGGACCTTTTTACTTGTTGAAATCCCGTCGTCAAGGTTCATTTGTTACTAATCTACATCATTACAAGAATGATTGTTTTTTTAGTATTTTAGATGTGTAATTGAAAGAACTTGATGAAAGGTTTAACGTGGAAAGCACCGAACTATTACAATGCGTAGCATGCTTGAGTCCTTCCTCGTTGTTTGCTTCTTTTGACGAGGACAAATTGATGAGGATGACACAATTGTACCCTAATGATTTTTTGGAAGAATGTGAATCATCTATCCGCAATCAATTGACTAATTATATTATGGATGTTAAGTTAGATTCTCGTTTTTTAGATTTGAAAGGCTTGTTGATCTTTCAACAACACTTGTGGAAACCAAAAAGAGAGAGAGACTTACCGTGTGGTTTATAAGCTTGTGAAGTTTGCTTTGCTTTTGCTGGTAGCAACCGCAAGTGTTGAGCGGGTTTTTTCAGCTATGAAGCATTTGAAGGGCGACTTGAGGTCTAAGATGGGGGATGAATGGTTAAATGATCATTTGGTAACATTTGTAGAAAGAGATGTATTCATGACTATTAGTGATGATGAGATTTTAGCTTATTTTCAAAACATGAATCCTAGGAAGCATCATATGTAAATTGTGTTTATTTTATATAATGTTGACATATTAAAGCCTATTATATTTTTATACGTAAATGTATTTGAATTTTAGTTTTACGTTTTTTTTTTTTTAATTAAGAATAGGCATCGATGCTATTGGTGTAGATCCGCCACTGCATGTAACGGCTGGAAATTCACGCGTGCATTCGGTGAAGACACGTTTTTCATTTTGTATTCTTGAGTTTTGCCTGACTTGAAGTCGGCTTTTGTTCTCTTTACTGCTGGAAACATGTTCTGTTGGTGATTTTAGTATCATCAACTTATTTTATTGTAATGGTGATTTACTAAGAGATCAATGTGATTCGTTTTAGACTCGGATACGAGTAAGGGAAAGTGTGGAGTACACACTCGTTTGAGCTAAAACGAAGTCAACCTCGATAAAGAAGTAAAAGTAAAAGGGTAGCACATTTTGCTGATGTGCTCGGCCGAGCAGAGTCCTTGACTCGGCCGAGCAGAGCATAGCAGATTGTCCAAGTTTACGGAGCTGACCTTGCTCGGCCGAGGCATATGCCTTGCTCGGCCGAGCGGTATGGCTGCTGGCCGTGCAGTTCAAATGACACGGCCGTGCAGCTGGGCAAATTGTCATGGGACATCTTTGCTCGGCCGAGCGAGTCCCTTGACTCGGCCGAGCAGTTCCTGAACAGGTGCCGGTTCAAAATGAAAAGACACATCGCTTGGCTAAAGTTATGTCTTTTGATTGTACCCTTTATCTGATACCTTTCCATCTGTATAAATACAGATGTTTGATCTCATTTGTAACACACACAACATACAAGTGAATTACAACAATAACGAAAGCAATCAATTCTCACAGTTTAGATTTGTTCTCTTTGCCTAGAAACAAATTGAGTGATTGTCTTATCCCAATAAGGATTTCGTGTAACCCAGGCATTAAGGGTCGAAATACTTTATTCGGAAAGTGGATTATACACGATTCAATCATATATCCGGCCATAGTATCAAGATCGAGACCCTATTTCCCCTACAAACGAATAAAGTATTTGGTGATACTCATGGCTACTGTGAAGGAGATGACAACAAAGTTTGGAAAGCTAGACAAGTTTGAAGGGCAAGATTTCAGACGTTGGCAAAAGAAGATGCACTTCCTTTTGACAACATTAAAGGTGGTGTATGTTCTATCTACTCCAATTCCAGAATTGCTTGAAGAGGATAACTTGGAGGCCGTCAGACGTAGATCGAAGTGGGAGAACGATGACTACATCTGCAGAGGACACATATTAAACGGTATGTCTGATTCTCTCTTTGACATCTATCAAAATGAGGAATCTGCTAAAGAGTTATGGGATTCTCTTGAATCCAAGTACATGACAGAGGATGCTTCTAGTAAGAAGTTCCTTGTGAGTAATTTTAATAATTACAAGATGGTCGATTCAAGACCTGTCATGGAACAGTTCAATGAACTCCTTAGAATCCTTGGACAATATACACAACACGGGTTGAAGATGGATGAGTCAATATCGGTTTCAAGTGTGATTGATAAGTTGCCTCCCTCCTGGAAGGATTTCAAACACACTTTGAAACATGGTAAAGATGATCTGTCTTTGGTTCAACTTGGTAGTCACTTGCGCATAGAGGAATCTCTAAGGGCGCAAGAGAATGACAAAGACAAAGGAAAGGAAGTTGATGGACCATCGGTCAATATGATTGATGATGGTAGAAACAAAAACAAAGGAAAGAAACGCAGTTTCAATGACAATGGTTCTGGTCCCAACAAAAAGCCTAAATTGGCTTGTTGGAAGTGTGGCAAATCTGGTCACTTTAAGAAGGATTGTCGTGTTGGAAACAACAAGAAAGGCGCAAGCACAAGTGGTTCGGGAAAGGGGTCTAAGGACCATTCTGAAGACCAAGGATGATGCTATTGCGTGGTGGATTGATTCCGGTGCCACAACTCATGTTTGTAAAGATCGTTATTGGTTTAAGACATATGAACCAATGGAAGACGGATTTGTTCTTTACATGGGTGATGACCATTCCGCTCCTATTCAAGGAAAAGAAGTGTGGTGTTGGAATTCAGTTCGGGAAAAACTATTTCTTTGTTTAATGTATTGTATGTACCAAAACTTCGTAAGAATTTGATTTCTGGTCCTGTCTTGAACAAGTGTGGATATAAACAAGTTTATGAATCCGATAAGTTTACCTTATCGAAGTTTGGTGTATTTGTAGGATTTGGTTATAATGGGATGTTTATGTTGAATTTAAAAAAAATAAATAAAATTCCTTGTTCTGTTTATATGACTTCTGTTATTATCAATTCTTCATAATGTCATGCTCGGTGGAAAATGTAATATTTCGAAAGGCTTTCAATTCTTAATGTAAGATTATCCCATTTTTGAACATAGCCACCATCATTAGATGCGTTGTGAGTTTGTTCAAATGCATAGCCACGCATTTAATAATGTGTTGTGAGTATGCGAATCTACTTGCTTTGGTTGAATATTTATTCACCATTAAGTTAAGAATTGATAAGTATTTCGGCTGAATCTCAAATGAATGATCATTTGATTGAGGTACCAAGTGAGACACTCGAACCTCGTAAAAGTAAAAGAGCAAGGAAAGCTAAATCATATGGTTATGATTTTCAACTATATTTAGTTATGGGATCAAGAGATCAAATTGAATCTCAATACTCTTACTGTTATAGTATAGAGGAGGATCCAAGAACCTATGATGAAGCAATAAAATCTCGAGACGCTGGTTTTTGGAAAGAAGCCATCGATGATGAGATTGGTTCTATTGTGGAAAATAATACATGGGTCTTGTCTGATTTACCACCAGTACATGTAAACCTTTGGGGTGCAAATGGATCTTCAAAAGAAGATGAAAATCGATGGAACTATCGACAAGTTTAAAGCTCGATTGGTAATCCAAGGCTTTAGACAAAAGGAAGGGATCGATTACTTCGATACCTATGCACCAGTTGCTCGTATCACTACTATTAGATTTCTGATAGCTCTGGCAGCTATTCAGAATCTATTGATCCATCAAATGGATGTCAAAACAACATTCTTAAATGGTGATTTGGAAGAAGAAGTGTATATGAAGCAACCTGAAGGATTTGTTATGCCAGGTAATGAGCATAAGGTATGTAAGTTAATTAAGTCATTGTATGGGCTGAAGCAAGCACCTAAGCAGTGGCATCAAAAATTTGATGAGGTTGTTTTGTCGAATGGTTTTGTATTTAAATCAATCCGACAAATGTGTATATAGCAGATTTGATGAAACCGGTAAAGGTGTAATCATCTGTCTATATGTAGATGACATGTTGATTTTTGGCACAGACCAAAATGTAGTTGATAAAACTAAGAAGTTTTTGTCATCAAAGTTTTCTATGAAGGACATGGGAGAAGCCGATGTAATTCTTGGTATAAAGATTAAACGGATGAACAAGGGGATTGCAATTTCACAATCTCATTATATTGAGAAAATTCTCAAGAGGTTTAATTGTGATAATTGTTCTAAAGTTAGTACTCCCATGGATCCTACTGAGAAACTTGTATCAAATACTGGTAAACTCTGTGTCACGGCTCGAATACTCAAAAGCCATTGGCGGTTGATGTATGCTATGACGGGCACTCGACCTGATATTGCTTATGCAGTTGGAAGATTGAGTAGGTTTACTAGTAATCCTAGTAGACAGCATTGGCATGCTATAACAAGGGTGTTCAAGTACTTAAAAGGTACTATGGACTATGGTTTGTGTTATAGTGGACATCCTTCTATATTAGAAGGTTATACCGATGCTAGTTGGATCAACCAAGAAGATTCATCTTCTACTAGTGGTTGGGTGTTCTTGCTTGGAGGAGGTGCCATTTCTTGGGCTTCCAAAAAAACGGACATGTATTACACATTCTACAATGGAATACGAGTTTGTAGCATTGGGCTTCTTTGGAAAAGAAGCGAGTGGCTTGAACTTGATATATGAGATTCCATTATGGCTAAAACCGATATCACCAATGTCTATCCATTGTGATAGTGCTTTGCCACCTTGGCTAGGGCCTATAGTCGGATTTATAATGGCAAGTCTAGACACTTGGGTGTCGGACATAGTATGATTCGGGAGTTAATCATGAATGGTGTGATATCGATTGAATTTGTTCGATCGCAACAAAATTTGGTGACCACTTGACGAAGGGGTTAGCCGAGAGACTTGGTAAATAAGTCTCGCACGATGGGAATGGGATTAAAGTCCATTTAATCCTCTAATTGTGAATACCCAATTCCCTTTTAATACAACGTTAAAAGCTTGAATTCAATGTGGAAAGCTCGCGGTTGGAGATTGGAACACATGTTATTATCTTTCCCAAGGTATGTGTTCAGACCTGCAAGTAAAGGTTAGGTTGAAGAATATCTTCTTAATAGTTCCTTTGGAAAATTGCAAATGCAGGTGCAAGATTAAAGGAACTACCTATGTGGACATGAAGTTTTGCCGCTTCAAGAAGCTAGGACTTGGCTTCCTATATGTTCACTAATGGATATGGACACATGGCTTGTAAAGTGTCAAGATTAAACAAAGAGAATTGTACTGAACTTATGTGTATAGTATCTTGTGTATTCATATGAGTTGACGGGTTCAATCGTTACGACACCCCGATTCTCGAGTATTTGAAATGTGTATTATACTAAGATGAAAATTCAATCGCAAGACATTTTCATTTATGCATTCGTTTGTTTCGTTATTTATAAAAGGTTAGTAAATCAAAGGATTACATTAAAATGGAGGGGATTTGTTGGTGATTTTAGTATCATCAACTTATTTTATTGTAATGGTGATTTACTAAGAGATCAATGTGATTCGTTTTAGACTCGGATACGAGTAAGGGAAAGTGTGGAGTACACACTCGTTTGAGCTAAAACGAAGTCAACCTCGATAAAGAAGTAAAAGTTAAAGGGTAGCATATTTTGCTGATGTGCTCGGCCGAAGCGAGTCCTTGACTCGGCCGAGCGAGCATAACGGTGTCCAAGTTTCGGGACGGACCTTGCTCGGCCGAGCGATATGAGCAGCACGGCCGTGCGGTTCAAATGACACGGCCGTGCGGCTGGGCAAATTGTCATGGGACATCTTTGCTCGGCCGAGCGAGTCCCTTGACTCGGCGGCGATTCTGAGCAGTGCCCGAGTTCAAAATAAAAAGACACATCGCTTGGCTAAAGTTATGTCTTTTGATTGTACCCTTTATCTGATACCTTTCCATCTGTATAAATACAGATGTTTGATCTCATTTGTAACACACACAACATACAAGTGAATTACAACAATAACGAAAGCAATCAATTCTCACAGTTTAGATTTGTTCTCTTTGCCTAGAAACAAATTGAGTGATTGTCTTATCCCAATAAGGATTTCGTGTAACCCAGGCATTAAGGGTCGAAATACTTTATTCGGAAAGTGGATTATACACGATTCAATCATATATCCGGCCATAGTATCAAGATCGAGACCCTATTTCCCCTACATGTTCACCATTGTTAATCAGATTTCCTGTGCATTTCACTCCGAAGGTAGCTAATCTCACGCCTTAGGCTACTTGTTCTTGTCAAAAATTTGCCTTAAGAGTGATGATTGTTTGCGACTCGTTCTTTAAATTCTCAAATACAATTGTAAGCATACAAATAATAGAATCAATAAACATTTTATTATTCCCCATAGGTAAAGGGATCAGAAACGAATGAAAGAAAATTACAAATCGCAAACAGAGCGACCGAGAAACATGAAAAAACTCAGAAAAGATCACCAACAATATAGTCATACTTGTATTCCTTCACCGTCTTAAAACTGCGCTTTAGCACATTCAGGAGCCATCTGTCCATTGAATCGCTTAAAGTCCACACAGTAGTCATAGATCATGTAATTATCTCTAACCCATTTGAGCTTCCCTTGCTCTACAAAACTCAGTTGCTGGTGCACCGGAGAAGTCCACCAATTAGCCGGAACAGGATGGGAACATTGTGGTACGCTAACGGGTCCATCAAACTTACAAGCCCGAGCTCTAAAGTTACGGTAATTAGCTACAAAAGGTGCATTGGTCCAGTTGATCTTGACTCGTCCGCCTTGAGTTGCCCAGTCATCAGCGTTCCATAAACTGGAGTAAACACGCATTCCTTGTTGGTTTGGGTATGCAATCCCTTGGCTCTGATAGTTTCTGAAAACACGAATGGGGATTCTGTCGATGTACCATCTGCCAAATGATCATACATCAAAATTTTGATTTTTTAGATGATCCTAAACACGAATGGGGATTCAATCAGCGTTCCATAAACTGGAAGAAACATGCATTTCGATGTACCATCGAAATGGTGTCTTTAAAATTTTGCTTTTCAGATGATCCTATATATGTGTTCAATAGACAGTTATATATATGGGCTACTTACACGACCATACTGGGGTTCCAATGAATGGTGTAATTGTGGAAATCGGCAGATGGGTCGAACCATAGCCGGAACTGTTGCTCCCGGTTTCCTTTTCCTTGAGTATAGATGTTTGTGTGGACCGTATACGGCTCCCCTGTCGAGTTTCCCAAGAACTCAAAGTCGATCTCGTCATGGCTAGCTCCGGTAGACGAAAGCTGCAGCCACAGTAAAATCAGTAGCTATTGAAGTCTATATATGTTTCTGTTCTTACAGATATTTAACCTACATAATATGCAGTGACAGTTCCAGCAGAGTTCCCGGGTACCAACTTAATTAGCATTTCAATGCTCCCGAATAGAAATCTTCTCTTCGTTTGGACACCAGAGCCTGTAAGGGTTAATAGCATTGCATGAAATTAATCATAATTCAACAAAATTAAAGAGAACTGATCAATGACGGGGGGAAACGGAAAATGTATATGTACCTGAAGTTTTATCCAAGACGAGACGGAGTTCTTCGCCATTAGGGGAGACAGAAGAATGCTGAGCACCCCAATTGAAATACATGCTCTTGGAAAACTTCGCATCAACTAAACATGGATGGAATGCTATTGCTGATATAAAAACAACAGCAACTACCAAAGCTTGAAAACCTGCTGCCATTTTCAATTAAGAATGCACTTCTTGAGGTGGAAAAAGGAATGATTTTATTTTTGGTTTTTGTAACCTATATATAGCATGAGCTAGCAGATGTGCCTCACCAAGATGAAGTAACCCTTTTTGGGATAATTCTGTTGACAAATGTTTTATTTTTGCACTGTCCCGAAAAAATAGTCTCATTTAACTTTTATTTAATTTTTATGATCAACACAAATAATTTTTATGCACCTTTAAATATTTCGGGGATGGAGGAAGTATTATCTTGACCTTGTCATGAATTTTAAAGTGAGTACAATATTAGTGCATCAACACGGTTAGGGTTTGGAGACCTGGGTATTATATTATAGACGTGCATGGGACTATATACATATACATTGGCTGGTCCGGGCAAACCTTGGCCAGCTATATATGCTTATCTAAGCTAGCCATTTTAATTTACAAAGTTGCATTAGTTAAAATAATTAAGCATTAGAACAGCCTGGTAGCCAGGTTTTTGGCCATTCAATTCTTATTTATTAAAGATAGGACTGCTTTACCCGCCCCCAACAATACGGGACGTCTACTCGAAAAAGATTGAACCTAAACCCTTGATTCAACCAGGTTGATGAGCAATTCAATTGCATTCATACGGTACTCCACGTGGTCACCTTATTAGATATCAAGCAAAACAAGTCATATAGGATTAAGGGAATGAGATGCTTCGTATGATTTGAAACTGTTGCAGCGGTGAAACACTATTAGAAACTGGGCAATTCCCGACGAAAAAATTTGTCGGTAAAACTTAAATTTCGTCGGTAATGGTTGTTTACCGACGGACGCGATCCGTCGGTAATACCTGTTGGGTTAGAGGATCAATTGGGCTAGACATCAAGGCAAAGGGGAAGATTTTCGGAGCAGGTTTCTGGGGTCAAGAGCGGCCGCGCTGCCTATGTGCGCGACCGCGCTCTTGTGACGAGAATGGTGCTCGGGAGGGACATCTTCGAGGGCGACCGCGCTGAGAGGAAGGGCGACCGCGCTCAAGGCCCGAGGCTGGCGTTTGGTATTGCTCGTCAATAGCGCGACCGCGCTCAGCAGGTGAGCGGCCGCGCTCCGCCCGATTCAGCAACAGTCGTAGTTTCCTTGTTTGTTTAGGTTTTGGACTCTACCCTAGGTCATATATAAACAATGTTCCGCCCCCAACTCAGTTGTAACACAAATTCTAATTACATAGTGCAAGATCCTGGCTTGGTAGTGCCCCCAGACGTAGCCAATCAATTTGGTGAACTGGGTTAACAATTTCTTGTGTTCTTTTCTGTTTCGTTGATTTCTTGTGTTTGGTTTGTGTGCACTAATTATTCTTGTAGGTTTGCTTGGGTGTGGAGGGCCATATTCACAACAAGCGGTATCGAAGCTCTTGGTTTAGGATCAAGGGAGTTGTTTCAAGCAATCAAGAATGGGCAAGGACAAACAAGCGGTGGAGAAATTCGATGGGTCTGATTTCGGATATTGGAGGATGCAGATTGAAGATCTCTTGTACAACAAAGATCTCTACAAGCCTCTGAAGGGAGTCAAACCGGAAGACGAAGATCGGGAAGAATGGGAACTCATGGATCGGAAGGCTTTAGGGGTGGTGAGATCTACTTTGTCAAAGTGGATCGCGAAGACTACCAAGAAGGCTACAACCACCAAGGAGCTATTGGATTATCTTCTTGAGAGATTTGAAACTCAAATCTGCTTGCAAATAAGGTTGATTTGATACGCAAGATGGGTAGTCTCAAGATGCAAGAGGGAGGATCCTTGGCTAAACACATTGATGAGTTTATGGATGTCATAGATTCATTGGCCGGTGGCGATCAAGTTCGATGACGAGGTTCATGCATGTCTGTTGCTAGCTTCTTTACCGGCAAGTTGGAGCGGAACGGTGGCTGCAATCAACGCTTCGGCGGGTAAGAATAAATTGAAGTATGATGATGTTAAAGACTTTCTTTTAGGTGAAGAAAATCGCATGAAGAAGTTGGGGACATCAAGTGCTTCGGGATCGGCTTTGGCTACTACTAGTAGGGAAGCCGGTACTAGCAAACGAGGGAAGGACCGAATCAAGGGAGAACGTTGTGAGTGGTAAGGTCAAAGGCGTGGAGAACAAACCAAAGGTTGCAAAGGGTTACATTCGGTGCTACTATTGTAAGGAGTTGGGACATTTCAAAAGGGATTGTCCTAATCGTAAGGGCAATCAGTGAATGTGACGGTCGAAGGTGATGATGTACTTGTTCTTAGTGTCGGTAGTGCACTAGAATCATGGAGTGCTGGATTCGGGGCATCATTCCACTCTTGCGGGCATAAGGAAGAGATGGATAATTACACTTCCGGTGATTTCGGGAAGGTCTATCTAGGCGATGGCGAGCCTTTGGAAATCAAGGGAAGGGGGATGTCGAGAATAGGAGCATCGGACGGGAAGGTTCTACATCGAACGGGGTTCGACACATTCCGGGTTTGAAGAAGAACTTACTATCGGTTGGGCGGTTGGATGATGAGGGTTACAAGGTGACTTTCGGCTGCGGAGGCTGGGTTATTACCAAGGAGGATTGTGAGATCGCTCGGGGTAATAAGGAGGGTACTTTGTATTTCGCGAACAACACCAAGGATAGTATTGCGGTGGCGGCGACCAAGGGTGATCTTGATTTGTGGCCTTTGTCGATTGGGTCACATGAGTGAGACAGGATGAAGGTACTTTGTTCCAAGGGTCTACTACCGGGTTTGAAGACAGTCAACGTGGGGATCTGCGAAGATTGTATGTTTGGCAAACAAGGGAGAAGTAATTTCTCAAGGACAGGTAGGGGATTGAGGGAAGCAAAGTTGGAATTGGTTCACACGGACTTGTGGGGGCCATCTCCGGTTACATCTCTGGGTGGTGCGTCATATTACATGACTTTCATTGATGATTCTACAAGGAAGGTGTGGGTCTATTTCTTGAAGGGGAAAGATGAGGCTTTCGAGGTGTTCAAGAAGTGGAGGGCTTTGGTGGAGAATCAAACGGGACTTAAGCTTAAGTGCTTAAGATCAGACAATGGTGGGGAGTATGAGCTTACTGAGTTTAGGGAATATTGTGCTGCGAATGGTATTCGTATGGAGAAGACTCCAAAGAAGACTCCACAACTTCAACGGGGTAGCGAGAGGATGAACGGGACTTTGAACGAGCGGGCTAGAAGTATGAGATTGAAGTGTGGACTTCCGAAGACGTTACGGGCATATGCGGTTGACACGGCGGCTTTCTTGATCAATAGGGGACCGTCGGTTCCATTGGGGAATGGAATTCCGAGAGGAAGCTTGGAGTGGCAAGCGAGTAAATCTGTCCTTTCTTCGCGTATTTGGCTGCGTTTCTTATGTTCATATTGACTCTGTGAAAGAACTAAATTAGATGCTAAATACATTAAGTGTACGTTTATTGGGTATGGCGGGGATGACTTCGGGTATAAATTTTGGGATGATCAAAACCATAAGGTTATTCGTAGTCGAGATGTGGTATTCAATGAACGGGTTTTGTACAAGGATAGAAAGGGGCATCGATGGTACTAGTTCGGAACCGGAGGTTGTAGAGGTGGATATTCCAAACTCGGGTGGGAGCGGGGCGGTTCATGTTGACCACGGTCGGGAGGTCACCGAAGATGAACCACGTACTCGTAGCCGGAAATTCCATTGCGTAGATCCAGGCGGATTGCGTGGATCACACGGCAGTATACTCCTTCGAATTATTATTTGTTGTTGACGAGATAATGGGGAACCGGAATGTTATGCGGAGGCGGTTCGTAGTGTGCTTTGTGACAAGTGGAAAGCTGCGATGGATGATGAGATGGTCTCATTGAAGGCTAACAAAACTTGGGAGTTGACTAAACTACCTAAGGGGAAGAAAGGCGCGCATAACAAGTGGGTTTACGGGATCAAGGAGGAAGCGGAGACGGTAGCAAGCGTTACAAGGCAAGGCGGTTGTTAAAGGGTTTCGGCAGAAGTATGGTATTGACTACACCGAAGTGTTCACTCCGGTTGTGAAGATGACCACTATCGAGAATGGTTACGGGGATAGTAGTGGCGGATGACTTCTTTGCTAGAACGAGATGGATGTGAAGGCTTGCCTTTCTTCATGGGGATTTGGAGGAGGAGATCTACATGGCACAACCGAGAGGGTTACTTGTCTAAGGGTAATGAGGAGCTAGTTTGCAGATTGACTAAGAGCTTGTATGGCCTTAAACAAGCTCCTAGGCGATGGTACAGAAGTTTGACGGATTCATGCACGACATTGATTTTATCGAGATGTGAGGCGGATCATTGTTGCTACTTCAAGAACACGGACAATGGGTATATTATCTTCTTTGTTATATGTGGACGACATGTTAATAGCGGGCTCTAGCGATAGAGAGGTAAACGGGTTGAAGACTCGGTTGTCGAACGGTTCGAGATGAAGGATTTGGGAGAGGCAAGGAAAATCTTAGGCATGCGGATTGACCGGAATAGGGAGTCGGGTAGATTGGTTCTTTCGCAAGCGAGAATATGTTGAGAAAGTCTTGGCAAGATTTTGTATGGAAGGGGCAAAACCAACGGGGACACCATTGGGTTTGCATTTCAAGTTATCCGAGAAAGACTCGCCTAGGAACAAGGAAGAGCGTGACAAGATGGAGAGAACTCCATATGCTTCAGCTGTGGGGAGTCTCATGTATGCAATGGTGTGTACAAGGCCGGACATTGCACATGCGGTGGGAGTAGTCGGCCGGTTCATGGGCAATCCGGGAAAGCAACATTGGGAAGCGGTTAAGTGGATCTACGATATTTGAAGAATGCTTCTTGGTAAGGCTCTGTGTTTTTCAAGCAAGGAAGTGGTGTTAGCGGGTTATGTTGATGCGGACTTGGCATCAAGTGATCTTGATAAAGAAGGAGTACTACGGGCTATGTGTTTACATTGGGTGGTACGGCTATTCCTTGGGCTTCTAAGTTACAAAGATCGTGGCTCGATCATTGCCCGAAGCGAGAATATGTGGCGTGACGGAAGCAAGTAAAGAGATGGTTTGGCTGCGAGAACTTCTTGGGTGAACTTGGGAAGACGCGAAGTGGTAATATTCTCTACGGTGACGGTCGAGTGCAATTCACTTGGCAAAGAATCCGGCGTTTCATTCAAGGACGAAGCATATTGAATTAAGGTTTCACTATATCAGACATCTCTTGGAGGAGAAGACTTTGTGGCTTGAGAAGATATTGGGATCGGAAAATCCAGCTGACATGTTGACGAAGGTTGTGAACCTTGAGAAATTGAAGCTGTGCAAAGCTTCAATTGGGCTTGAAGAATGAGAGAGGAGGATGGCACTACCATGATCGAGGTGAGCACTAGGAGGACACCAAGGGTGAGTTGAAGACGGATACGGGGCTTATATGTGTGGTTGATCTCTAGGTGGGAGATTGTTGGGTTAGAGGATCAATTGGGCTAGACATCAAGGCAAAGGGGAAGATTTTCGGAGCGAGTTTAAGGTCAAGAGCGGCCGCGCTGCCTATGTGCGCGACCGCGCTCTTGTGACGAGAATGGTGCTCGGGAGGGACATCTTCGAGGGCGACCGCGCTGAGAGGAAGGGCGACCGCGCTCAAGGCCCGAGGCTGGCGTTTGGTATTGCTCGTCAATAGCGCGACCGCGCTCAGCAGGTGAGCGGCCGCGCTCCGCCCGATTCAGCAACAGTCGTAGTTTCCTTGTTTGTTTAGGATTTGGACTCTACCCTAGGTCATATATAAACAATGTTCCGCCCCCAACTCAGTTGTAACACAAATTCTAATTACATAGTGCAAGATCCTGGCTTGGTAGTGCCCCCAGACGTAGCCAATCAATTTGGTGAACTGGGTTAACAATTTCTTGTGTTCTTTTCTGTTTCGTTGATTTCTTGTGTTTGGTTTGTGTGCACTAATTATTCTTGTAGGTTTGCTTGGGTGTGGAGGGCCATATTCACAACAATACCAACGAACGGTCCATCGGTAAACGCCATTATATTGTCGGAAATTGTCCGTAAGTAAAGGTAGCTCGCCGAAGGTTGCCCGGCGTATCACCGGAGAGATTTCTGACGGAAATATCCGTCGGTAATTACAGAATTTACCGATAGACTTTTCCGTAAGTAAATATATATATTATTAGTTATTTAAAGAATTTACCGACGAAAAATTCCGTCGTTAAATTGCAAAGAATTTTTTAAAAAAATACTACATTAAAAAATACCACCTGCCAACCTGTTCAAACAAATACCAAAATTCTCACCTGTTTAAAACATACACCAACATAAAAACCACTTAAATTTGATTACAACTCAATCAAGCATTCACCAAAACATGAAAAAACAAATTCATGTCAATTCTGATTAGCTACTTAAATTTGATTACAATTCAAAACATTCACCAAATTCATGAAAAAAACATATACCAAAATTCCCACCTATTTAAAACATACACCAAAAACATTCACAAAAAACTATAGGATTTGGAGGGAACTTCAAATCCACTAGAACAATCATGCACAATTACATTAAGTTATCATGTCAGCAACCAGATAAAATTAAAATAGATTAGTCTTTACCCGTAAATACTCGAGGAAATAGAAAGGAGAAATAAGAAAGTTAATAGCAGCATGCCGTGGGAAATAAAAAAAATTGTTGATGTCGAATGAAGCCTTGAGATTGACATCGAACGGAAAGGACCAGAAACAATGGGTTACAAACCCTAGATAAAGAAAGCCTCAGCTTTTCCTTTATTTTCTTTATTCAATAATCAATAAGTCTCCTAAAAACAAAACCCTATCAATGTTTAAATACTAATTCTAAGAACATTCTAGACCCTACCAAACCCTAAAACGAAATTCAACATAAAAGACCAAAATAACCCAACTTAAAGTTCAAAACATTAGAAATAACAGAATAAGAAAACTGGGCGACGACGTCGAGACGGGCGCCTGGAGGGAGTCAGGTGGGCGCTTGGAGAACAGACGAAATCTCCCTCGTCGAACCATGGTGAGGCGTGCGCCTGGGTAGAACTGGGGCGGCCGCCACGGGAGAGCGGTGCGGGTGCTTTATTGAGCCTCTGTGAGGCAGACGCCAGGCTGAATCTGAGGCGGGCGCTTGGTCTGGTTTCGCATCTTGCTGACCTGCATCATCCCCCCTTCTTGAAAAGACTCGACCACGAGTCAGCATCCGCAGCAAGAAATTTACCCTTATACCGTCGACGTACTGTATACTTGATATTATTTCTCATTATATCCATCCAATTAGTCCATCGATATTTAACAAAATCATCAACAAAAAATATCTTGATAGTTTGATGACAAATCTGACCCGATAACAACCAATCAAAATGATCTTCATACGAAAAAAAATACTTAACGAACCCAAAATTTCACGACAATTCATCCGATGGAAGTTTTGAACAAGGTATTTTTAGACTTCCGAGTATGACCTTCTCAATTGACACATATCACAGTCACAAATATCATAACTAGGAGGTTTTGACCAATCAATAAATTGATCAAAGCTGTTTGATAAAACAAAGGGTGATGATGGATCATCAAAAACCTTTTCAACAGTAACGATAGATAATGGGACGCGAAATACATCCGGATGTGCCATACCTTCAATCCCCGGACTCTTGCTTTCTGCATCGATATCCCTTGAAGGACACATTCCTGCATGGACCCAATTTCTTGACCCCGATTGAAGGGAGTGACCCCTTCTTGAAACTCCATGTCCTCGGATAATACCTCCGAATCTCAACCCATAGCCGGTGGATGCATCATGGCCCCTTCCACGCGTGCTTGAAAATTCTGGAGTTGTTGAATCTGCTTTCGCATTTAGTCTACCTCAATATCACGTAGGTCACGTTTGCGATGATGAACGTCCTGATGGGAATCCGCTCCACGGTTCCTTCCATGAACATCTCTTCCGCCGCGAACACCACGCCCTCGTTCGGCCATCAATATCGATACCCTCATCCAGGAATCTAATACCAAATGATGTCGAATGAAGCCTTATTGATACCGAACGGAAAGGACCAGAAACAATGGGTTACAAACCCTAGATAAAGAAAGCCTCAGCTTTTCTTTTATTTTCTTTATTCAATAATCAACAAGTCTCCTAACAATATTTAAATACTAATTCTAAGAACATTCTAGACCTTACCAAACCCTAAAACGAAATTCAACATAAAAGACCAAAATAACCCAACTTAAAGTTCAAAACATCAGAAATAATGAAATAAGAAAACTGGGCGACGACGTCGAGGCGGGCGCCTGGAGGGAGTGAGGCGAGCGCTTGGAGAACAGATGGAATCTCCCTCGTCGAACCATGGTGAGGCGTGCGCCTGGGTAGAACTGGGGCGGTCGCCTGGAGAGAAGTTGTAGACTGCTTTGTTGAGCCTCTGTGAGGCAGACGCCAGGCTGAATCCGAGGCGGGCGCTTGGTCTAGTTCCGCATCTTGCTGACCTGCATCAATTGTGCTCGTGTCAATATCTCTAATATTGTATGACATTTCACGTGACAATATACCATCAATATATATGATACACATGACCTAAAATAACTATATAAATCAGAAACATAAATTTGACAACAAGTACCTGTCTCTCTAATTCTTCAGCAACATCCTTAAACAAATCTTTAGGTGTAGAACCAGAGGTATTTTATGTAACAGCCAGATAAGGAGCAGAATCTTTGACCTAATACCAATAGACAAACCAAATAAACCGAGTGCATTACAATTAAATGTTACAAATTGGTGCTTATTCAAAATAAATGCGCTAGAATACCTTCTGACAGTAATCACGCTAGTAAGTTTTAGTTGTGAAAGTGCCATCAGCTACATGTTCTTTCAGCATTTTGCGAAACTCATCACGGTTTTTACGCTCAACCCGTTTTATTTGCTCTTTAAATAATTAACAGCAAAATTACTATGAATGAACAAGTAGCCCCATGCAATAGATTTGCATACTTAGAAAAGCAGTTTTAGAGGGTACCTTTCTTATTTTCCTCTGCTCATCTTCTTCCTTCTCCAGATCACGGATGTATTCCTGCCATAATAGCCAGTATGAGAGGGTGCTTTATGAACCATAACAAATGCAATAGAAGAAATCTACCTGGAAAATTTCCAACCGATCAATTTTTTCAAGGTGTGAGCATCTTTCATCATCTTCCAAGCGGTCTTGAACCTTCCGCCACTGAGTATCCACTTGGACACATAAATAAATCACAATTAACGTGTGAATTTTAAATTGAATTTATTGTGAAAATTAAGCTTCAAAGCACACCTTAATTAGGCCACAAGATTCCAGAAATTGCCTGTACTCCAACCTATTCTATCGTTGCTCCTCTTGAGCCTTCATTCTTTCCTGCAATTAGAAACCCATAACGAGAGACTGAGAATATGCATATAGCAAAATCCAGAGCACATAAACTGGCTTCCATGTTGCATTAGATGCAGTAGGGCACCTAAAAGGTAAATTGACAATCAAAAAACACCTAATTATATATCCTTATTCAGATCATCGCCCACAAACTGGTAATCGATCTTTCTCCTACTAACTTTCAGGATTTAAAAAATTACTATTACTTATATACTAGGTACAACAACTCTAAGTAAGACTTTTGCGGGAAAAACTCCTAAAGCTCTTAAAGGCATAAATCCCTTGAACAACAACAAGAGCTAGGAAAGAGCTACAAGCCCACTATGGGTACAAGAGGCAGAATTTCTTACCTTTTTCTGCAGATCAAACAAGTAGTTTTGGAAGAGGTCTTCTCTGTCGGAAGCGCGTTCAATGGCCTTAAACTGTTCATCATCTTCAAACAATTCTATAGCTTTGCTGGTTCACAAGAAGTAATTTTAAATTCAACATATATAACAAAAAAAATTAAAAGTAAAAGAACCGTTTATCAACAAAGTAAAGTATGTTGAGATAGGTACCTCCATCTCATGGATGATGTCAACTCATTGGACGCCTACAGGAGTTGGAAACAAAGGAATGAAGTACATCAGTAAAAAAATGAAGGAAGACAGTGCACCCATAGATATTTCATCATTTACTTCCAAGATGACATAACTAAATTAACTCCAAGTCATAAAATATGTATGCAGTTTGGCAACATGGAAAATTAGTAGTTCTACTTAGAGATTTCAAGTCAATTAACTGCTCATCTAAAGAAACATGGAGATGAGAATTTAGCATGCTACCAAAATACTCACTCTGTAAGTGCCCTTTCCAAATGAGAGTTCATTTTTACTGAAATTTACTGAAGTCACTTTATAAGCTATTACATTCAAATTTGTACTTGGAATGACCTAATGTGTTAAATGGCACTCCCTCCGTTCCTAGAGTAAGATTCACACTTTCCTTTTTGATACTTCCCGACTAAGGTTCACACTTTGCTTTATTCCTAATATGGTAAAAAGTGAACAGTGTTTTGGATATATGTCCCCAACTTTTTGAACAGTTACAAAAAAAAAACCTATGCCATCCTAACCTCTTCTTACCCGCTTGCGTATGAATAGTGTTTTGGAGTGTTGCCCTCCCTAATCTGTCACTTTAGGACATAAAGAAAATGAAGGAGTGTTGCCCCCCCTATGAAACTTTAAGGTCAATTACAAAGACTTAAAATCAGGAAACAAGATAAAAAGACTTATAAAGTATAAACATGATTACATGCTCTCAACTCCAGTCAGCCGCAACATTTGCAGACTCAAATAGTGACTTAAAGGCATTTTTGCGTCCTAAATAGATGGGCAGGTATAAAATGGATATGAGAAAATAAAGGAACTAAGAATTTGTTCAGAGTATCGATGATTTCATATCAAAATATTAATGAGATTCAAGGTGCATAAGAATAGAAGTTCAATACCTGCTTATTTGCATATACCAAGGGTGAATGTAGAGGAATGATACGTCCTAGCAAAAACTGAGAAAATTATAACTACAAAGTAAACATTCCTCAAGCAAACAATATACAGATAATTACACGCCACTAGAAACTCACTTTTGCAAATGAAATATCAAGCCAGCTGATGATATTAGGAATAGATGTGATCATCAAAAACTGCAATTTAACAGGAGAAAAACAAAAAGCAATATTCACTAATGCAAATCAACCCCAAAATGAAAGTAAAAGTGTAACAAGAACAACCAAAATGGTGAACTATGTAGCAAAGAATCAAAATACCAATCAATCATACCCCTTTACAACCGATATACTCAGCAAGCAATCTGGCCACTAGCAATTGCCCCGACCATACCACCCACATTAGATACAGAACCAAACAAAGAAAACTGAATTGCCAAAGGAAAACACCTTTAATTAGTATTTTCTCCCCTCCCAAACAAACAAATCATAAAAATTAGCTGCATACAAAAAAGGGTCAAATTAAGTCAATTAATTAATCTCAGTAGAATCAAAATTATCTAGATAAGAAATTCAAAACCCTAGGTTTATCCAGGAACGGAAAGGGAACCACACCACACGCTATGTCCCCAAAATTGTAACCAATCGGATTTCAAATTCGTAACAAACATGACGAAAATAAACCCTAATTTTATAGATAAACCTAAAATTAATAAATTTTGTCATGGACGAGTAAAATATATACATAAAAATTAAAAATTAAATAATGAAAAGAAGGAAATGTTAGAATGTTACCTTATGTTCTTACTGAGTCTCTGCTGCGATTCTCATGGCGGAGAGGCAGACGAAGAGAGAGAGAGAGAGAGAGAGAGAGAGAGAGAGAGGGGTAGGGGTAGGGAGAGAAAGTTAGAGAGAGAAGGAGAAAGCAATGGCGGCGAGGCAGCCTTCGTTGTTGTTCTACTGATTGTTTGTCTAGAGAGAGAAAGAGTTAAGAGAGAGAAAGTGAGGGAGATGGTGAAATGAACGATTAGGTTTAGGAGTGAGACAGATGGCGAGAATTAGCGAATTTATACACCTAATTACCGATGGACAATATCCGTCGGTATTACTGACGGACACAATTCCGTCGGTAATACCGACGGAATAAAATGAAAATTTAAAAACGAAATTTCCGGCAATTGCAAATTAAAAATCCGTTGGTTTCCGTCGATAATACTGACGGAGCGCGTCCGCCGATAAAATTTCGTCGATAATTGCTCAGTTTCTAGTAGTGAAATCGCTCTTTCGTTACAGCCTACATACGGGCAAAAATTTTATGCTTCAATTGATGAAACATGAAACATATCTTAAATCTAATTAATTTTTTAGTTCACTAATAAGTTATAATTAACATCTATACTCAAGGAAAAAGATTGAACCTGAACCCTTGATTCAACCAGGTTGATGAGCAATTCAATTGCATTCATACAGTACTCCACGCGGTCACCTTATTAGATATCAAGCAAAACAAGTCATATGGGATTAAAGGAATTGTTGAGAATTCTTACCAATACTCACGAACAAGAACAGCCTCGGTTTTGCAACAGCGGAAGCAATGCACAAAACAGAAAAATAACACATAGATTAGTAACAGCAGAAACTGGAAGACTGAATACTAAATAAACAGGAAATAGAAACTAAATTTAAATTAAGTAAAAGAGAGTAAGAAATCGGCTCAGGCCCCAAGTATCCGATTATTCCGAAATCCAGCCACAATCCAAGGCACCGATCCAAGGAGTTGCTATGCAACCACAAGCAACAATGCAGTTGTCACGACCCTAATCCTAGGCACTATTTTAGCACATGTTGAGCACGCGGGGTTGGGTGTGTGTAGCATCCCATTCTATGCCTTTTTTGATATATGAAATGTTTATGTGTTTCAAGTTGTACTTTGACAACTTATATGATGATAGGATGTAAATAAATTAATTTTAATGATTTATTGTCTAAGTGGAATAAATTGGAAAGTGTGTAATGAAATTATAATAATTGAAATTTAAATAATTTGGTTGGAAAAGTAGGGAGGTGCTTTAGTGTAATAGTGGAAAGTTAGGGTAGTTAGATGTGTTAATAGCTAAAAACTTGAGGAGCCAAAGTGAAACTTTATCAATGTTTATCATTGGAATTAAACATTTGAATTAAACAAAAAGAAACTCATTTTGTACTTCTCTCAATATCATCTTCTTCTCGAAAAATTCCATGGAGATAAACCCTAACTCATTCTTCCAAAAATTCTAGCCTCTTCAATACTTCTCCGTTTTTAAATCCGTTCGCGTATTCTTGTTCGTGGTGACGAGGGGAGCGCGTAGAGCCGGTCAAATAAATATTTCATTTCGCACTATTTTGGTAAGTTATTATATGATTTTCCTTCATAAGTTGTTCATTTTATGATTTTAGTTGTCATGGATGTTTTAAAAATGGGATTTGGTGTTTTTGGAACATTTTTCTTGAGTTGGAAGTTGGGAAAAATTGAATGGAGTTGGTAATGGGATGGTGGTTATGGTAGTAATAATAATGGTTAGAAGTTATTTCATGGGTTAAGGACTTAAGGGAATTGGTTGCATGGCAAAATGAACTCAAGTTTGTGTAATAAAATGATTGTGGGTATCTTGGAATGTAGTGGAAGGGTTATAAAATGGTTTGGGTCTGTTTTGCTGATGTTAGTATTGGTTTTGGTCACTTGAAGAACAGAGTAAAATTGGTCCTTGGTAGCTTGGGAATTGGATTGCTGATGTTTGTAGGCGATTTCGAATTACGGGGGTGAGGGTACGACTCGTGCTCTGTGGCACGAGTCGTCCCTTGAAAATTTGTCTAAGTCGTTCCCTATTAGGGACGACTGATTCTGGTGGGTGTCAAAGGGGCACGAGTCGTGCCCTGTCTTGCAATCTCTGAAGCATTTTTCAAGCCTTGTAAACCTAATCTACCTAGGATATAATTGAACCTTCTTTAACTACAATTGAAGTAGAAAACTTTAGCTATACAACGGTATCTTCCTTGGTCAAAATGGAATTGTGGAAGTAGTTTAAATATTGTTTGAAAAATGGTTGACAAGCTTGATTCGTAACTTAACCAAAGTTGTTCAAACTTGGAAATTCGATCTTAAACCTTTATAAAGGTTATTGAATGTTGTGTAATGAGTAGGTAGGACTTGTTTATGATATATGGTGGCCTTACTTGCATTCATATTCATTGTGATTGGTTTGAATAGTGTAGGAAATATATGTTACACTCTTGTACTAGTTGAACATGTGTATTAATACCATGTTGTTTCATTATTATCCCAAGTGTGGATTTATTTATCATGTTGTTACATGGTTATCCCCATTGTGGATTTATATTTCAAGTATCTGTTATGTGCTTGATAGTGGTTATATCGGTTGATGTTTGGAGGGTTGATTCTGGTGAATATGCCTAAGCAGTTCACAGGAGATGAGTTATGACAATAACTATCTCGGTTGTTCGGAGGGTTGATTCTGGTGAATATGCCTAAGCAGTTCACAGGAGATGAGTTATGAAAATAACTATCTCGGTTGTTCGGAGGGTTGTTTCTGGTGAATATGCCTAAGCAGTTCACATGAGATGAGTTATGACAATAACTATCTCAGTTGTATGGATGGTTCTGTGTGAATATGCCTAAGCAGTTCATAGGATATGAGTTATGACAATAACTATCTCGGTTGTAAGATTGGTTATGGGGTATGCATTCACAGAAAGAGGAGAGTTTTACTCCCACATTGTACGACTTATGGTTCAGACGGAAAAGGTAAAAGGAAGTAACGTAAGGTGTTTACCGCTTTACTAATGTGTTATGTGTAACCATGATATGTGTGCACCTTATTTGGCATCTTGTTGCATTCATAATAGCTTATTGAGATTTATTCTCACCCTTCTCCCTTTACTGTTTTAGATCGTGCTGAGACAGGTGACCTGAACCAGTGAGGCCGGGGAAAGAGTTTGGACTTTTTGCTTTTGGGGATTTATCAGGGTATGTATATGATTAGGTGGTGGTTGGGAGTATTTTTGAAGTATTACTCTTTTGGGAAAAAAAAAATTGTATATTAAATTACTTTTGTAAAACTTTATAATTGTAGTTGGTTTGTAATTAAACATGTTGTTTTACTCTTTTCAAAGTATGTTAAACTTTCCTCCGCATGGAGATGTTTGAGTTAGTTTTTAATGAAAGTTTAGAAGTTGATTTTCTTTGCAAGTGAAGTAAAAAGTTTTAAAAAGTTTAGTTGGTTTGAAGTTAGTTTGGGACCCTCTCGCTCGGGGCACGAGCTAAGGTTCCGGATTGGGGTGCCCCACAGCAGTCCCAAAACCGCCTGTACACAGACCCAAATATTAAGCAGCCAGCACAAGCGACAGACACAGCAGTAGACAAACCTCCGGACAGCCAACCTCAAAGCCACAAACCACACTCTCTCTTATACCTCGCCAACCCACACACACACACTACTCAGATTAAATCCTAACTGAGGAAGAGCACCTAGACAGAATATGAGAGTAGAAGAATATGATCTGAACCTCGAACAACCTCACAAAACTCTCAACTATACCTCTGCAAGCTCACTAAACCATCTTTATTTACCCGAAAGAGAAAACCCCAAAAGTGTGTATAGACCATGTGATGTTGATGATGGCTGCAAAGGGAGGGTGTGGGGCTTTAAATTGGGGCTGATGGAAGAGATAAGAAGAAGAAGAAGATCAGATAAACACTTACCCGATCGACCGCATCAACCGCGAAGGAGGAGGAACGACGCAGCGAAATCGCCGCGAAAGGAAACCAGAAATTAATCGCAAACTTGGTGAATACAAAAGAGTCCAAGTCAAAGTCAACTTCAGCAATTAAATCTCAAAAGAAGGCGCTGGAACAAAAAACCAGGTTACTGCTCACAATGGTTTACAATGGGCTGCACTAATATTTGTTGGGCTGCTCTATTTTGGGCTAAAGCCCAAACAAACATAACAACATTCTCCACCTTGGATCAAGTGCCGGTTCATGATACCAGTGCAATTCACGATGCACTCATAGGATACATGACTGGGCATATTCATCATCGCCTTAGCCTTCGACACTTGATCCAACACAAAGTTAGAACTAAGTACGGAAGGCAAAAATCTAGTTTATTCTTATCACATAGAAAAGAACGAAACTAGACACCCCAACTTCACACAAACTAAGGAAGATGATTTTTGGTACAAACTAACACAAGCATCAACATGAAGTGTTAAAATTCAAAATTTTCAAACAATTCAAAAATTTTGAAACAGGCAAACATTTAGTTCCCATATCAGCATGATTAAAATTGGTGTCAATTTTTTCAAGATAAACAACATTTTTAGCAATCACATCACGAATGAAATGATATTTAACATCTATATGCTTGGTTCTATCATGAAAAACAGGATTCTTACCCAATTGAATGCCAGATTGACTATCAAAAAATACTCCCACATTATCATTTTGAAAACCAATTTCAGAAAGTAAACCCTTAAGCCATATGGCCTCTTTTATAGCCTCGGTCATAGCCACATATTCAGATTCTGTCGTAGACAAAGCCACAATTGACTGTAACTGAGATTTCCAACTAATACAAGAGCCACATAAGGTAAACACATAAGAAGTGGTAGATTTTCTATTGTCCCTATCATTAGTATAATTAGAATCAACATAATCAACCAATTTTACACCTTCATCACACTTAGTGAATTTCAAACCATAACTTATCGAATGTTTAAGTACCTCAACAACCATTTAAGCGCTTGCCAATGGGGCAAACCAGGATTTGACATATAACGGCTTAAACACGAAATAGCATAAGCACTATCAGGACGGGTACTAACCATTAAGTACATAATAGAATCAATAGCATTCGAGTAAGGTATATTTTTTATTTGATCTAGCTCCAAGTCATTTTGGGGACACTGCTCTTTACTAAGCACAAAATGTGAAGCAAGAGGGGTATTAACAGACTTAGCATCTTTCATAGAGAATTTACTTAAAATCTTTTCAACATATGAAATTTGATTCAAGTAAATAACAGATAATTCACGATCTCTGATTATATTCATGCCAAGTATCTTACTAGCATCACCGAGGTATTTCATGTCAAATTTAGCACTCAAGCAATTTTTAACATTCTCTACGAATTTAGAACAAGGACTAATAAGAAGCATGTCATCAACATATATAAGCAAGAAAACAGGCATACTCGTATCATTCTTGAAATATAAACAATGATTATAAGAACTCCACTGGAATTTTAAATCTAGCATGCATTTATAAAATTTCAGATTCCACATATGAGGAGACTGTTTAAGCCCATATAACGACTTTTTAAGCAAACACACATAATTAGGACAAGTATTATCAATATAACCCTCAGGCTGCTTCATATAAATCTTTTCATTAAGATCTCCATGCAAAAAAGCAGTTTTAACATCCATTTGTTTCATTTCTCAATTAAACTGAGCTACCAAAGTAAGCATAATCCTAACAGTTGTGAATTTAACAACAGGAGCAAATATTTCAGTGTAATCTATACCTTCTTTCTGAGTAAAACCTTTTGCTACAAGTCTAGCTTTAAATCTAATAGAGTCGGATTCATTCTTGACTTTATAGAGCCACTTACAAGAAACAATAGAACAGTTTTTCGGTCTAGGCACTAAAGTCCAAGTATCATTAACATGCAAAGAATTCATTTCATCATTCATAGCATTAATCCACTCATTCTTATTAGCCGAATTTAAAGCTTCATTATAGGTTTTAGGCTCAGTATTATCAATAGATCCAAACACACTAAACACAAATGAAGTCATATCAAAATCATGAAAATGGGCGGGTTGCCTAGATATGCGTCTAGGTCTATCATGACTAAGTTGATAGTCATTCAAAGCAGGCAACTCATTATCATTATTTTCCATATCTTCATTTTCAACATCAATATTTTGCTCATTCACATCAATAGGATTATCAACTGGAGGAATCACATCAGGTTGTGTAACAGGCTCATTAACAATAGCAAGAATAGGCACATAAGAGTGCTCCAGCGTATTTGGAGCAGGGGGAGGGGGAGGCACATTATTCAAGCAAGAAAACTCAATTTCATTAAATACAACATCACGACTAATGATCACTTTGAAGCCCGGTTCATCCCTTACCCATAATCTATACGCCTTGACACCCTCTGGGTATTCCAAGAAAATACACCTCATAGTCCGAGGTTCAAATTTATCATTTTTTCTATGGGCATACGCATCACAACCAAAAATCCTCAAATTAGAATAATCAACAGGTTTTCCAGAAAAAAACAGCTTCAGGACATCTACCATTTAAAGGGACAGAGGGAGACCTATTTATAAGATAGGCGACAGTGACAAACCAGAAGTAGCAAGCATGGTTCTAACTCTTTCTAATAGAGTTCTATTCATACGTTCAGCAACACCATTTTGTTGCGGTGTATAAGGCACTGTCTTATGCCTTTTAATTTCATTCTCTAAGCAAAAGTTATCAAACTCATGATTGCAAAATTCAAGTCTATTATCAGTCCTAAGCACTTTAATTTTTCTACCTGTTTGATTTTCAATCATGGCTTTCCAATTTTTGAAATTATCAAAAACATCAGATTTATTTTTCATTAAAAACACCCATGTTTTCCTGGAAAAGTCATCAATTATAGATAAAAAAAATATCTATTTCCACCTTGAGTGGTCTCACTAGCAGGATCCCATACATCAACATGTAAATACTCAAGAATTGTTTTAGTCGAACAATGATTGGAATTAGGGGAATTGGGAAAAGATACTCTATGTTCCTTACCCATCACACAAGAGTCATAGAAAGGCATACCATAAATTTTATCTTTACCAAAAAATGCCATTTTTATTCAAAATTTTCAAACCTTTATTACTCATGTGTCCAAGTCTTTTATGCCACAAATCAGTTTCATCAACTTTAACAACATTAGCATAATCAGTCATTGGTTCAGTAGTACAAATATACAAGTTTCTAATCTTTTCAGCTTTAAAAATCACAAGAGACCCCTTCAAGATTTTCATGCACCCATTACCCCATTTCCCTTCTAACCCATCATTTTCTAAAGATGCACAAGACATGAGATTGTTAGCTAAATCAGGCACATGTCGGACATCTTTAAATGTTAAGCAAGAACCAGACTCAAACTTGAGACAAACGTCTCCAATACCAGCAATTTGACACTTTTTGTCATTAGCTAAAGAAACAGAGCCACTTTTCATATCACTATAAGTATGAAACGTGTTTTTATCAGGTGTCATGCGAAACGTGCATTCAGAATCTAACAACCATTCATTTTTCACATAATGAACATAATTCACCACAGTTTCAGTAATCATAAAAACAGAAGGCTTATTTTCACCAGAAGTAAAATTACAGTCAATTTGCAAGTCTTGATTCTTCTTTTTAGGATTAGGACACTCATTACGAAAATGTCTCGTCTCACCACAATTGTAACATTTTCTGTTACTTTTACCAGTCCTAGACTTACTTCTTTTCCTCTCATTATTTTTACTAGATTCAGTCTTGTCATGTTGCTTATTCTGATTATTATTCCTTTGAGTAGGTCGTCCTCTCACCACATTAGCCTCACCAACATTAGATGATTTATCCTTATTAACTCTTAACTCCAACTCTTTGCTTTTTATCCCGTTAATCACAGTATCAAGTACAATTTCAGTCCTACTATACTTAATCGTAGATCTAACATCAGCATAAGAGTCAGGTATAACATTCAAGAGCACAATAGGAGTATATTCATCAATGTTCTTATCACCGATTTGCTTAATGTCTTGCACAAGTTTAGTAAACCGATCAATGTTATCATCCATGTCTTTGTTTAAATCCAATTTAATCTGAAAAAACTTTTCAAGCAAATACATATTACTAGGTAATGATGTTTCAGCATATACTTCTTCCAGTTTATCCCAAAGAGCTTTATTATCCAATTTAGCATATTGTTCAGTTATAGTCTTGAAAACTTTTTCTTTAATTAAAATGCCTTTCATTTTTTGTTGCCAAATTGAAAAATCACATTTGACATTGAATGGCTCCATCATATAAACATTAGCAGCCATAACAAATAATGAATTTCTAATTCAAAAAAAAAAAAAAACAGATAAGGTATCTAATAATGCAAGTATCAAAGCACTCAAAAAACCACAGCTGAATAACAAATAAAGCGATTTTATTTTCCTTACCCAAGAAATTTTTTACTAGGTTTCTTATTTTATCGTTCACCGTTCGAAAAAGTACAACCAGGTGTAGAACCGGGCTCTGATACCACTGTTGAGAATTCTTACCAATATTCACGAACAAGAACAACCTCGATTTTGCAACAGCGGAAGCAATGCACAAAACAGAAAAATAACACACAGATTAGTAACAGCAGAAACCGGAAGACTGAATACTAAATAAACAGGAAATTGAAAATGAATTTAAATTAAGTAAAAGAGAGTAAGAAATCGGCTCAGGCCCCAAGTATCCGATTATTCCGAAATCCAGCCACAATCCAAGGCACTGATCCAAGGAGTTGCTATGCAACCACAGGCAGCAATGCAGTCCCAAACTGCCAGTACACAAACCCAAATATTAAGCAGCCAGCACCAGCGACAGACACAGAAGCAGACAAACCTCCGGACAGCCAACCTCAAAGCCACAATCCACACTCTCTCTTATGCCTCGCCAACCCACACACACACACACTACTTAGATTAAATTCTAACTGAGGAAGAGCACCTAGACAGAAGATCTGAACCTCGAACAACCTCACAAAACTCTCAACTATACCTCTGCAAGCTCACTAAACCCTCTCTATTTACCCGAAAGAGAAAACCCCAATGTTGATGATGGCTGCAAAGGGAGGGTGTGGGAGTTTAAATAGGGGCTGATGGAAGAGATAAGAAGAAGAAAAAGATCAGATAAACACTTACCCGATCGACCGCATCAACCGCGAAGGAGGAGGAACGACGCGACGAAATCGCCGCAGAAGGAAACCAGAAATTAATCGCAAACTTGGTGAAAACAAAAGAGTCCAAGTCAAAGTCAACTTCAGCCATTAAATCTCAAAAGAAGGCGCTGGAACAAAAAAACCAGGTTACTGCTCACAATGGTTCACAATGGGCTGCGCTAATATTGATTGGGCTGCTCTATTTTGGGCCAGAGCCCAAACAAATATAACAACAGGAGTGAGATGCTTCGTATGATTTGAAACTGTTATCACGTGTTCTTAATTTTTTTCTTGACTTTCATAGCTCGCAAGTATATTGTCATCGCGTTAACAAGGACAAGGCAAAGAGTTGATCAATTAAGGACAAACGATCTCACAAATATGAAATTTAAAACTTATTACAAAAGTTACAAAATAGAATCTCAATTTACATTATTTCAACAATGAACAAAACCGCTTCAAAAAATAAAAAATAAAAAACAAAAGAACAAAACCAAATGATTTCCCGAGCGTTCCAACAAACTTGAGTACAGTTCGTTTATTTTTAACGCGCGAGGTTCGAAAACTAACTGACATGAACCCAAATTCCAGGGCTAGGAACGTGACGGACCACCACGAACAACATATAATACCCCGGAGGCGCAATCTTCCCGGACGCCGGGGCCAGAGCAGTAACGGTGACGCCTTTCAGGTTTACATCGACCTTCACATCCTCCAAAGCCAGAATCATCATTCTCTGGTTCTGGCAGAACCCGTGTGTGGTAAACGGCGGCGCAATCATTGTCACTTTCAGTTCTCCGACAGCAAACTCCACCGGCGATTCAGATACGAAAGAGAAACTCACGGTGAACTTTTCCCCGTACTTGAATTTTTTCTTAGAAGCTTCCTCGTTAATTCTTGTACCAATTAATTCGTCTAATGACGGGTTGAGGTACGGTGGCCAGAAAAGCTCTACCTTCATCTCAGTCGGGTATGTTCCATTTAAAGTGTAAAATTGGTGCGGGTTACTCCCAGCCACTAAGATGTTTCCACGTGGCAACAATGCTGAGCTGGAATGGTACATTCTTGGGATTTCCGTTGGTTCCAATTCCACGAATCTTTGTCCCATGGGTTTGTATGGTCGGTATAGGACCGGAACTAGGTTCGGGTCTACAGCATCTTCCCAACCGGACGTACCTTTTTGGGCACCATTAATGAACAAGAGATCACCTGTGGGAAGGTGAAGAAGATCGGCCATGGTACGCCTATGTGGCATGTCCTGTTCTCTCACCCACTGTGGTTTAGGGTCATGGACTTTGATCCTCCAGCAGTCTTGTAACGCTGGCAAGAACACCTTCTCCTTGGTGTGTTTCTGGTCAACTTTTCCAAACGCAAAAGGGTGGTTCCCGCCACACACCACCACCTCGGCTTCCACCTTGTTCGGATTGGCTTTGTCGAGTTTGAACGGGAGGAGGGCCGACATACCGGACGGAGGGTAGTTGCGGGCCCCACCGGACAAAGGCGGGTACTCGTAAAGGGTTTTGCCATTGTAAGGGTTGAAGAGAATGGACCGGTTGTTGGCAAAGAGGAAAACGTTGCCGTCAGGGACTAGGAAAACGAAAGGGTAGAGATTGTTCTCGTAGGGTACTCTATCGACGTGAAGCGCCGGCTCTCTGGTTTCTTTGAGGAATGGGAGGTTGAACACTTTGGGCTCAAAGTCTAACTGTGGTGGCATGAGATCGTAGCTGAATTCGTTCCGACCTCCCACCACTATGATGCTCCCATCTTCCAATATTTGTTGGGTCGAATACCTGTTATTTTACATGACATTGCTTTATCATTATCACAATTCAATAAAAATGTACTCCATTATTTACTAGTAGATAGATTATACATACCATCTTCCTATGCCAAGAGCATTGTGCCTTTCCTTGAATTCGCAATTGTCACACGGAGAGATGATTCTAACCGTTTTTACTGCTTTTGCGTTACCTCCTGTGCCTATTAGATCACCATTGGGTCCCAACCCTCCTGATGAGCACCATGGGTCCCCCTCGATCTGCATTCACATACAAAGTTTAATCATCAGTTTTTATTTTTAATTCGCAATTATATTTCATTCTATTATGAAACAAAGAGAGAGTACTTTGTTGTTGTACGTACCTTAAGAGTCCTAACGGCACCGTTTTCAATATTATAAGCAACCGCATGTGCATAACAATCTGGTTGATTTGTCTCAAAACTGATTGGACAATTGTTTAGATTAACTTTTTGCAACTTGGTTGCAGAGGGACCGAGGGTGGTAGTATCGAACCAAACCGCTATATTGTTGGGCATCAACTGCATTTGCATGGCATTGACGCCCACATCCTCGTTTTGTATGTCCCAACTGCCAAGAAACCCCAAGCTGAACGAATCAATGTCCGGTTTAGGTTCTCTATTACTGAGAATGGGAACATGGATCTTTGACTTATCAATAGGCGCGAGAGTAATCGTCGACATCGATTCCCCCTCCTCCTCCCCCTCCTCCTCCGCCTCCTCTTCCTCTTCCTCCCCGACATGAGTCACGTGTGCTATGCCATGTTCGGCTTGTGCTTTGTTGAACTTTTCGCCGTCAGTGCTCATGGCAAATTTAGATGCCTTTGTATCGAGAATCTCAGTCTCGTCGTCCCCATCATGATGGTGGTGGCTTTCACCTTTTACTTGGACTTCATCCTTGTGGTGGACTTTGTCCTTATTGATAAGAGTTTTGCTCACAACTTCGACATCGCCCGAGTGTTTGGCGAGAACGATAGAGGAAGCAATAAAGAAGATAAGAGAGATAAAGGCTAAAGTTTTCATTTTTACAATTGAATGAATTTATTTTGATTTTGATGATTTAGTTTAGAATGCTTGCTTCTTTATATATTACATGAAATGACCTAAAAATAGAGTCATCATACTATTATTAAGCAGAAAGTTATGGAGATCTTAGCATCGAGAATTATTATCTCCATGCAATGCGCCATGTTTACTTTTTCCCTTTTTTTGTTAATTTACAGAAGAAAAAAAAAAGGCCTTTTACTAGTTCAAAAGTTTTAATTAACCATTCAATTATCAGGTTGTTAGAAAAACTAATGGTGTCCATGATTTCGTTTCATTTCTATACATAAAATATATGGTGAACGCAATAAAAGTAACCTGTTAGTACCAACAATTTAATATGAAATTTCAGACGTTATAAAGACAATCCTATGGAATGAGTCAATCTAATTGCTACTGTAACATTTCTAATTTTTCATACATAAATAAGCATTCAATGGTATTAAATATAACTTCAAAATATTAGGGTTTTCACCCCCAAAACCCTATTACATCATAAATGTCATTAAATACCATAAACACTTAATAAATGCGGAAGCGAAAATAAATACTTATTGTCTCAGCTAGTAAAACTACACTAGCCATTAATGTACTTACAACCAGATGAAATAACTAATTGTTCAATAATCTTAATTATTCTCCAAGCGTCGCCCTTCTCGCGACCAATCCAATTCCCTTCTACTTAGAACCTGGAAAGAAAAATTTAAGGGAGAAAGGGTGAGCGAATGAATGCTCAGTAAGTTCATACGATGTCTCTTCGGGTACTAAGAAGAGACGACCAGAATGAACACTTCAATAATATAATACAAGGATAGGTTACTTAAACTTTATAATAGACTGCGGTACAATACAGTCAAGACACCATTTAAAATATTCTTCAAGGAAATATGGCACTACAATTCAAAGGGATTCATACAATTTCCGTCAATTTCAACGTACATTATAACCTCAATGCCAAAGGTACAATTAATACACCTAGCTTCATCAAGCCATTAGTGTGGGTCGAAACATATATGGGTGCTTTGTCACACATATATGCTCGGGGGTCTAGAATTGCCCTTGTAATCGAGACAATTCTGAGAGAAGGCATGTGATCACTCATGCGATCCCTAATAAGAACAAGTCCTTAGACAAGTTCGACAATGCCTTTTCTAGCTGGGCATGTCCATTCTAAGCAAGTAAGTGATTCCACAAACATGCTAGAACGAGAAAGCATACGGAGGTACGGTATGCATATGACAAATTTCAAACTTCGGATATTCATGAACAACAACATTATCACAAAATATAGATATTTCCAAGTGACGTTTAAATATACGCAGATTATTCACAAATAACTATCATGCCATTTGATAGTTCAATTATATCAAGAAGGTATAGAATTTCCAATGGAAAAGAAATCAAATACAGTAAAGGAACGTAATCTCTTACCTTAGCTTTGCTTTCCGTCCTTAAGCAACGCCTTTACGCGAAATCTACAATCACGTAATAACATAACTTAGGCACAAGTAATCGCTTATTACTTCTTATGTACCTAAACTTCCCTTCTTTAGTTAACCTATGAGTTACTCTTATACTCACCTTAACCGGTTAACTAACTTTCTATTTTAGGAACTTTCCTAATTTAGCAGTTTCTTAATTTTAGAAACTTCTTCTTATAGATCTTTCCTCAAGAGGACACTTAGGTTCATTCCTTTCAATGGAAGTCTAATTCCTTGATAGCTTCCTAATTACGGTCCCTCTTCTCTTTTTGGGTAACCTTCTTTATTTGGAAAGTTTCCTTCTTCGAAAGCTTTCAATTTCGAACCCTACTATTTTAGGAACTTAAGTCTTTTAATATTCACTACAAGAAAATAAGGATTTAGCTACAAATTTTTTAGCTACAAAAATATTTTGTAGTTAAAAGATTTGAATTAGCGATGAATTATTTATTCGTAGACAAATCTCTATGTTTTTGCGACAATATTAATTTTGTAGCCAAATACTAAACTAAGAAAACAAAACAAAAATATTTGTCGTTAAATGAGACAAATTTTTTGGCGCACAAATTTCGCGCTAGTCAAAATTGTAAATAAGATTTGGCTACAAAAATATAAATTATTTGCTATGAAATTATTTCATAGCCAAAATTACCCTTAAAATCACCCATAATATTATGCTAAAATCACTCCTAAAATTTAAGTACAATCTATAATGCATATGTTACAATCTATTTAATCAATATATGGGGTTAGCTTATAAATATAAAATGTGTCATTAGCGGCCATGGATTTAAAACCTACGGAGGATTCCTTTTCCTTCTCTCTGATTATCTAATTATCGCACCCCTTTTAAACTAAATTGCGGCAAACATCCATAACAGAGAGGTAACGACGGCGAACGGCGATTGAGGGAGGCGATTGAGAGAGGCGATCCCACGGCGAGAGTAAACAAAGACGTGCTCTCAACCAGCGGCAACCCACATCAGCAGCAACAATCTGCCGCAAAGTCCTTTAACTTTATAAAATTTACAAAGAAGTCCCTCAACTTTTGAAAAATTACAAAATAGCCCCTCAACTTTTGAAAATTTGGAAAACAGTCCCTCAACTTTTGAAAAATTGCAAAACAGTCCTTCAACTTTTAAATAATTTCAAAACAGTCCTTCAACTTTTAAAAAATTTCAAAACAGTCCATCAACTTTTAAAATTTACAGAACAGTCCCTAAGAAACTTTGGACTTTTCAGTTCAGTCCCTTAGTTAACTGTTCAGTGAATAACTTAACTGGAAATCAGAATTTAATCCCTTAAGCTTTTTAAACATTGCAGTTTGGTCCCTTTTTCCGTTTGAAAACTAACTGTTTTTATACAAAATAGACCAAAAGCCTAACACCTAAATAGAGACACACCCCAAATCCATCTAGGCCATTCGGCCGAACCCTAGGTGATTCAAAAACCTTGTTTTTGTTCTTCTTTTTATTTCCCAAACATTAAACAACTCATTTAATTCACATATTCTTTAATCAAACACTTTTAATCATATATTAATTGTGTTAGATTTAAATCTAAATCAAGATGAATTAGGGTTATGATTACTTCATTATAACCTTCAATTTCCCATTATTCAAACCCTTAATTTATTCATTAACTCTAAAATTAAACCATTAAAAATCTAAGAATGACCAAACCTAGAATTAAAATAGTTTTAGAATTTCAAAAATTCATATCTAATTCAATTTAATTCCGAATTGAATGAAATAAAAACTAGGGTTTAGGGTATCATCTTACCTTAATTATGATGAAGAAATATTGGCCAAAGAAGACCAAAATCCGGCTGTCACCCCCCTCCAAGTGCTCGACCGCCGCCCCCCTCTCCCTAGGGTTTTAATTTTTTTTCTTTTTCTTTGATTAATGAAGGATTATGGAAAAAAAAATAATGAGGAGGTTTATTATTTGTAGCTAGGCTTTAACCTCCTTGGGCCCTCTAACCTCATTAGCCCATAACTTAGCCCACTTGATTAATAAGTGATTTGGTCCACTCAGAATAAAGCCAAGTCCGACTAAATAAGGAGTATTATTTTATTTATTATTCTAATTAAAATAATACTAAAAAAAAATCAAAATTTTCGGGTCTTTACATTCTTACCCCTTAAAAGAGTTTGGTCCTCCAAACTAAACGTACCTTAATTTTTCGAAGAGATCGGAATACATTTCCCGCATTTCGCTTTCGAGCTCCCATGTTGCTTCTCTTTCGGTATGGTTGCTCTACTTGTACTTTCACATAAGGAACCAATCGTTTCCTCACATTCTCGTCTTTTACGTCGACGATCTGATCGGCCTTTCATCATAAGTCGGATCGGCACGGACTGCGTAGGCTGTTTGTACTCGATCACGTGACTTGGATCGTGAATATAATTCCTTAGCATGGAGACGTGGAACACGTCGTATACTCCAGCTAAAACCGGTGGTAAAGCCAATCTATAAGCCACTTCCCAATCTTGTCAAGAATTTCGAATGGTCCCACGTATCGCGGACTTAAATTTCCTTTGATTAGAACCTCATGATTCCCTTTGTTGGCGAGATCTTTAAGAACACTCGATCACCCAACCGAAACTCCAATTCTCTCCTTCGGTTGTATGCGTAGGATTTGCATGCGCTTTGTGCGGTTTGTAGCCACTTGCGGATACTGTTGTACTTTATCTGCGGTGACTTGTACTAATTCCGGTCCACTTAACTTTCTCTCACCAACCTCGTCCCAACAAGCTGGCGACCTACATTTTCTTCCATATAATGCTTCGTATGGAGCCATTCCAATGCTTGCGTGAAAAGCTGTTGTTGTACGCAAACTCCACTAACGGTAAGTGTTCATCCCACGAGCCTGGCCATTCTAACGATGTAGCCCTCGACATGTCCTCCGATGTCTGGATGGTCCTTTCCATTGCCCATCTGTTTGTGGGTGAAACGTCGTACTCATCGTCGGTTACGTCCCAGTGCCCACTTGTAGGCGTTTCCAAAACTTTGAGGTAAACCACGCATCTCTATCATTGAGACTGGTATTCCATGTAACCTTACTATCTCATCAATATACAGTTTGGCCAGCTTTTCTAACGAATCTGTCTTCTTGATTGCTAGAAAATGTGCCGACTTCGTCAATCTATCTCTGATGACCCATATAGCATCTTGCTTCCCTTGTGTTTCGGTAACCCGCTCACGAAGTCCATAGCAATGTTCTCCCACTTCCACTCCGGAATTGGTAATGATTGTAGTAAGCCTGCGGTTTACGATGTTCACTTTTCACTTGGCGACAGGTCAAGCATCGTGCCACGTACTCTGCCACATCATTCTTCATGTTATTCCACCAGAACGATCCTCTCAAGTCTCTATACATTTTAGCACTTCCCGGATGTACGGAGAATTTTGAGCAGTGAGCTTCTCTCAGTCTTTCTCTCTTAATCTCATCATTGTTTGACACCCATATTCTTTCCTGGTATCTCAAGATTCCATCTTCCCCTATGCGAAGATCTTTTCCTTGCCCTTTTCCGACTAGGGCCTCTCTTTCCCCATCTAACTCTTGTGCTTCTTTTATCCTTCCCAGCGTAGGTTGTAGGGTTAATTTAGCCGAGATACCCACTAACTCTCACTCTTAGACTCATATCCTTCATGTCTTCCCATTGCTCTTACCCCCTTAGAGATCAACGTTGCTAACATTTCGTGGTTCTTTCTACTTAACGCATCGGCCGCTTTATTAGCCTTCCCGAGGATGATACAAAATCTCACAGTCATAATCTTTTAGTAACTTTAACCACCTCCTTTGTCTCATATTAAGCTCTTTACGGGTAAAGATGTACTTAAGGCTTTTATGGTCGGTAAAAATCTAGCACTTCACGCCATATAAGTAGTGTCTCCCAAATCTTTAATGCAAATACTACTGACTAACTCCGGATCATGGGTAGGGTAGTTCCGTTCATGTACCTTCAATTGTCTAGACGCATATGCTTTATAACCTTCTCATTTTGCATCGGGACACAACCTAATCCCTTCGGTGAAGCGTCACTGTAAATGACAAACCCTTCGGTTCACTGTCGGTAACGTCAATATCGGTGCGATCGCTAGCTTTATTCTTCAATTCTTGAAAACTTTTCTCACACTCCTCCGACCAAATGAACTTTACTCCTTTTGAGTCAACCTCGTCGATGGTCCGAGATAACTTAGAAAATCCTTCTACGAATCTTCTATAGTAACCGGCTAAACCCGAGAAAACTTCTTATCTCGGTCACTTTGTAGTCGGTCTTTCCCAATCCATTATTGCCTCTATCTTGGTTGGATCTCTGAAATTCCTTCCTTAGACACTACATGTCCCGAATGTCACCTTCTCTAACCAAAATTCACACTTCTTAAACTTGGCGTATAATTTCTGTCTTCTCAAAATTTCCGATTACTAACTTCAAATGTTACTGCATGTTCTTCTTTGGTTTTAGAGTACACCAAAATATCATCAATAAACACTATCACACATCTATCTAGGTACTCTTGAAATATTCTATTCATCAATTCCATGAATGCGGTGGTGCATTAGTCGGCCAAACGGCATAACCACAAACTCGTAATGCCCGTATCGTGTTACGAATCTTTGTCTTTGCCACATCCTCATCCTTCGCCCTCAAGCGTGGTAACCGGACCTAAGATCTATCTTTGAAAAGTAACAAGCCCCCTTTAGTTGATCAAACAGATCATCAATCCTTGGTAAGGGATATTGGTTCCTTACCGTCACTTTATTTAATTCCCTATAATCGATACACAACCTCATAGACCCATCCTTCTTCTTTACAAATAGCACCGGCGCACCCCATGGCGACACGCTCGGTCTAATCAACCCCTTATCCAAAAACTCTTGTAATTGCTCCTTCAACTCCTTTAATTCCGTCGGAGCCATCCTATATGGTGCCCTTGAAATGGGTGTCATTTCCGGCACTAGATCTATTGTGAACTCAACATCTCTCACTGGTGGTATCCCCGGCAAATCTTCTGGAAATACATCGCGAAATTCTTTAACAACTTCTAAGGAATCTATAGTTACTTCTTTTCCTTCGGTCTCACCAATATGTGCTAGAAATCCTACACATCCTTTCCTCAACAATTTTCGCGCCTTCATTGCAGTTATCAACCCTACTTGGCTCCTTGGTTTCGAACCTAAGAATTTACACTCTTCGCTGTCTTTCCCTACAAAGGTCATTATCTTCTCGTAACAATTAATGTTAGCACGGTTCATGGCTAACCAATCCATTCCTAAGATCACATCGAACTCTGACATATCTAATTCAATAAGTTCAATTTTCAATTCAGTGCCTCCTACTCCCAAGGTGCAATTCTTATAAACTGTGGTGTTAGGTATAGCTTTTTTTGCAGGTGTATCTATCACTAAAGGTACTTGTAAGGCTTCGGGTTGCAATTTCAACTTCTTAGCTATGCATTTACTAACCACTTGAATGTGTAGCTCCGGTATCTATTAACACGCTAAACATTGCGGGAATTTAAGCTGAAGTGTACACCTTACAAGATCATTGTTTACATTTGCCGCTTTTCTTTGTCATCGTGAACACTCGTCCACGACCTCCACCATTTCCTCCGTTATTTCCTCACGGCTCCAGAAATTTGGTTCATCTTTCTTGGGTTCAGGACATTTCCACTTTGGATGTCCAACCTTGTCACAGTTGTGGCATTTCCGCTCCTTGTAGAAACAGATCTCCGTCTTATGAGCTCCATCACAGATAGTGCACTTATCGTAACTCGTGAAACCTCGGGCCCCACCCTTGTTCCACTCACTCTTGTTGCCACCGAAATTCTTATTGTTGTTGTTGTTGTTGGCATGCTTGTTCCCATAACTGCCTTTATCACGATTATCGTCTACCGCCTTTCTCTTGTTGTTGTGACGGTCCTTGTCCCCATTACCGTTTGACCCTTTGTCTCCATCTGATCCCTTGGACACAGTCTTTCCTTTTTCCTCACGCCGGCTGCGATAACTGTCCGACTCCTTCTCCACGATTTTGGCCCTATCGATACTGCCAGTATGTTGTCAAAGCTAATGGAGTAATTACGTACGGATTCGATCACTCGATCTGCTTCGAATTTCCTCGCTTTCTGCTCTTCGGTATTGAAAAACCTTGGAGCAAATTCCATCAGATCAGTGAACTTCTCACCATATTCCGCCACCGTCATGTTTCCTTGTACTAGAGTTAAGAATTCAGCTACCTTGGCATTCCTCACGCTGGCAGGGTAGTACTTCTCATTAAACACATTCTTGAAAGCGGTCCAAGTCATTGCCGCATCACCACGAGCCACGGCGGCTCGTTTTACGCACTCCCACCACGACTGTGCCTTTCCCCTTAGCATGAAAGTCGCAAATACCACCTTCTGTTCCTCTGTGCAAGTTAATGTCCCGAAAATTCTCTCTTTGCTCTTAATCCAGTCCTCTGACTTTTCTTTTTCTGTACCTGAGAACATGTCAGGGTTTCTTCTCTGGAACAACTCTAACGGGTCACGCAACTGTACTGGTGGTGGTGCTTGAGCCAATCTAGCTACAGCTTGACCTATCCCAGCCACCGTCTGTGTCAAAGTCTGAAGAAGGTTGGCCATATTCGGGTCCAATTGTCCTCCTCCATTCCCGTTCCCCCTTCTTTGTTGTTGTTACTACCATTTCCGTCGTTGGCATTACGTCACGATCTTGTGCGCGTCGACATCGCAGAATTGCCTTGTTTCGGTTATACGAATTCATCTCATTGACACGTACGATGATTATGGTACAACAATACATTTACATGCGTGTCTATTATATTGAATTCCTACACTTTGGGCTAGCTTTTTACTCTCTAGTTTTCCCTTTCACTTGTTAGTCATTTTACTAGACTACGATTTGGTTCACGTCTTCTCTAGACGAAAGATTTATTCATTGGCCTTTGGTACTAGACCATTAACTTAATGTTTGTTGGATGGTTCTTAACTTTGAGATTTTTCGTCTCGGAAAATTTTAACTTTTATTACCTTACTAACCTTTTACTCGGTCAGTTACATAATTTTTTTGTCTCCAATGGCTTTACAATTTACTTTTCAACTAACGTTTTTCTTAGTTAGTTTGACTTTATCTTACTAGTCGTTGTACTTGACTAGTTCACTTTTTATTTCCATGGTCATCTTTCTTTGACTCATGGCTTCACAAGCCGTTTCACTTGGCTAGTTTCACTTTTATCCCCATGGTCGTCTTACTTCGCCCTATGGTTTCATAGGCCGTTTCACTTGGTCTATGCTTTTCTTGTTGTTTCTCAATAAGTTAAACTTACGGCTTTTTCTTTATAAGGAATAATTAATTATTTTACCTGGTACTAGTAATAATAAAATTAACTAAAACCTTTTATTCATACTAAATTGATAAAAAAAAAACATATTGTCTAAAATCCTTTACGCTAGAATAAAAATTTTAATCTCAACTAGAAAAACAAAAATTTTACTAGACTAATCTGAATTAACTTAAATAAAATAACCCTCTGGATTTCTGATTGTCCATCAGTTCGTCCTCTCTGTTCCTTCACTTGGCCTCTAGATTCCACACCGTTCATGTTTGGCTGCTAACTCATCATACTTAGCTTGAATCTCTAGCTTCTCTGCATGCGTTGGCGGCTTGACTCCGGTTCACGTCGTTCTTGATCATCTAGTTGCTTCTCGAGATTAAACACTCGCCTTTGCTCGTCCAGTACTTGCACACTTATTTTATTCCATTCCCTAATAGCTATCCTGATATGCATCTCCCCGGTCCTGACCTTCTGAATATTCTTAGCCAGCTCCTTTTCCATGAGTTCCATATCTTCATTGCTTACCTTGAGGGCGTACTGCAAACCCTTTACTTTTGCCTTCTCTTTCTTTAACTCTTTAGTGATCAATTTGATGCGGTGATCCTTAGCTGCAATTGTTTCTTTGAGGGCCGCACTATACCTTACAGACTTAATCGGTCTTCGTGCCATGATCCTATACACATTAGACAAGGAACTTAATTAGTCTAATTCCAAAATACAATATATATATATCTTTCTTTCAAAATAAGGCACAAGTACAATTCTCTAACCACACAAGTAAGTTATTCTTCCAACCTTGTTTACTTAGTTCTAGGTTGAACGGCTAACTCACATTTTTAAAGGTCAATTTAATTATCTACAAGTACTCAAGTCTAATTCCCCATAAGACCTAAAGCCATGGCTCTGATATCAATTGTAACACCCCTAATTTTCCATACATAAATGAGCATTCAATGGCATTAAATATAACTTCAAAATATTAGGGTTTCCACCCCCAAAATCCTATTACATCATAAATGTCATTAAATACCATAAATACTTAATAAATGCGGAAGCGAAAATAAATACTTATTGTCTCAGCTAGTAAAACCACACTAGCCATTAATGTACTTACAACCAAATGAAATAGCTAATTGTTCAATAATCCTAATTATTCTCCAAGCGTCGCCCTTCTCGCGACCAATCCAATTCCCTTCTACTTAGAACCTGAAAAGAAAAATTTAAGGGAGAAAGGGTGAGCGAATGAATGCTCAGTAAGTTCATACGATGTCTCTTCGGGTACTAAGAAGAGACGACTAGAATGAACACTTCAATAATATAATACAAGGATAGGTTACTTAAGCTTTATAAGAGACTGCGGTACAATACAATCAAGACACCATTTAAAATATTCTTCAAGGAAATATGGCACTACAATTCAAAGGGATTCATACAATTTTCGTCAATTTCAACGTACATTATAACCTCAATGCCAAAGGTACAATTAATACACCTAGCTTCATCAAGCCATTAGTGTGGGTCGAAACATATATGAATGCTTGTCACACATATATGCTCGGGGTCTAGAATTGCCCTTGTAATCGAGACAATTCTGAGAGAAGGCATGTGATCACTCATGCAATCCCTAATAAGAACAAGTCCTTAGACGAGTTCGACAATGCCTTTTCTAGCTGGGCATGTCCATTCTAAGCAAGTAAGTGATTCCTGAGCATGCTAGAACGAGAAAGCATACGAGGTACGGTATGCATATGACAAGTTTCAAACTTCAGATATTCTGTGAACAACAACATTATCACAAAATATAGATATTTCCAAGTGACATTTAAATATACGCAAATTATTCACAAATAACTATCATGCCATTTGATAGTTAAATTATATCAAGAAGGTATAGAATTTCCAATGGAAAAGAAATCAAATACAGTAAAGAAACGTAATCCCTTACCTTAGCTTTGCTTTCCGTCCTTAAGCGACGCCTTTACGCGAAATCTACAATCACGTAATAACATAACTTAGGCACAAGTAATCGCTTATTACTTCTTATGTACCTAAACTTCCCTTCTTTAGTTAACCTATGAGTTACTCTTATACTCACCTTAACTGGTTAACTAACTTTCTATTTTTAGGAACTTTCCTAATTTAGCAGTTTCTTAATTTTAGAAACTTCTTCTTATAGATCTTTCCTCAAGAGGACACTTAGGTTCATTCCTTTCAATGGAAGTCTAATTCCTTGATAGCTTCCTAATTACGGTCCCTCTTCTCTTTTTGGGTAACCTTCTTTATTTGGAAAGTTTCCTTCTTCGAAAGCTTTCAATTTCGAACCCTACTATTTTAGGAACTTAAGTCTTTTAATATTCTTTTTAATATTAAAGTGTTATTTTTCTTCTTTCCCTTTGATATAACTCCTTTAAAGTCTTTGGGCTTCTCCTTAATTTCAAAAGGTTCCTTTAGGTATCTTAATTTCAATAAAGTCCTTTAACTTTATAAAATTTACAAAGAAGTCCCTCAACTTTTGAAAAATTACAAAATAGCCCCTCAACTTTTGAAAAATTGGAAAACAGTCCCTCAACTTTTGAAAAATTGCAAAACAGTCCTTCAACTTTTAAATAATTTCAAAATAGTCCTTCAACTTTTAAATAATTTCAAAACAGTCCCTCAACTTTTAAAATTTACAGAACAGTCCCTAAGAAACTTTGGACTTTTCAGTTCAGTCCCTTAGTTAACTGTTCAGTGAATAACTTAACTGGAAATCAGAATTTAATCCCTTCAGCTTTGTAAACATTGCAGTTTGGTCCCTTTTTCCGTTTGAAAACTAACTATTTTTATACAAAATAGACCAAAAGCCTAACACCTAAATAGAGACACACCCCAAATCCATCTAGGCCATTCGGCCGAACCCTAGGTGATTCAAAAACCTTGTTTTTGTTCTTCTTTTTATTTTCCAAACATTAAACAACTCATTTAATTCACATATTCTTTAATCAAACACTTTTAATCATATATTAATTGTGTTAGATTTAAATCTAAATCAAGATGAACTAGAGTTATGATTACTTCATTATAACCTTCAATTTCCCATTATTCAAACCCTTAATTTATTCATTAACTCTAAGATTAAACCATTAAAAATCTAAGAATGACCAAACCTAGAATTAAAATAGTTTTAGAATTTCAAAAATTCATATCTAATTCAATTTAATTCCGAATTGAATGAAATAAAAACTAGGGTTTAGGGTATCATCTTACCTTGATTATGATGAAGAAACATTGGCCAAAGAAGACCAAAATCCGGCTGTCACCCCCCCAAGTGCTCGGCCGCCGCCCCCCTCTCCCTAGGGTTTTAATTTTTTTTCTTTTTCTTTGATTAATGAAGGATTATGGAAAAAAAATAATGAGGAGGTTTATTATTTGTAGCTAGGCTTTAACCTCCTTGGGCCCTCTAACCTCATTAGCCCATAACTTAGCCCACTTGATTAATAAGTGATTTGGTCCACTCAAATAAAGCCAAGTCCAACTAAATAAGGAGTATTATTTTATTTATTATTCTAATTAAAATAATACTAAAAAAAATCAAAATTTTCGGGTCTTTACAGCTACAACACCAACGGCTCAACGATAAATATTAGTCGACCTAGCTCATTGTCCGATCATTATTGGTCCCGACCTAGTTTCGTCTGACATACTATCATCTAATTGTACAATTTCTATCTGGCTAAGGTACGAAGTCAGAACGACCTCGAATACTTAGGCGACCTAGACCTACAGACACGTGCGCCAATCTACGACCCAATCCGTAACCGTCTCCTATAATCACGGAGATCGTTATGCCTACATTGTCTTCATGATTTAAGAGATTCGATACGATCCTACATCACTACTATTTATACCAGACAACATCCAACGTTAAAAGGTAATGTTTTCTTAACTATTTTGAGATTAAGTCGTTCAATACAGTTTTATATAAACTCATAACACAACATCTCATCATCACGCCGTAGGATATTAGCCGGATACCAACCCGGGTAGTCGTTTGTTCGTGGTTTCAGGTCACATTTGCTACACTACAAGAAAACCCATTTATTACAACAGCAAATATCGTTGCAAAAAATATCATGTCATTGCAAAAATTATTTTTTGCAACGACATTTATCGTTGCAGGGTTGTTGCGGGAATGGGCGTAGCGTAAGTTTTTTGCAACGACTTTTGTTGTTGCAAAAAATATATATTTTTGCAACGACATATGTTGTTGCGAAATTTCTACAACATAAGTCGTTGCAAAAGATATTATTTACAGCAACAACATAAGCCGTTGCAAAAGATAGTAACTTGCAAAAAATAGTATTTACAGCAACAGAATAATTCGTTGCAAAAGATCAATATACATCAACAGAAATGGATTTTTTTTTATCATAATAACCTGGTATTAGATTTCAGTTTAACAAAAACAATTGTTTCAACAAAAGATTTGTAATTACAGATATTTTATATCCAAAAAACTGCATACCAAATCCATCACCGTATTATAGTATTTGGTACAAATTGTAGCTTAACATTCAAACAAAAGCAAATAAAAGCATATGCAAATATCTTCATAGCTAGCTTCAACATGCAAAAACTATCACCTCCATAAACTTCATGCTTCCGATCATATCTACCTTCCTGTAAAAACCCAATATGACTTGCAAACTCAGAAAGGAATAGCAACAGTGATAACTACTCATGTACAAGAAACTCTTTATTGATTTCATAAACCATAATGAGTAAATTCGGCAAAAAATAAACAAAAGATATCACTTGCAATGACTTCATCAAGCAATTCATACACAAGCACGAAATTCTTTCGGAACGAATCTTCGTTGAGTACACCAATGTAGTCTTTGATGACACGTGCAATCCTCTGTAAAAGCTCCAGGACAAGAGAGGGTGACACATTTGCTCTCGTGGTTGCAACAAACAATAATCCAACCACCTTGACATGGAAGTAGTTCACACCATCTACGTTCTATTCATGAGGAATATCTAGAAAATGGTATCCGAAAATAGTTAACTGACTAGAACACTCAGATCATTAAACTAATCTATAATACCACCAAGTAGAAGCACAAATTTTCTTAACATAGTGCACAGTTCTCAAAATGTAGATAACCTATCTAGTTCCACTATTCTACGTGACTTACTCAAATGGAGAACCGAGATAGTGCTGTTACATGACATTAACATATACGAAAGACCTCCTATGAAACATGCTGCAAATCATTCCATCCCAAAACAAATAAGTGGTAATTGACTTTTATATACATTTCCAGTGTTTGTTAGATTCTATCAAGATAAAACAAATGCCTAGCACTATAAGAAAGTAATAGTAATGAGATACCTACAAAGACGGGGGGTGCCTCCTCTTCATCATCTTCCTTCCAGAATTTCACTTTCTGGAAAAATATCTCTGCACTTCCTTTAGGCACATCACCACGATCTGCAGCAATTAAGTTTTCTGATTGATAAATGAAATGCAGTACTTGAAGTCAAGGGTAGACATATTATACTCGGCAAGGTAACCATCTTCATCACTTCAATTAGAGGACTAGTTAAAAAAATCTTTAGAGACCGACAGTTAAGTACATTAGACTCAGTAGCATTTGTGCAAGTTCTGGTACTCAAACTGCACAAAACAACAGCTTATACGATTTTAAATCGAAAACACTGATGGAAATAACTATGGGACCCAAATATGACTAATAACTTGGGAAAAATCTTCTTATTCTTCATAAACAGCAAGATATTTCTCTTGTAAAAGTCTTCTACTGACAGGAAATAACAAAAATAAAATGACTCATAGTTATTATGTAAGTTTTGACAAGCAAAATCCAGTCTTGCACCTGTAACCCAACAGGGCCAGTGTAGAAGCAATTGAAAGATTCACAATGATGGTCACAAATCACAATCAATACAAATAGTGATTACGATGAAACACAGAAACTCAAATGGACAATGCCATGCTTAATTAAACCTTCCTACCATACTATACATGATTCTCAACATGCTTAGCTTAAGCACAAATTATCTTCACAACTGGTTATTAGAATCACAAAAAAAAATGAAGAGAACATACCTGACTCACGCTATAGACTTTATTGATGATGAAACGGAGAATATGACATGCATATCAATAAACATATACGCATTGATTGATGAAGTATTATCTACATCCACAGATGAATGACTAAAGAAAAACTGTAAAAGAATGAGTACTTACAGTCTCGGAAAACGATGTTGTCGCCTCTCTGTGACTGCACAAAAAACTGTGAAATCATGACCACTTAGCTTCCACAATAGAGTTTCTGTGAACGAAAACCAAATTGAATAATAGATAAATTAACAACCACATTTTAACTGTCAACAAACAACAAATTTAAAATTATCATAAATAAGAAATATCTAAGCAATCACGCAATTCAAACTCAAATATGTTCAAGAAGCGACTGACTCGCAAAAATCCAACAAACATTGACCAAATTGAGCCTAAGAATTTAATGGTTCGTACCAAAAAGGTCAAGAAAATCTCTAAATAAGAAACTACAGAGTTGAATATTAATGGAAGATCGTAATTGTACTGAAATGATTCATATAGAAAATTGATACTTAGAAGTTAGATATAGCAATGCATTATGTGACAGGATTTCAAAATTATAGAAACGAAAACAGATTAAAATTCATATTTCGATAGTACCAATTTATTACTATTCAGATCTAGCCGGAGATTTTATTAGAATGAGGGAAGATCGGAGCTTGAAAGATTACTGACCTGAAAGATGACCGGAGGAACAAATTTTGTAAGAGATTTGTTCTATGTGCGTGCTGTAGTCAAGACAGACCAATTGGGCCGAATAAGCCGAAATATAAAGGTGGTATACCTCCTATAAACGTAAGAGATGTATTGGCTGAAATATATACTTGAACCTAAACATAAAATTACCTTAACTCTTGCATGAAGAATTTCTTTTAGAAGTGTCAACAAAGGCCCGGCAGTCGCAGTAGCAATCAGCTGATTATGATCCAAATGTACAGGCTTCAAAATTTATCCTTGAATACCCAGAAAATATGCACTACTCAATTAACTTTATCAATGCCCATGGACACCTGTAAATAATTACTAACATTTTCCTCTCATTTCCATGGCACGTTCATCACTATATCGCAAATTCATAAGAGGATTTCCTGGAGTAGGCTTATTAACCCAAATGGAGAATCTCCTTATGAGAAACTCGAGGAAAGCATCAAGTTCTGCTTCATATTGGAATATCATTCCTGGCTAATCCCATAAGAAAATGAAAGGTGGCATATCAAGTGCCAAAAGAGAAAGTAAAACAAAGGCGAGCTAAGTCAGGATTAAATGTAAATTAGCAATTCACAATCCAATCATATTCAGCTATCAAAGGAACCAAATTGCAAAAATTATACAAACTTAGCTAACCAAATGGCTTACTTTGATAGTTGAATATGATTGGATTGTGAAATGCTTCTCTAGTAGTGAAATCAATGATCGCGAATACACGGATGGAAGAAAACAAACTCATAAAATGCAAGCAACATTTCAAGAACACAAATGATCAGCTACATCATTGGTCGACTTTTAACACTTGGGAGATCAAAAACCACCCAACTTTTAACAATTACGTCGACCAAGGAGATGAGTTTCATTAATTGATTTTGCATTCAGCTACTTCAGTAACAAAAGTGTGTGTCCATGTAACAATCAGGATATTACCTCCCAGATGTCCTCCGATTAACTTCTTCACCTCCAACCCTAGTTGTTCCAAGTCCACAACCTAGTCTGCGAGGTCGCCAATTGGGAACAGTTCTACCGCGCTCAACATCCACGAGCACCCTTCTATTATCAAGCTTCCTCCCATCAGCTTGTTTATATGCAGCTGCACAGCAAGTGAACAACAGATTTATGATAATGAACCTGACAAAGCAAACAGATGCAAGAACGCAAAACAAACCTTTCATGTCACGTGTATGCATGTACTCTATGAAAGCGTAGCCTCTTGGTTTGCTCGTCTCTTTGTCCGCAACCAAGCGAACCTAAAACTCAAAGATAGAGAAATAAGCCCTAGATAATGAACTTATCAACTCCACATTGTCAGAGTATTTCACACATGCATTCATAACTAACTCTTATACCGATGCCAAGCCTCAAATATATAATTAAATTCCACAGAAATGGTTATCCTCTAGTTCTCGGTCTTAAATCTTCTTATGTAAAGGATCACAAATTTAGACTACCAAAGACGAAAAATTGCACCTTGTTCAACAATACGATGCATAACAAGATCCCTTCACCAAACAAACAAAAGACATCACATAAACCGCTCCCTAGTTAAAAAAAAGTATTGTAAGCATGACTAAGCAATAATTCAACCTAACACATAGTTCAGTTATCTCAAGTTTCCTTTACCCCATTCTCAGTTCACCTAATAGAAACCTACTCGGTAAGAATAAACCGTAGACAAGAAACCAAATAAAATTCAACATAAAAAATAATGAAAGAAAAAATCAATAAAAATCAATTGACATACCATTTAGACTCCTAAATTGGTGTACTACCAATTACTAATCTGAAGCATCAACCTATCACCGGAAGAATCCGATACATGCATATATTCTGACAGCATAAAGGTTATCTATGACTAATAAATAAATAATCACAAAAGTGCAGTGGTAAGAAAATATACTTGAAAATGTTGCCATACAAGATCCTAAACATCAAGCAAAACTCAAGTACTAGAGAAATATAAGAAAAACCTGCTCTATAAAAGAATCACGTTGTGCCCCAAATTCGTAGCTGCTTAAAGCTCCAAATGCTGCAAAGGCATTGGCTCGCATCTTTATGTTCTTAGACACCTGATTCAAATCAATACTCATTAACTATGGTCTTAACATTACAATATTTCAGACCGAGAATGATATTGAAAAACAGGGGTAGTAAGAAGATCGAAGAGGAAGGCTTGATAAAATTGATTGATCCCTCTACTAGCTTTTATATGAGTTGGTAACTTAATGATTTGCACCTGATTCCTCATAATATCATTCTTGAGCCAGTATATTCTTGGTTATAGGAAGCATTCGGAGAAAGGGTAAGCCGACAATAGTCTCTGACACAAGAACATCAGTTCTCTAATCACAAATCACAGCTTCTTCAACAAAACAAGTATTCAAAACATCCAGCAACATCCATTAGAAGAGCAATTGGGGAAAATTTATTTGCATCCAAAGGAATTTAGTATGAAAATATACAAGTGTATATATATATATATATATATATATATATATATATATATATATATATATATATATATATATATATATATATATGGATGAGATAGAGAAGAGGGTGGGTACCAATGATTAGTTCGGTGGCGGGATCGATGACAGGAATACATTTCTTTTGAATAGGTTCTCTCCATTCGTCAATGAATAGCTGCTCTAGAGGAATTCGGATTGCCTTTCACTAGAAGACTTATATATGGTTATTTGACTGAGATAGAGAAGAGGTGGGTACCATCGCTGAATAGCTGCCCTAGATGTATCTGGATCGCCTTACTTCCACTAGAGGAATTCTCATCAGTTATGCACGCATATACAGGGAGTTTTACTCAGCTCTCTATTCCTCTCTCTGTTAACTAACTGGAAGAAAGCCATGCATAATAAGTTATGACAACATTACCTTCTTAGATATAAGTTTTAGCTACCTAAACATCTAATAAACAAACCCTTTTAGTAACACACGGAGAAACAAAAAGAAGTTAGAAATTCTCACCTTAGCTGCCATGTTCAAGTTGTCACAACAATGCAGTAGTGACACTGCTAAATAAAGATATAACGGTAATGAAACATACTCTAAACCCATCTCATTGGAAAAAAATACTGAAATATTAATAACGAGAGTGTTGTTGATTACAATAAAAGGAATAAAAGAAACTAAAGGTCAATCTTAAGATTTTCCATCAAAGAGCAAACTGTTTCAGCTTTTCCCTTGAATGTAATTTTCACATCTTTCCCTTCAACGATCACCTTCACTTTATCCTTATTAGACAACGTCGATCCTTTATTAGAAGGAACGACTTCAGAACGTGTCTTAGTTTGCAACATTGACGGAAGAGGCATCTTCTTAATGGCTTCCATGACTTCATCACGAGAGTGATACCCTTTGAACTTAGCATTAGAAAAACCATGGATTTGTTTATTGCATTCCTCCCAGCTACCGTAGATGCCGGGTCGACGTCCACCCCAAACAACATAGAACAAATATGCCATCTATTAAATAAAAGCCAAAGTTTTAGGGCTTTAATGGTTTAATCACTTTACTAAGTTCGACTTCATTTCTTCCTTTTCCTTGATGAATGTTAAAAATTTAACAGACATTCCACCATCACGCCAGTGGGGAAGCAAGAAATTGCTTAGGAAAATTTATGAGATCTTTTGAAATTTGAAGCAGAAGAAGGAGATGGAGGCAAAGTACTTACCGCAGCTGATGATGGAGGAGCCGGATGAGAAGTAATGACCGAAGATTGGCCGAAGATAAAGAGCCGGAGAGAATTTAGTGGCGAATCTAGGAATTTAGGTTAGGGAGTTAAAGTTTTGTAAAACGGAAGAGGGAAAGATGATGGAGGGAGAGATATAGTACCTGAACAATAGTGTAGGACGTCGGAATCTGGATGGAGAGGGAGAGATGACGGTGCGCCTGAGACTGAAAATGGAGAGGGTGAAATGAATTGATAGAGAAGGATTTCAGTATATAATTGAAAGGGGTTTTTAATTTTCTTTCATTTTTTTCCCATTCTTTTGCAACAATTATGTTGTTGTCATAAATTTAGAATAATTTTCGCAATGAAGACACCCGTTGCAATATATATTATCTATTTTTTGCAATGAGTGGTTTTGTTACTTAATATTATCCCAAATATTTGTGGAGGCCTGCGCAAATAAGGAATGGAGAGAAGTGAAATTTCCATTTATTGCAACAAACATTAGTAACGACTCTTTAAGGTCGTTGCTAAAGATATTTTTTGCAATGACAAAATATTGTCGTTGCAAATTTTATTTGCAATTAATAGAATTTCTTGTAGTGCTAGGAATCAACCTACTGCTCGACTAAGGCTAATTTGGATCGTTTCCTGCGTCATCAGTTTGGTTTCATTGTCGAGAAACGATCACACTAGACCTTGAAACTTCGCTTAATCACAAACATGGTCTCAGGCGGACATACATCTACTACCTCCAGTGAACCATTACGTCAGAATGTTGGGGGAAACATAGATGCGGGTACGGGGAATCGTACTGCTAACTTACCTCCTTCTCTACAGGGGCATCCCGCTAGGAGGGTTACTCGCTCTAACAGCATGGCTGATGGAATGGAGCTGCAAGATATGAGGAGAGAGAAGAGGCCCCTGCGTAATCAAGCTATGAGCTAACAAGTTAAAAGGGTTCACACAGGTTGATCAGCTGCAGGCGACACGCAGGTCCCTCAGCTTCTCACCTTGGTAGGAGGGAGATTTTGCTGGAGCAAACTAGATTGCTACAGAGCTTCCTCGAGGTACAGAATGAGCTGCTCGAGCTACCTAAGTCTCCTAAGAAGCATGACAGAAGATCCCAAAGGGTAGCCCCTTCTCTCACCTCGCATAGGCGTGCTAATGGGGTGCCTAGGCCATAATGAGAAGAGAGAAGGAATGAGATGCCTCCTGCTACACACATCTACATAGATCGGACTGGCGACCTAAAGGATAGGCTCAACCAGCAAAGGGAACAAAAGGCTGACTCAACTCAAAGTAGGCAGCTTGAAGCTGACAGGGCTCAGCGTAGGTCGCCACAAAGGGGAGAGAGGTCGTTTCCCATCGGGAAAGGAGAGAAATGACTCCCATAAGGAATGACAGACAAAGGACCCTCTCTAGAAGGGAACCCCACCAGGAGGAGAGACAAAAGTCTAACTCTATCTCCCATCAAAGAAGCGACCTGGATGTTAGGGAGATTCTCAACTAGAAACGAAGATAGGATGATATGGAGGCAGATAGGAGAGCAACTAATGAGAAGGTCGAACGAAATGATTGTACTATTCGACCTTTGGCCAAGGATATGATCAACAAAGGACCTCCTACAGGTTTCAAGCTGCCCATGTTAGAAAAGTATTCGGGCGTGGCCAATGCCTTGAATCACATACAACACTTTTAGGCCACGATGTGTTTAGTCTCTTTTGAGGATGACGTGTTATTCAAGGCATTAACCAGCACCTTCACAAGTGCAGCACTGACTTAGTTTCGTGTCCTAACCACTGGTTGCATCACATCATGGAGTTACACGAGAAGGAAGTTCCTAGACCGATTTTCTACAACATGAGCTCGTAAGAAAATAGTCACTGACCTAAACAATATGACTCAGGATAAGAAGGAGAGTACTATGAGTTACTTCACCAGATTCAAATAGTTGGTTGACCAGATTAAGGAACACCTTACAGATAGGGAGGTCATCAACTGATTTAGGAATTGAGTGTCCTCTCCTAACCTAGATTATGAGCTCCAGGTTCAGAAGGCGACCACGAGGAAAGAGTTATTTGAGAGGGCTTACGATGTGGCCGTGGCTGAAACTTCACCCCACTCACGGTTAGTCGTACTTAGATCATGAACACGGTCGACCTAGGTCCTCCTGCCCCAATGAATATTCAAAATACATTCAGAAGGGATAATGGTAGGTACTTTGAGTATCATAAGGACACCGGGCACAACACGGAAGAATGTATGAGTTTGAAGAGGATCATCCAAAAGTGGGTGAATGAAGGAAGATTGGATAGGTTTGAGAAATGATATTACTTCTAAGTAGTGCCACACTCGTGCGTTAAATGCACGAGCAAAAAAACTATTTTAAAATAAGTTAGAATTTTAATCAATTATCGAGGTATAAAATTATAGATTAAGATAAAAATAATAATTGTTAACACAATAGTTTTCATTAATTTATGATAATGTTAATGAAACTCTCCTACCAGTTAATGTGATCATATTAATAAGTAAAGTACAACTCCACAATTAATGTGAACAAAGAAACTCCACAGAACATGTGAGAAACATTGTTAACTAGAAACACTACTACCCTAAGAGGATTTTTAGATTTAATGAACGAAGGTATTGCACATAACAACACTAAGCTAGTAGTTTGATACATACTTTCCATGGCACAAAAGCAAGAAACTATATTTACTTCATTATTTTCTACTTGAACAAAAAAAGAGTGTGCTTAAATACAGAGACAAAGTATTTGAATCTGACATAAAGGAGCTATAAAAATTATCAAGAGCAGAGTTAACTAAAAATGATACTTTCCTAAAACAACATTTCTACATGTTATGAAAGATGAAACTAAGGTACTCAGCACCAACTTGGTAGTTTATACAATGTTAGATTTACCCTTTAATGCCGAAATCTCAAGAAATCCAATTAGCTTCGGAAGCGATTATTTTGAAAATAACATCTTTGTGGAGCTACCAGTTCACTTATTTAGCAGAAGAATCTCAAATTCAGAATAATATGACACACCTTACATGTAGCATATCCAACTACCCTTACATACCTGCCTCTCTTAAAAATACCTCGTGCTTTTCATCATATACATCTGAACAAATAAATTGAGCACAAAAGAAAAAAGTTAGAAATAGTTTAGAAGGGATCCTGCATTGAAATTAAAAGCAATCAAAACATACTGTATTCTCCCTCCTCCATGAGTCACATGGCATCTACAATTAATTGATCAAATAAAAGTTTTTGTTTCAGGTGACATCCGCTCCATTCTTCTATTGGATGTTCCTTTCATCCTTCTCAAAGCTTGTAAAACATGTGAGTATGTTAACACAAAGACCTATTTAACATAATGCTCAATGTATGAATGGACGCATACACGAAGAGTGAACAAATAGTTGACATTGCAATGCAACACCAACATCCAAAAGAAAATGGAAAGAAACGAAATAATACATGGTCATAAAGGTATTTAAGATAAAATATGAAAGATTGACATTGAAGTGTGGAAAAAATTGTGAGACTTTTCCTAAGGCTATTGAATTTTAAATGATTGCTACAAGGAAAATCATGAGCCGGATAAAGAATAGATTAAATGAGTAAAAGACTAAGAACCACATAGTTTAGTTTGTGCAGAGAAGTTATCAAGACACCGGAAGGAACTTTTTATACGCTGAAAACAACCTGACACATGATTAAATATGCAGACTTTTTAAGTAAAAACTGAATATGAACTATGAGCAGAAGTTGAGCACAATATAGTTTCGCAAACCTTTGGTTTAGTGTGAATTAATCGTCAGAGATATGCGCATGTACGTAGTCAGCTATTTAAACTAAAACTACAACATTAGAACTATAAATGGACCTCGAAGCATGAACCAAGAAACATGACCATTAGAGTGCATATGATACTTCTGTTACAAGGTTAAAAACAATTTCAATGATATATGTCAAAATGCAAATCATGTACAGTGATACATTGCAAAGGCACATGACCACATTTGAATAAACAACAATGCTACAACAACAACATTACCCAGTGCCGCAAAGGCTCCCAACTACAGTGGGGTAAGGGGGGTCGGATGTACACAGCCTTGCCCCTATATTAAAGCACATAGAGGTTGTTTCCGGATGACACGTGATGAAAATTGCGTCGAAAATTGCATGAACTGACTGCTACATCATCATAAAATGGCGTAGACATTTTAGTGAGCCATTTTGGTTTATTCCATCATATTCCCAAGCCGAAATAAGTGAGTCTTTGGATCCATCGAAAATGATGGAAAAAATAAACGACAATATCATCTAGTAAAAAATGATTAATTCTTATCCATAAAATCATAATATATTAAGCATTTATTTTTCTTTTGATACCAAGTAGAGAGTATGGATTTGTATTAGAAGTGTATCCACCTTCAGAAAACACTACACAACGTTGATTTACCCACAGGGACAAGAATTTCTTTTCCATAAACTTAATGAACAACCTGTCAATAAGTAAAATTAGCATATTGCCTTCCAAAACTGGAAATGCCTCACTCAAGTGAATGAATTTCAGCATCGAATCCTTTAGGCTTTGTACCCACTCTCATATAAATAACAGCAAAATAATGAAACATTTACAAGACTAACAATAAACAACATGATAGACTTGTGGGAAACATTTTTAAGATCCCCAAATAGAATATCAGAGACATGAGTGTAAGTACCCAAATCCGGATCATTACAATACGTTAAAAGTTAATCGGAATCCGTTAACTGACCCTTTCTAAGTTAACCGGAGTCCGTTAACTCCCCCTTTCCGAGTCAATGAGACTTCCCAGGACTACCCCGTGCATCCAAATTTCAAAGTGTACTCAACACACGTTATCACACGTAAAAGTACCACTTTCCTCAAAATACGCAATTTCTGGGACTTTCCGGGGTTGTTCCGGACATTTTCTTGGACAGTTATTTAGAAAACAGTAAAAACCGGGATTAACGGGACATAAAACCCTACCTTGGTGACTCACAGGGACACGTGGCACACATGCACAGCTTCCCAAATCAACATCAATCAAATTCAAGGGTGAAAAGACCAAAATACCCCTGAAATTGAAAGATAGGCCGTCCGGCCTGTTCTTCATGAAAAGCCAGAATCCTCATAAAGCCCCTACAATTTTCAAAATACCCAAAAACCTCCCAATTTGAAGGAAAGGTCGTCCGACCTGTTATTCAATTTTACCTCCTATAAATACAGAGGCTGACATTCAGTAAAGGGATCAAAAAATATTGCCTCTCATCAATATCCCACGGGTCCAGCCAACCAAACCCCCTCTCGAGCCTCGAAAACGCCTCGATTTGCGTGAAAACCACGTTTTCGGACCAAACACGAGCCAAACACTTTCGTAACACCTCCCAAACACTAAATCATATCCCGTATACGCCTTTTCAAGCCAAAGAGTCAATACCTAGCCATTGGTAACACACTCTCTCTCTCTAAACTTCGTTTCTGTCTCGATTTACGCATTATACGCTATTTTCGATTCGGTCAAAATTCTCAAAATGTAGACGTAACACCGTCTACGGGACTTAAAATGTTTTAGTCTCTAATCATCTTATCTCTCGTAAGATAAGTAATTTCGGATTAAAACGGCATTCAAGTCCCGTTTTTACTTTTCTATCATTTATCGTCCGGATCGTTCGATCCGTCGATTCACATTTTTACCGTCCAAACCGTTTGGTTCGTGATTGTCATTTACAAGCCCGGATCGTTTGATCCGTCGATATTTTCATTTACTTTACGCACCTTTACAAATCCAAACCGTTTGGCTCGTCGATCGCATTTTTACCGTCCGGATCGTTCGATCCGTTGATACCGCATTTCAATACTATCATTTACAAGTCCAAGTAATTTGGTTTGTTGATAGTATTTTCTTACAAATGTTCGAGTCAAAAAATGACTCGTTGATCGCATCTCATTTATTACCTTTTTCATAAAATTGGTAACATCATAATGCCCGGTTCAAAGCCGAAGTTCGTCATTCGAACTCCTTTTCAAATCTACTCAAAATCGACGTTTGTCATTCAAACGATCATTTCAAACTCAAAATCGACGTTTGTCATTCAAACGCTCTTTTACCAAAATCGATGTTTGTCATTCAAACGCTCTTTTACCAAAATCAACGTTTGTCGTTCGAACTAAAGATTCCAGTCGTCATTCGAACTCCTTTTCAAACTCAAAATCGACGTTTGTCATTCAAACGCTCATTTTTACCACAATCAACGTCTGTCATTCAAACCAAGATTAAAGCTTGTCATTCAAGCTCCTTTACGAAAGCAACACAAACACACACATACACACACTTTTCGAGAAAGGTAGAAAGACTCGTCATACGAGGCGTTTCGGGTGATCTCAATATACTCTTCCCAAAACCTAACGTGACCTCCGAACCTAACAATATCTGGTAAAAAAAAAGCCTTTTTTCAAGTTTTGGCTACCAATCAAAACGACCCCCTTTTTCAAAGTCTTTTTCCAAGTTTTGGCTACCAATCAAAACGACCCCTTTTTCAAAGCCTTTTCCTAGGTTTTGGCTACCAATCAAAACGACCTCCTTTTTCAAATCAGCCTTTTTCAAAGTTTAGGCTCATAATACAAAACGGCGTGGCGACTCCTCTCTCTCTTTTTCAGCAAGGTCCCAAGTTGCGAAAGCCGCTCGCCGCGTCCCCCCCCCCCCCGCGCGATCCGGGTAATTTCAATGAGACATTTAAGTAGACTAATAGATTGTTCATGTAACGACAAGGTTAGAGGAAGAAACCACTTACCAAGTTCCTGTAAGTTCACATCTAGAGCAAGAAAAGAATTATCCTTCATCTTGTTTATGTGTATCTGTAGAATCTGATGACGACCATTCTCATTAGGAAGGCTAATCTCCAGTTGGACTTCAAGTCTTCCAGGCCTAAAAGAGCAAGGACAATTACATAATGAATTCAAATATTGCAATATTGGGCAATTTTGTACCCGTTAATGACATGAACGTCTTAGAGGCTTTCAACTACAAAGCGAGAGTGTTTCCATTGTACTTCATCTTAGTAGCCACTAAGATGAAGTACAATTATAGAGGACAATTAAAAAAAGAGAAAGAAGGGAAGTAGAAAATCCATATGTATATGAGTGGCAACAGAACAAATCAGGGGTGCAGGGAATTTCTATGCACACAAATTACAATACTGATATCAAACAATGCAGACTAAGAAAGTTCAAGAAAGCTTTCAGAAAGCATGACATGACTCCAATCATTTCTTTAGATCAAAAGAAGCACTTATAGTCATCCAACTCCATCGAATATTTAGATATTATAATATTTTGTTTCTAGTTTATTTTTTGGTCCAAATCCCTTAAAACCCTCTGAGTCAAACTTTTATCAATAGTGGATGTTCTAGCAGAATATTTCTCTCACATAATTATCCATGGAGTTGTGAATTCTGATTGGTCCGGTATTTATTCAATTGTTCCATTGTAACCTCACTAGTTATACAATTTGAAACCACAGTTAGAAATTATTGACCAATCTATTTCAAGATGCTACTCTAACTTGGATTTACATCCCAAAACTCAAAGCCTCAACATGCTGCCATAAAGGCCACAATTCCTACCTTTCATCTGATACTTAATGTTCCACTAAGAGACGCAAATACACACACACATATAAAGTTTTTGTTTCGTTGTATCACCAAAAACAAAGTTTATGGAGGTGTTTTAAAAATATACTATATTTCTTTCAAAATAAACAAAGTTACTCAAATCGCTTTTTCTGCATATCATATTTCTTCGCCTCATAATACTATACCATGAATAATAGGGATGAAATTCACATAAACTTTCTACATATCATAGAATCGATTTTTCCTTGTGATTGTGGATTTTCAAAATCAGGAAAGTGTTACCTTGAGCGGTTCAGTTATGAACGGAGCAAAAAAGCGAGGCCCAATACAATTCCTTTTAAACCGGTACTCCCTATCAACATGCATACATAAAACATTTCAGTAAGTTTGACGTAGTTTGCTTGCTATTTTTCTGTACAAAATTAAGATTGTAAAATAAAATAGTTAGGTATCATCTTGAAAAGAACCTCGGAACAAAGAGTTATTCAACAAATCACACTCTGGTCTTTATTCAAAAAATAAAAACTCTTTAAAATTCAATAAAGAACTAAGCGCTAAACAATTCATAGTTAGGTCCTCAACGACCATAATATTATATCAACCTAGGTAATCAATCTTACTTGTTTTTTGCCATTTGAAATCTCCCCACAAAAGTATCTTCTCCCAAAAAAATCATAATTCTTCTTTTCTGACCCAAAATTTCATCACCCGCTATTCCTAAAATTAACCTCACCTTCTTTGTGTAATATAAATTGAGCATCTTTAGTATTCAACGAATTGTCTAATACAGAATACTGCTTAGCATGCCTACTTCAAACTAAGAAACAAACCCGAATCTCAGTTCCAAAAAAAAAAAAAAAACTCAAAACTTTTTAATGAGACACTCAGTTTTAGGTCAATCCCTCCAACCTTCTCCAAAATGAAATACCATTTTTATTCTTGATCAAAAATAGCAATGAACAATCATTATGTTAAACGATTGCATAAATAGTACAACAGAAAAATTTCATGTATAGAAAGAAAATCGATATATGGAACTGAAATTAAGGGAAACAAAAATCAAAATTAGGAAAATTGGGCAGGGTTCAAAAGTTCAGATTGTGAATCAATTTTCAGAAACCTTTTTAACAATTTCAAAACCTAATTAGTAATTTCGAACAAACAAAGCAGCAACGAAGTAATACCGATAATATCGATGAGAGGTTGAGGACGTTGGAGGAGGAATCACAGACACCAAGGGCGCTTGAGAGAGAATCCAATTAGGGAATGATTCTGCATAAGTCAAACAGACAAAAACCTGAAAATTTTAATGTATTCAGAAGCCCTAATTTACTGTCTTCTTCCTCAAAATGATTTAACTCCAGTGGAAGTGGTTCCCTGGGAAACCTAAAGGAAAAGCTATCGAAGGTCAAGAGTATTGAATTCACTTTAGAGAACTTGAGAGATAGAGGGTTTGTATTGAGACGAATGGATGCTTATATTTAGTGGAGGTTGACAAGCATATTGTAATATCGTTGTAGTCATGGAAAAAGAAAGGAGAAAGAGAGGGGGGGGGGATAGGAACATGGTTAACGACGATCGTGTTCGGATTTTTGGCATTGACCCTAGAGAGAGGGAGTAGAGGAGTTAGAGAAAAAGATAGTATGAAATACAAAAGGACTCTAGCTTATCTGGTATACTACGGGGAAGGGCAATTTAGGGATTTAGAAAGTAGTGAAATTTTGAGCGGGAAACAGGTTGTGTTTCAAACACTTGTGTCATTGTATAGTTATAGATTAGATGTGCACTCTTATACTCCCTTCGTCCCGGCCGACTTAGAATTTTTTGAAATGGCATGGGGATTAAGGAAAAGGTAAATGTTGTGAGTGTAATTTAAAAATAGGAGAGAGAATGAGTGGAGGGAATAGTAAATTATAATGGTGTTATGAGTATTAAAATAATGTAGGAGAGAGAATGAGTGGAGAGAATAGTGATTTAAGGTTTCCATTTTGGGCCGTTCTAAGTCGGGTGGGACGCCCAAAATGGCAAAAAGTCCTAAGTCGGCCGGGACGGAGGGAGTATACTCTTATATATTGGACAACCAATCTTCAAATAAAACATACTCCCTCTGTTCCGGCCGACTTAGGATTTTTTGAAATGGCACAGGAATTAAGGAAAAGATAAATGTTGTGAGTGTAATTTAAAAATAGGAGAGAGAATGAGTGGAGGGAATAGTAAATTATAATGGTGTTGTGAGTATTAAAATAATGTAGGAGAGAGAATGAGTAGAGAGAATAGTGATTTAAGGTTTCCATTTTGGGCCGTCCTAAGTCGGGTGGGACGCCTAAAATGGCAAAAAGTCCTAAGTCGGCCGGGACGGAAGGAGTATAACAAATTTAACACATTGGTATCTTTATTTATTAAGCAGAAACTATATTTCTATAGAATTTTATTGCCATATAGAATAATTTTGATTTTTTAAAATAATACCTTTTAAAAAATATACTTACCAAAAAACACACATTTGCAAACTATGTACCAAAGTAACCACTTTGGTTGAAGTTTTTTGCTGATAGTGCGGTTTTTAAAGAGTAGTCGGCACTACCACTACCGACTACTTATTATTATTTATTATTTATTTTGTAATTGCTTAAATGTAATTTTGGGGGGTTTTTTTTAAACGTTACTCATAGTACCGACTTTAGTTTAAGCGTAATTGAAAAAATTAAACTGAAGTCGGTATTACGAGTGATGACTTTGTTTTTTTTCTTCCGAAAATGATTAAATTAGGCATTTATAGTGCTGTTTTCAGCCTTATCTTATTCATATTTTCAGTAGCTTTTCTCTCATTTCTCATTTTCCAATTTTTTTTCAACCTCTTTCAAATTCAAAGGAAAGAACTCTCCATACTTAATCCATTTGGTGAAGGATAAGAAGAATCAAAGCAACCAAGGTAAACTTTAATCCATTGTTCAATAAATCGCTAGGCGGCCGAGGGGGAGCCTAGTGCCTATAACGTGTAAATGGGGCGTAAGCGGTGACTAGACGAGGCCGATAATTTAGACATAATTATAATATTTTGATGAAATAGTGTTGAAGATGTTACATGAATACACAAATAGATAATTAAAATGTAAATAATAATAACTTTAATGCAATTTTCAACTCAAAATACTAAAATTAAAATTTATAAAATATTGTTATTCACTTATTTTTATATATACAAGACATAAATACAATTTTAATTCATTTACTTCACACTCCCACATTATCTAACTACCTAGGAAAAAAAACTACATACCCACACTCTACTATACAAATTCTTAGGCCATTTTCCACTCCACAAACCCTACTCCTCTTTAGTTTCTACAATTAGTAATTATAAATACCCAGCTGCCCTAAAGTTATTTTGTGACATCAAAAATACGTCGTCTCTTTATCTCTCTCCCCTTCCCTTATCTCAATCCATCATCCACACAACAGCCTTCACAGTTGACGCCATCACCACCTCCGACCATCTTCACAGCGATAACAACGTGTTTAAGTGCCTTTCGGGCGTTAATTTGTCTATTATAAGTAAGGGAGGATCATAATAGTGTAAGAAACTTCAAAATGACCTCGTTGGAATGCCATAAAGGTGAAAAGATCTTATCCTGACAGCTATAGAAGCATTTGAGGCTAGGAAGGCCGTCTACGCGGTGCCTTTGGCCTCCACGGAAGCTGTCCATGCGGCCTCTTTAGGAGGTAGGAATCAACTATATATAGAACCATTCTTTATCCATTTTGGGGATTCTTTTCACACACTCTTGGGAAACTCTATCCAAATAGGGTCAGTCCAGTCCTTTCTCTCTTCTATCACTACTAGAAACAGGCCATTTAACGACGAAACTTTATCGACGGAAAAATAAGGGTTACCGACGTATATTTAATTTTATTTGCCGAAATTTTTTTAAAAAATTTTCATTTGGTCCGTCAGTAATGATGTAAATTCCTTTGGTATTACCGAAGGACATTGTCCGACGGTAATATCGAAGGACGTGGTCCGTCGGTAATTAGACCTATAAATTGATCCCTCTCCCCTTTCCGGCCATTTATGCTTACACATCAAAAATTCCTTAATTCTTGGCGCCTTCGCCGTCGTGACACTTGCCGCTTAGTTCGATTCGCCGTCGCCGTTCGTTCCACCGTTTTCGTTCAACCTAGGTTAGTAACCTCTCTCTCTCACTCGCTTGCTCTCTGATCGTTCTCTCTCTCTCTCTCTCTCTCTCTCTCTCTCTCTCTCTCTCTCTCTCTCTCTCTCTCTCATTAGTCGTTCATCTATGCGGTTCACGTCGCCGGATTCAACTTCGCCCAGCTCGCCATTCGCCGTCCGCCGTCGCTTCCCTCCGTTCAACTTGGTAGTTTAAAATCACTGAGGTAAGGCTTTGATTTTCAAATCTTAATATTCCAGTCGTTTATAATTGTTTTTGTTGTTTTCATTAATGCTAATTCATGTAGTTGGATTGTTAGGCATTTTGATCTTCATAATATTAGCATAGGATTTCATAATATTGAGATAAGTTGGCATTGGGTTTGTGAGAACTAATTAATGGTGATGGTTTTACGGATGAAGCCTTTCCACTTACTTGATTAACTTTAGCATATAATGAGTGAAGAGGACGAAATGCTTTGATATAAATTCATATATTTGAGGTAGAGCTTTTGAAAGCGATGAAACTCAATACATATATCTGATTAGAGCTCTAGGATAAAAAAAAAAAAGAATCACCACAATTAACTGAGATATTAAGAATTTCAGTGTCTACATGTTTCATCTAGTGATGCCTAATAAGTATCCATACCAATTTCCGCTGCTTGACTAGAGTCTTGTATGGTTTCTATATTACTCTAAAATGATGACAACAATATTTCATGCACTTGAGCACCTACTAGCTGTTTTATGGGAACTCCTTATTCCAGCTATTATATTCATATGAGTTGATCGACATTTGTCCATTTTACCATGTTCCTTGTTTCATATGGATTCAGTGAAAAGAGTTTCTATGTAATATGTTTTTAATGTTTCTCTTCTATAATTGTATTGATGTTTGCTTAATTTAATTGCAACAAATTTTCTCTGGTATTACAATTAATTTGTGGAAGCGTAGTCACATATTAGAAAGCAGTTGTATTAGATTTAAGTTATATAAAACCTGATTTTTTTTAAGCTGGTGAACTTAATTATTGTAACTAGGAACAATGTTTCGAGTGTGTGGGCAAGGTTGCGAGACAAACACGAGAATTTTTAAAGTTGTTTGGAGTATAGCAACTTCTCTCACATTCACCCTTCACTGTCCTTGACAATTAAAGCAAACAAATAACCATAATACTTCTCTAAGTATTTAAAAAAACAGATGTGTATAAATGTTAATTCATCATTGTAAAGTTATATATTTTACAACAAAAAATTATATATTAAATATTAAAATTTAAAATTATTCAAAATATTAATAATTTAAAAAGTGTGATAGATGTGTGTGTTAATTCATTATTGTAAAATTATGCTATGCATTTTACGGTAATGAATAAAAATTAATGTTACGAAGTAACGTTGTGACGGTTGAAACACAAAAGCTTAGAAATCCGTTTAAGAATCTTTAACTTATCATGTTGAGGTCAACATGTAGTCATCGATTCTTAAATTGTTCGTGTGGACAGTCTTGAAATGCACGATTATATGATTTTGTAAATATCATATTTGTCTATTAAAATTGCTTGAATAATCGATAGTTGAGATATTTCGGTTGCATTCCTATTGTTCTTTGAGTGTATACTAGACATGGTTAATTATATAATGTCGATTCTAATCGATAGTGTTTGATTGACCTAGTCTACGTCGTGCACTTGGAGACCATGGGGTTATGCTGCCGAAATTTCTTGATTTTCGATTATAAAGCAAGTAGACAAAGTGATATTTGCAATTCATATAATCGTGAATTTCAGGATGGGATAGAATTCAACCCCAATTCTAAACCTAATGGACATGAATTGTCCTTTCATCCTAGAGAATGATATATTTTACAACAAATAATTAAATATTAATATTTAAAATTATTCACAATATTAATAATTTGAAAAAGGGCAAATGACAATTTAGGGCCTAAAGTCTACGAGGAGGTACCAGATTGGGGCCTGAAGTCTTAATTATGTCAATTTAGGGCCCAAAGTTACTATTTTTATCAAGGGTTAATTGCAATTTAGGGCCTGAAGTATTGTATGAGGTTCCCAAAAGGGGCCTGACTTTTTTTTTTTGGCGATTTAGGGCCTATACTTACAATTTCTTATCAAATAAGGGCTTATTGACGATTTCCGTTAACACTTAACGTCAATAAGCCCTTATTTGATAAGAAATTGTAAGTATAGGCCCTAAATCGCTAAAAAAAAAAGTCAGGCCCCATTTGAGAACCTCATACAAGACTTTAGGCCCTAAATTGTAATTAACCCATAAATTTAACTTTCTACCTTTTTAAAATTTTCATTAAATCTCTTTAAAAAATATTAAATTCAATAAAATAAATAAAAATATTTTTACTCAATAATAATAAAAAGAAATTTAACATCCCAATTTAACTATATTTAAAAAGGTATATGTAAATTATTTTTTACCTAATTTAACTAAATATAATAATTTTTTTTGTTAAACACTATTGTTCATCGCAGTTTACAGTTTTTTGTTAATCTTCAAACATCCCAACTAAAATTATTGTATTATTTTCCCTTTTTTTTTAATATAAATGAAAAAAATATGGTACATGAATTAAATGCACAATATTATTATGCCCAATTTTTTATCCTTGAATTTAATGTACAACAACACCTCACCCTTCACCACCATCAACATAAAGTCACCGGCCCGTCTCATTAAGTACAGAGGCCCAGAGTGCGAGAAATGAGAATATGGGGTCCTTAATATTTAGAAAATTAACATAAAATTATATGTAACTTCAATATTTTATTTAAAAAAGGGTTCTAAATTGCAATTTGCCCTTTAAAAAATTAACACAATAATATGTTATATATATATATATATATATATATATATATATATATATATATATATATATATATATTTAATGGGCATAGATAAAATCGGGCGAAACAAACTCCTCGTCCGTAGCTATCAAAATCTTGGTCAAAATTGAAATCACATTTCTTGATGTTTTGATTGATTTTGGTGATGTGTTAAATCTGGTGGCGGGTATATGTTGGTGGGGTGGTGACTTTCAGGGCCGGCTCAGACATGGAACATTAGGTTCCTTTGCACAGGGCCCCAAATTTTGAAGGGCCCCAAATTTATCTATGCCCATTAAATATATATATATATATATATATATATAAAAGCAGATTATTGTGTTAATTTTTTAAAGGACAAATTGCAATTTAGAACCCTTTTTTAAATAAAATATTGAAGTTATATATGATTTTATGTTTTTATTTATTTTATTGAATTTAATATTTATTTTAAGGGATTTAATGAAAATTTAAAAAAGGTAGAAAGTTAAATTTATGGGTTAATTACAATTTAGGGCCTGAAGTCTTGTATGAGGTTTTCAAATGGGGCCTGACTTTTTTTTTTTTAGCAATTTGGGGCCTATACTTACAATTTCTTATCAAATAAGGGCTTATTGACGTTAAGTGTTAACGAAAATCGTCAATAAGCCCTTATTTGATAAGAAATTGTAAATATAGGACCTAAATCGCCAAAAAAAAAAGTCGATTTGAGGCCTCATACAAGACTGTTTTAAAATTGTAATTAACCCTTTTATCAATTTGGGGCTTTTTGACGTTTTCCGTCCAAAAAGTCCGTTAAATTACCACGTGAGATTCAGTGTGGGCGTTTTGATCATTTCCGCGTTCAAAATTAAGTCTTCAGGCCCAATATGATAGAAAATTGTTGTCTCCAATTATGGAGATTCTCGTGTCGTTCTATGCCGCAACAGCGTTGCAATTCCTCTCTCCTCCGATCATAAGGTATACTTTCGATTATAGATCAATGGATGATCTCGATTCATATTGAACTGTTCCTTTAAGTGGTTCTCTAATTTTCATTTGTGATTTTAATGTAGCCTGACTGCGAAGACGAACTAGCCAGGATTGAAAACGTCGGCGGTCGTGTTATTTATTGGGACGGGGCACGAGTTCTCGGAGTCTTAGCAATGTCACGGGCAATCGGTAAATCTTCATCTCCGTTAACATAAATAAAACTCACTATTCCCAACCTAGCAATGACTACAGATCTGATTCGATTTTCTGTTCATATTCCGGCAGGTGACAATTACTTGAAGTCATTCGTAATACCGGAACCGGAGGTAACCGTAAAGGATCGCACGGAGGAAGACGACTGCCTTATAATAGCCAGCGATGGTTCATGGGATGTGGTGTCGAACGAAACCGCTTGCAACGTTGCACGAATGTGCCTAAGCGCACATAAGCCTGCGTCTCCACCTCAATCTCCGGGGAGCAACGTCATCATATCCGCCACCGGCGAAAGTTTCGATAAGGCTTGCTCAGACGCTTCAATCTTACTAACAAAATTGGCCTTGGCCAGACGGAGTACTGACAACGTGAGCATAGTCGTCGTTAATTTGAGGAGAAATCTTTAACCCGACCCAATCAATTATGTTTTTTTTAATTCTATTTTTTTTTTAGTTTTTAAATTATCATTGTTGCTGCTGATCTAAATGATGAGGCAAGCCCTAGTTGTTTGAGAAATGAAGAAGGGGATTTGTATATAAATCGTAATTGTCATGGGGATTTGTACGTAAATCGTAATTGTAAAATGATTAATTAGATTTTTCAGAAAGTAATCAAAAGATGACTTTTGATATTTTGAGGAATGAAGAGATTTTACCAGTTATTTAAGTTTTGTATTAATTAATGAAAAAAAAATTCGTTGAGATTTTGAGCAATACCATATTATTTATTTGTGTTTAAGAAAATATTATTTTAATATTTTAGTTAATTAAATTGTGTTTCATTGAAAAAAAACTTGATTAAGAAAAAAATATAAATTGGGTAAGCATATTTTTTGTAAATATTTATTTTATTTAATCTATTTTTATTTATATATTTTATAAATTATCCATCTAAAATAATTAGTAATTTTTTTGAAGCAAAATAATTAGTAATTTAAATTATTAGAAAAAAGGATAATAATAGTAACTTTGGGCCCTAAATTGAAATAATTAAGACTTCAGGCCCCAATCTGGTACTTCCTCGTAGACTTCAGGCCCTAAATTGTCATTTGCCCTTTAAAAAATGTGATGGATGTGTGTGTTAATTCATTATTGTAAAATTATGCTATGCATTTTATGGTAATGAATAAATATTAATGTTACGACGTAACGTTGTGACGGTTGAAACACAAAAGCTTAGAAACCCGTTTAAGAATCTTTAACTTATTATGTTGAGGTGAACATGTAGTCATTGATTCTTAAATTGTCCATATGGACAGTCTTGAAATGCACGATTATATGAATTTGTAAATATCATCTTTGTCTATTAAAATTGCTTGAATAGTCGATAGTTGAGATACTTCGGTTGTAGTATAAATGAATGTTTGCTACTATTTAAATTTTGTGGTGATACTGATCAAGATTGATAGTGAATGAATCAGTTTAATTTTAATTAAGATAATGTTTTGTATATAATGTTTACATTTTATTATTGTAGTCTAAATGAATGCTTGCTACTATTTAAATTTTATTTTACTTGATTCATTTTCTGTTTTATATTCTAGTTTAGATATGTCTGATCGAGGTGGCAATCGTTCAAAGAGAGGAAAGTTTTTAATTTTTGTGCATCATATTGTTTCACCAGGGACGGGAAGGAGGGGCACTGATTCTGGTTCTGAACGTAATAATGAGGATGTGATCAGTCCAGGTATTTGGAGCTCTAGTGTTCCTGTTAGGGAGACTAGTGAATCATCCGGGTGGGTTCTTTTGGACGCAAATATTGATGAGGAAGAAAAATGGAAATTTCTATCTCTCCCAGTGGCCAGTAACTATTATTTAATTGTAAATGTCTTATATTTAAATGTCAACTCATTATTTATATTATTTCTATGTTACATTTAAAAGTTATACATTGATTCTATTGTCTTTTTATTTGTATATATATTGATATATTGTTTTTTAATTAATATCTTAATAGGTTTATACATGGTGCTTGTCGAGACCCTGCTCGATGGTTTGGGAATATATTCAGTGGGTATACTTTTGTGAAATTTTATCCCACACCAAAATCAATATCAAAAGATGTGTACGGTATCTGGTATATCCAATTTCGGGTAAAATTACTCAATTCTCTTTCCTTTGTAAAGTTTGTAGACCAGTCCCATGTTCATCTTTATATTCTAATTTACGCTTAATAATTAATTAGCAACACCTATTTTAGTCCCTGTTTATTTAACTACTTTTACTATTTTTGTAGCACATATATTCATGTCCCGGGTGCTCAGGGATTCAAATAGAGAAGGCTTTCAAGAAATTAGTTGCTAAGCGATACACTGGTAAAGTCTATGACATGAAAAAAAAAAGTGGCAAAAGGATGATTTGCCTCCAGCTAATTTCACGGCAAGTGTATGGGAGCAATGGAAAGCCTATTGGAGAAGTGTAAATTTTCAAATAAATTCAGAAATAGCAAAGAATAATAGGAACTCATAAGAGGGGCAGGGGAGTGTGCACACGGGAGGATCGATTAACTTCAGCGAGACTTGGTCCCGAATGGTAAACTTACTTAATTTACTATCCGTTTGTAAATTAAGCAATACTCTATTTGATTCATTTATTGTTATTATTTGATGAAATTTTGAAGTTATAATTTTTTTATATGTTAAGCGAAAGAAATACGGAGATGAGGCTGATGCAGCTGCTGTGTTTATGGCTACGCATACTGCGGAGGCTTCTGATAGCTCAAGGCTACAATGGGTTAACTCTTATTACCAGAGCCTTTATGTAAGTGTTAATAGTATTTTCTATTAGTAAATTATAAATTATTTAGTTAAAGAAATATTATTTTCAACCATAGTGGATAATGTTTTTTTTTTTCCGAAAGAGTATGATAGGCGTGCTCGTGACGAGGCTATTGAAGAAGGAAGTATGGAGCCTGAGAGCATCGAGCCTGACATGTAATCAAACTTAAGTAGTTTTAAAACCCTTCCCCTTTCCCTTTACCTTTCCCCTTTCCCCTTCCCCTTTCCCCTCTCCCGTTTCCCCTTTCTCAATCAGTTTCGCTTGATTTGTATGGTAGTTGTGGCACTTGTATTTTATTTGATGTTCAAGGAAAACATGTTGTTGGTGTTTGTTTGAAAAAGTTGGTATTTGTTTAAACAAGTTGGTTTTTGATTGTTAGTTTAGGTTGGTATTTGATTGTTAAACATGTTGGTATTTGTTTTGAACAAGTTACAGCCTTTAAAGGCGGTTTACAAAAAAAAAATAGAATATTTTTTTTAAAATTCTGGACAGATTACCGACGGACTATTCCGTCGGTAAATTCGCTTTTCCTCGTTCATTAACAGGACTTACCGACGGACAAATCTGCCGGAATTGCTATTGTGATTACCAACGGACCAATCCGACGGAATTGCTATTGTGATTACCGACGGACCAATCCACCGGCAATTATTCGGCCATAACTTCGGCCATCGGCTGGCGTCCTTCCTTATTGACTGACATTTTCCGGCGGACTATTTGGGTTTTCCGACGGACGGTCCGCCGGAATTGCCGACGGATTAAGTCCGCCGGTATTACCAACCTGTTATTACCAATGGACTCCGACGGATTTCGTCCGTCGATAAATCCACATTACCGACGGAAAGTGAGATTTTCCGACGGATAAATCCGTCGGTAATGAGCCAGTTTCTAGTAGTGTACAAATTTACATAAACTAAATCTCTCTCCTACCCAAATCAAATCCCATGGATGCATTTGGATGAAATATTTCTCAAGCAACAAAATCAAGAAGATAAAAGTGAACCTTGATATCTAAATCATTGGTAATCTAAATCATTGGTAAACTGTCCTTCCCCCTCTTTACTTTAATGTCATTATTTACTTGATCTTGTATATTGAAATGTCTTGATGTACACTTGTTATTATTGATTTGGTTATGAAATCACACAAGATACCAATTGGGTTCTTTCATCTTCTTAGCTTAAGTTCACAAATGATATCAATTAGTTCACCTCCCCATAATAGCATACATCCATAACTTGGAAAATATATATGTTTTAGAAAAGTATGAGATTGATGTAACTCGTTTTCAATATCTATAATAACCATAATATGTTTATTTCGGCTTAGTTTCCAGTTTATGTTCTTATTCTCTGCATATTTTATCTGAGAGCCATATAGGCCCGCGCAACCCCATTTTTCAGTTCGTGCGGCACTTTCGCTAATGACAGCTAATGATCGGTTTGCAACCTATTTTTTCATTCTTATGTTAAAATCTCTTTTTTCCTTTTACTGTTTTATGCCCAAAATTGGTTTTCCAAATGATACACTTGTTTTCTAAAACCTTTGTTCGCACATTTTGATTTAAAACACACACACACACACACATCTTGACTAGAAAGACTCGTAAATACAAGGCACATTGGGTGAGCTCTTGATACTATTCCTAAGGTGTAAAGTGACCTTCAGACTTATATCTTATATTAAAAGTTTTTTTCAATGTGTTGGCTTTTACAAAAAACGACGTGGCGACCCTATTTGACACTACTTAGCTCCGTCCGACTTTCATAAAATATATTCAAACCATCCATGCGATCGACACATCGAATTGGTGCACTTTCACTTACAAACAAATTTGATGGTATCAAAATTAGGGTTAGGGTTTTGAAGGGTATGTGGCGCTATTAGAATAAAGAGAGTTAGACGAAGTCAATCAAAATATGGAAGAGAAGAATTGTATTGAAATACCCAATTGATTATGATGCTAAAGATACATATTTAATTATAGGATTACAATGAGAAATCTCCTAGAATGAGAAGGTTTCTAAGATTGTGTTTCCTAATCTAATACAAGGATTAATCTCCTAGAAGGAGAAGGTTTCTAAGATTGTGTTTCCTAATCTAATACAAGGATTATGTTTTCTAATCTATTTATTACAATATATACTTGAATATAATATAGTGATATTATATTCCTAATATGCCCCCGCAAGATGGACAGTCTGAGGATAAGTCCAATCTTGGAGAGTGATGAGATAAACCGGGTTTGATGACGAGTTGAAGAAGTGTTCCCGGACATGTGTGTCGTTTCTGAAGAGATGTGGTTCCTCGCATCCGAGGTGGTGATATGTTGGAGCATGACTAAATCGGAGACGGTGGGGTTGTGGAGAGGGGTTTTGTGTTTTCCGAGGTGGGTTTCGAAGTAGGGGGAATTTGTTTCGGCTAGAGAGAGGGGGTTTTGAAGTAGGGGTTATGCACGTGGAGTCACCTTGTACAAGTAGGGGTTTTACCCCTCACGTGTGAGACGAGCACGTGGAGTCACCTTGTACAAGTAGGGGTTTCACCCCTCACGTGTGAGAAGAATTTAGGAGGGTTTTTGAGCCGAGGGGGTTGAATTACAAAAAAGTTTAGGGTTTCGGTCAAAAGGTTTTTGAGCCGAGGGGATTGAATTACAAAAAAAATTGGAATTTCGGTCAAAAGGGTTTTTGAGCCGAGGGGGTTAAATTACAAGAAAGTTTAGAGGGTTTCGGTCAAAAGAGTTTTTGAGCTGAGGGGATTGAATTACAAAAAAAAAATGGGGGGTTTTTGAAGTAGGGTTATGCACGTGGAGTCACCTTGTACAAGTAGGGGTTCTACCCCTCACGTGTGAGAAGAATTTAGGAGGGTTTTTGATTTTTTGGTGGCGGAAGCAAGGTGGCAGAGAAGTTCTTTCTATGGATCTTAATGCTCTGATACCATATTAGAATATGAAATAGAAGAATTGTATTGAAAGACTCAATTGATTATGATGCTAGAGATACTTATGTAAAGGATTACAATGAGAAATCTTCTAGAAGAAGAAGGTTTCTAAGATTGTGTTTCCTAATCTAATACAGGGATTAATCTCCTAGAATGAGAAGGTTTTTAAGATTGTATTTCTTAATCTAATACAAGGATTATGTTTCCTAATCTATTTATTACAATATATACTTGAATATAATATAATGATATTATATTCCTAATAGGCGCCACCTCCGTCAACCCCTCATAGCTTCCGGATCGAACCGTGACCTGATTTTCCGCCCCACTTGTCGCGTCACAAAGGCTGCTCGCCATCAGCCTACACGGTTTCACCCTCAACAGCGCCACCACCATCGTTCGCCGAATTACCATCATTTTCTGGTTCCACCATTACAAGTGGCAGCCCCGATGGAATAGGGAAATTTTGGGGTTTTCATTAACCTCCTTCTTCTCTACCCATTGTTTTTAGCTTTCGTATGCGCCTATGGCAATTTCTTTCAGTCGGAACAATAACTGGAACCTTATGTTAACGAGTAACGACAGACCTCTAAAGTATGGCCAACAAACGACATCCTGAACAATAGTCTATGTTCCCTTATTGAACATGTTGCCAAAAAACCATTATCCTTCTTCGATGTACCAATCCAGATACAATATGTAAAAGGCTTTGACACATCAATTTCTATATATACTCTTGCATATAAATGGTGTGTGAAAACGGACGTTCGAATATCTGCTTTCGAAAACCGTCCAATCTGCCGGACAAAAGATGGCCGAGAACCATCCTTGTTGAGAGGTGGGAAAGAGTGCGTCAACGGAGGGTCCGATGGCCTAGAGCCACCTACAGCCGCTACCCTTCCTCAGGGGCGGATCCAGGGGGGGCAGGTGGGGGCACTCGCCCCCCCCCCCCCCAAGCGACGGAAATGCAGTGAAATTTTTTTTTTTGCCCCCACCATAGTTTTGTTATATATGTATATATATATAATTAACTTCAAGATTAACACCAGTGAGTGGTGTGGTTCAGTGGTAGAATGGGTGAAATTAAAGCCTTTGGTGTTTCCTTTCAAATCCATGTTCAAATCCTGCTACCTAAATTTTCAATTAATTTTGTCTTCCATCTTTGCTATTCTTTCTCTTAACAGTTTTGTTTTTCTCTTTCTTCTAATTTCCTCACATTTTTTCAATCTTAATTAATTCGTTAGGCTTTTCCCATTTTTTTTGTTTTTGATCTTTCTTCCTATTATCCCAAGTTTAATTAGCAAATTTGAATTTCTTTTTTGTACGAGTAATATATTTTAATAAATTGTTTGCGTTAAATACTTCAACATTATTTCAATCGTTCTTTGAATTATTTACTTTTATCATTTTTGCTAACTAAAATACATTGTATTTCATGGATCCGACCCATTTTTTACTTGTCCAATCCGAAAATTTTTTTTCGGGGCACCCGTGTAATCTTGCCCCCCCTCCCCCCTGGGCCAATTCCTGGCTCCGCCCCTGCCCTTCCTAGAGAGAAATCAGTTTTAGTGTGTTTTTATTTCAGCTAGGGTTTCAGAATAATTAAGAAACATGATGTTTATTTCATTGATTAAGTTGAATGAAAGAACACTTTACAAGGAACAGAGGCACACATTATTAGCCAAATAGAAAGAAAAAAATGATGTTGTCTAACTAATGAAGCTTGACCCACATTCCACGGCTAGGCACACCACGATTCACCAAAAACAACATGTAATATCCAGGAGGAGCAATCCCGCCGACCGCTGGAGCCACAACCGTAACGGAGTTCGTGGTGGTCTTCATCAATGGCAGAATCAACATCCTCTGGTTCATCGAGAATCCGTGAGTGGTGAACGGCGGTGCAATCATCGTCACCATCATATTTTCCGAACCAATCCATTTGGGGATTCTGAATGGTATTTCAAATTCCTCACCGTACCTCACTTTCTTCTTGCACAAATCCTTCAAAATTGTCGGTCTGATTTCGTCTAATGATTCATCCAAGTATGGTGGAGTGAATTTCTCGACCCTGGTATCAGTGGGGAAAGCCCCATTAGCAGTGTAAAACTGGTGTGCGTTACTGCCGGTGACCAAGATCTTGCCGTCAGGCAACAATGCTGAACTTGAATGGTACATTCTCGGAATCGTCGTCGGCGTCAATTCTTTAAACCTCTGTCCAAATGGCTTATATGGGCTGTACAAGACAGGGGTAAAGTTAGGTTCAATTGCATCCTCCCAACCAGAGGTTCCCTTTTTAGCACCGTTGATGAACAATAGATCTCCGGTAGGAAGGTGGAGCAAATCACCCATTGTACGCCGCGACGGCATGTCCTGTTCTCTCACCCACTTAGCATTTTTATCCAACACTTTAATCCTCCAGCAATCCTGCAACGCCGGCACGTACACCTTATCATTGGTGTGTTTAGCATCAACTACACCAAATGCATTGGGACTGTTGCCGCCGCAAACAACCACCTCAGGATCGATTTGGAGTGGGTAGGATTGGTCAAGCTTGTAGGGAAGAATCGCAGACATGCCAGAAGGAGGGTAGTTGCGGGACCCACCGGGCAAGACGGGGTACTGCCGGACGACTTGGCCGGTGTAAGGGTTGATGAGGATGGCACGGTCGTTGGCGAAGATGAAGACACTTTTGTCGTTGATTAGGTAGACGAATGGGTAAAGATTGTTCTCAACGGCGGGTCCTTTGGTGTTTGGTAGCGGCGGAGCGGTGGTTTGTTTAAGGAATGGGAGGTCGAATGCCTTGGGTTTCATGTTCAATTTAGGACCGGGGATCAAGTCGTAGCTAAATGCATTACGACCACCCACAACTATTATGCTCCCATCTCCCAATATTTGTTGGCTTGCATACCATCTTCCGCCGAGGAGGGCATTGTGTTTTTCCTTGAACTCGCAGTTGGCACATTTCTTGAGTGTTCTTATGGTTTTCAATCCCTTTTTATTGCCTCCTGTGCCAACTAGATCTCCGTTGATGTCCAATCCTCCCGACGAGCACCATGGATCACCGTCAATCTGTCACAAAACAAAATATTATTATCGCTTTAGGAGTGACACTTGGAGAGTGAAATCTACAATTGGTATATCTGATGTAGGTTGAGCTATATATATTCAACTATAATATGCATGGAATTTGGAGGAAGAAATGGCTATAAGGTACCTTGAGGGTCCTAACATCACCGGTCTCAATGTCATAAGAAAGGGCATGGGCAAAGCAATCCACACCTCCCATTTCAAAACTAGCCGGACAAAAGGCCGGTGGATCCAATTTCCTGAACGACGGTCCGAGGGTAGTGGTGTCATACCAAACGACCTTATTGTTGGGCATCAACTGCAATTGCATGGCAGAAACACCCGTATTGCCGTTATGCAACTCCCAACTGCCTAGGCTTTCGACCTCGGCTACGGGTGATTGCACCCACGATCCACCCACGGGTGGAAATACATCGACGTACTTATGGATCTCATCTTCGTTTTGGTCTTTTACAACTTCGTCCTCCTCTTGGTGGTGGTGGTGGGCCACCTTGTCGTGGAAATGCTTGATCTTGTCTTGAATGAAGTCTTCGTTATGGGTCCAGTCGAAGGAGACTTTACCCTCGGAGTGTTGATCTTCACCGGCCGGAATGTCTTCTTCATTCTGGCCGGTGACAATGTCGTTGAAGTGTTCATCATCGACGATCAAACGGTTAGCATTCACGACGAGGGAGGAAACAAGCAAAAGGCAGAGAAGAGGAAAGACTTTGTTTGCCGCAGCCATCTTATGAAACATTGGGACTTTTATTTTGTTTTTTGTTTTTGTTTTTGTTTTTTCCTTCTTTTTTTCGCTATTTTGTGCTCTGCGATTTGTTACCTTCACCATGCTTGCCTATTTATACTTGCTAATGACCTAAAAATAGTGTCCTAATATTAAGCAGGAAAATATGTAAGTCTCAAGACCAAGGGGCTAATTTGGAAAATGGGAGGAAAAGAACTGGTCTCCAGCTCAAGGGCTGGCCTGTTTATGAGGAAATAAACAAGGCAACTGAAACGCTTGTGATCCCATTTTTATGGCTCTAAACAATTTCACCAGAAATTTATGTTAGGTTGTTAAAAAAAAAAATAAAAAAATAAAAAAATAAAAAAAAAATAATAAAAAAGTCTCGGTTTAAGGTTCTTGACTTGGCAAGTAGATTAAAAAAAAATGTTGTGAGTATAAAAAATAAAATAGGAGAGAAAAATTGGGTAGAAAGTTTTTGTTTTAAGAATGAAAAGTGGATTTTATTGTTTTTTTAGATAATAAATCAACTAATAACTTTAAAGTAGTTTGTTATTAATAAAAATAATTGTATGATTATAGGTAATTATATAAGCTCTTTATTACAGTATGTTAATTATCAACTTGTGTTTACGTTCTTCTTTCATAATTATTTTATCTGTCTACCCAGACCCGTCTCAATAATTATAAGGATTTTGTGCTAAATATGAAAATTGGAGCCCTTATTATTTTAAAATTTTATACAATGGAATGATTGCAATAATGTTGAAATAATAAACAAACAATTCATTAAAATTAAAAAATATTAAAAGAAAAACAAACTTTTTAATTTTTAATTAAGATTGAAAAAATAGAATAAAAGTTAACTAAAAAAGAATGGAAGAAAAGTCCAAAAAATAAAAAGAGAAAAAAGCCCAAGAATAATAAGAGTGAAAGGAGTGTCGCAAGCAATTAGAAGAAAAGTCCAAAAAGAATAGGAAAAAATGGTAAAGAAATGTTCTCTTGAGGATCGAACTTGACCAAGAGATCAAATTTTATCCAAGAGAGTATGCAAACACACCTTCTCCGCCAAACCACTTCAGTTTCTTTGAAACATTTTGGAGTCTAATTTATACTCTCGTCCTGCTATAAATCAAGATCGATGTGATAATCATCATGTTATTGAACAAACGATTTTATGAATATCTAGATATTTTTGTAATTTTAAAAATTGTTATTGCTTCACCAATGTAAATACTATCAATAACTTTTTTTAGAATTGCACGCAGATATCTGTGACATTCATAAAATCATTTAACGACCCGCACAAATTTACCACCAAACATCAGAAGCAGAACGTATGAGTATGTATAAAAAAAGATAAAATTTGGGGCCTTAAATTTTTTAGACCTTGTGCTATTGGGCCTCTTGCACCTGATTAAAATCAGGCCTGTGTCTACCATAAAATAATCAATTATGCAACATATTACACATATTCTTCCGATTAATGTCGCGATGTTAGTGTTGACTTTTTCTATATTAATTAATTCCGTTCAATGTTTAAGTGTAAGTAAATCTCACTTATGTTTAGTTCACCATACTATTCTTGAGGGTGAGTTTGAGTTAAGTATGGTCGACGAGGTTTTTAACATGCATTTATAGATCATGTCAACCTTTAACATAATCTAGGCCCACTCCCTCTAGGGTCCCTCATTTGAGATTTAAATCCATTTTAAGAAATGATCATTTAGTAATTTCTCACACACCCCTCACTATTTAAAGACAAAAATACCCATATTTTAATTTTGTACGAGTCATTAACGTTCATTCCAGGTGACTCATTTCAATTCAAAAATAGAAAATTATAATTTAGTCACTGGAATTTTTAAAGTTATTTATTGGTCACTTGACTTTCTGACATTTCAGATCAGTCATTGAACTCAAAATAGTTTCAGTCTGGTCATTTCAGTTTCAAAAAAAAAAAAAAAATTAAATATTAACAACGAATTAATCTCATAATTTACACATTTACAACACTTATAAGTTCTCTTATAATTGACTTATAAATAAAAAATTTCAACCAAAAAAATTAAAAATTTCAATAATAACAACGAATTATTCTCATAATTTATACATTTACAACTCTTATAATTATAAGACTACTTTGACTTTTATAATTGACTTATAAGACAATTTTTTCAACCAAAAAAATCAAAATTTTGAATAATAACAACGAATTACTCTCATAATAACAACGAATTACTCTCATAATAACAACGAATTACTCTTATAATTGACTTATAAACTTATAAGATTTTTTTAAAAAGTCTTATAAGTAACATATAAGATTTTTTAAAAAAGTCTTATAAGTAACTTATAAGACTTTTTAATAAGTCTTATAAGTAACATATAAGACATATTTGAACATTGAAAATTGTGTTGTAAAAAAGTCTTATAAGTAGTAACTTATAAGACTTTTTAATAAGTCTTATAAGTAACATATAAGACATTTTTAAAAGTCTTATAAGTTAGTTATAAGACCTATTTGAAAATTGAAAATTGTGTTGTAAAAAAGTCTTATAAGTAGTAACTTATAAGACTTTTTAAAAAGTCTTATAAGTAACATATAAGACTTTTTTAAAAGTCTTATAAGTTAGTTATAAGACCTATTTGAACATTGAAAATTGTGTTGTAAAAAAGTCTTATAAGTAGTAACTTATAAGACTTTTTAATAAGTCTTATAAGTAACATATAAGACTTTTTAAAAAGTCTTATAAGTTAGTTATAAGACCTATTTGAACATGAAAATTGACGAACCCAACCACAAAAGCATAACCTCTTTAGTTAAGATATGATTAAGGTCCTGTCAAATTTGAGATGCACTTTTGTTTTACAAATGTTTCCCCCACAATGTTATCGCTTTACCCTTAATTCACGAGATAAGACTTTTTAAAAAGATCTTTATATAAGTTACGTATAAAACTTTTTAAAAAGTCCTATAAATAATTTATAAGACTTTTTTATACGCAACATATAAGACTTGCTTTAAACAAAATATAACATAATTTTCATAGAATTAGTATTGTGTATCAAAAATCAATTTATAAGAACTAATATGATTACAAATTTACAACTCTGATAATAAAAGCAAAAAAAAAGTGGGACAATCATTTTGAGACGGAGGGAGTATCAGTCTTGAGTCGTCCCTTTGCTGCCTGATTCCACCGTCAATCAAGAAACTTACGTCTACACTACGTTGCATAAAAAAGGGAGCTGGATGCAACTTAGACATGATTAATTAATAATTCTCCATATAACAGTACAGTAGTACTATTTATTTTAATAGTACAAAATAAATACTAAATTAATTCCAACCATTTACCTACAAACAAACAGGAAAATGTGACTAAGCTCACAGATATGGCGGACTACAAAGCTCCATAGCTGTCTCTTGGCAGTCACCGGAGGTCTAATAGCCGAAAAATATGGAGATACTCCAGATCTGAGATCATCTCAGATCTGTTCAATCGATCGACCAGAAATGGCGGAGAAGTCGCAATCGTGCCGAAGACGAAGACGGAGACGGCAGAGTTGCTGTCGATCTGCTGCAATTGTGCCGGAGAAGTGAACTCCGGCTAGAGAGAGTTTGACGAAGGTGTAGGTGGCGATGGTAAATTTGAAGAGGGAGATAGAGAGAGTGTGGGTGTGTGGGTATTTATAGAGAGAATCTGGTCGAAATGGAGAGTAGAAAGGTCGGAAACGGAGGACAAGAGACGCCTGTGCCGGAGTTTAGGTCACCGGAGAAGAAAGGGATGGTGGGGTTGTGATTGGGTTTGGAGAGAATGAGATTCACTGTGTGTGTGTGTTTTTTTAGAAAGAGAAAAAAAGAGAGAAAATAAAATTGAGAGAAAAAATGATAATAGAGAGTAGGGAAGTGGGGGGTGTCTGGGGAATTTGATTTTGAAATTTTTTTTTTTTGGAATTAAGGAAAAGGCATTTCTTTAAACGGAAATACATATGGACATGGAGGGCCCTTGGGAAAAATTTTCCATAATCTAATACGGAGTACATAAAATTTGACACGATAAGGGCTCGTCTGGTGCACAGTTTTAAAAACGGAGAAATTTTTTATACGGAGCTTTCTAAAATGATTATATTTATAAACGTACTAGTAAAAGCCCGTGTCCGAGGACACGTTTTTATTTTTTATTTTTTAATTAAGCTCGTCCGAGGACACGTTTTTTTTTTTTAATTAAATTTTTTTTTTAAGGGCAAAATGGAAAAGGGACAACTTAGTGAGGACAAAATAGAAAATTTGAAAGTTGACACTATTCATAATACTGGTCACATGGTGAGGTGGACCGTTCTAATTTATACTATATATTTGGTACATCATTTTAAAATGCTAATATGGAATTTGAATATTTATATGCAATGACATTTCCACCCTTTAGGAATAACAATATTTCTTTTATACTCCCTTTGTCTCAAATTGAATAACTTATTTTATCTCCAAATGATGAACCCAAAATTTTCAAAATAACTTCTAAATTTAAAATAGTCATTCATTTCAGCGATTTCAGCGGGACGGAGGGATTACTCCACTATATAAGGCTCCGTTTGTTTCACCGTAAAACATTTTCCGGAAAATGTTTTCCGGAAAATAACCTGTTTTACGGTGTTTGGTTAGCCCCCGGAAAATGTTTTCCGGAAAATAACTCGTTTTCCGCTGTTTGGTTGCCTAAGTAAAACGTTTTCCGGAAAACATTTTACGCCCTTCCTAAGTAAAACGACCTACTGACCTTGTCCTAAGTAAAACATTTTCCGGAAAATGGAGGCCTTAATGTACAACTCATATTACGCCCGGTACAACCACCCCACTGCCTATCCCCCCCCCCCCACCTGTAAGTGCTCCAATTTGAGCTTGTTAGAATTTTCGTTAGAAAATTAACGAAAGTTATAACATTTCTAACAATTCCTAACTATCCTAACATTTCTAACAAAGTGAGGGTAAAATGGGCATTGTTATTTAAGGTTAAACCTTAAAAAGAATCTCAAAAAGCAAAACAAAAGAAGAAAACCAAAAATGGCAATGGCTGGAAACATAAACTGGCTGTCTAATTTGAATTTCAAAAAGATTATTCCTCTTGTCCAAAGCCTGAAGCTGCATTTAATGAACAGTGCACGCTGCAGGTCCTGTCCGCGCGGATGGGTTTGTAATTTTCAGAGGGCTATAAATTGAGCCCTCCAGTCACAAAAATAAGAAGGAAGAACACAATTGCACCGAACCTCTGGCGAAATATAGAGAGAAAACAGTGAGAATTCTTCAAGAATTGTCACCTTTTTCTCTCCAATCTTTCCCAACTCATACTCATCCACTCACTCTCATATTAAAGCCCTAAACACTCATACACTCAAGCCAAACACTCAAGAACACAAGGAAGATTGGTAAACCCTCCTCTTCCTAACCCTAAATCTCATCCATGCATGCATCTTCAAACTACAAAATGTAGTTCTTTCATCTTCTTTCTTTAGATCTAAGAAGATCACCATGGAAGACCATCTCCATGGATGATCTTCTACAAAGATCAACATTATTTTCAAAGCTTTTCTTGCTTACTTGCAAAAATGCACTTTCAAAACCCTAAAAAACCATTTTCAAGCACTAAATCTTGATTTCAAAGGATAAAATTCCCCTTCCCAAGCAAATGAAATGCTTAGTCCTAATGTACCCCAAGGATGGTTTGGTATAGTTGATTCACCACTAAAATGTCTAGTGATCACTAACCAAAACCTAGGGAAATGGGGACAAGCATGGATGCAAAACCCCCCTTAAAATCATATTTTCTTTCTTGAGAAGTTGCTGTCCAGTAGCAATTTTCTCAGACCCCAGTCCATGGTCTTAATTTTTGGACACAGATGAACTTGGAATTTGGTGTTGACTACAAAATACTTTTTGTAGCCAACATCCAGAGCTTTCCAGACATATTTTTATCTTATTTTTTGGGTGAGTAAAACTCCTCTTTTCAAATTTTCTTTCAGAGGCTAGTTCATCAGCTTCTGGGAATCCAGATCTCATATCTGAGGTTTCCAGAAGGTTTTGACCCCTCAAATCTTCTCCAAAATGGAAAATTCCTTCGCACAAACTTTATTTAAGGTGTCTAGAACAACTTTCATTCTCTGAGTTTATCCAGATTATGAAGTTTTAAGACCCTTGAATCCCTTTCAAAATCAAAGGTCCACTGCCTTTTTCATTCTGGCAGAAATGGCTCTCAACTTCAAAAGGTCTTTTGAGTACCAAATCTCAATCCAAAAATCTTCCAAAAAATCATGGGATCAGTTTAAAGTCTTAAAAAGATATCCCAATTTTTACTTTTCTGAGTTTCAACTTATTTTGGCCAAAACACCCACACACACACACACACACAAATGATTTTCAGCTTGGAAGACTCGTTTTACGAGGCGCGTCGGGTGCACACTAACGTCCTTCCCGACGCGTAACATGACCTCCGAACCTAAATCTCTGATCTCGGGCTTTTTTCAAAGTTTTGGCCCTCAAAATTAAAATGGCGTGGCGACTCCGTTTTTTTCCGGTTTTATTTGGTTTTTTCAAAGAAACGCAAAAACCGAATTTTTCCCGCGAAATGGCAACATCATCACAGTGGCGACTCCGCTGGGGACTAAGCTTTTTTTAAAAAAAAATGGTATTTGGTATATTGGTGGAAACCACTAAATTTCCCGTTATCGCCTCCTAACACGAGTCGGGGATAAATTGTGGTCTAACAATCCCACGTACCGGTATCACCGTTTTCAAAAAAAAAAGCTTTTGAGGGTCAAGCTTCCGTCCCGGCTTTGAAAATCATTTTTGTGTGTGTGTTGATTTTTGCACAGTTTTCATGTTGTTTTGGCCGCCTCGGAGAAAGTCAAAATTTTGACTGTCGGAATAATGTCCCTAACTGTCGGAATTTTCGTGCTTATGTGCTCATTAAAACTTTCAAAAAAAAATTCAAAAAAAAAAAAGGATTTTCAAAAAAAAAAGAAAATTTCCAAAAAAAAAATCATGCATCATATTTTTAAGACACATAAAAAAAAAATTTCTATTTTACTCAGAAAAAGAATATAGACTGCTTGCACACTACGCGCACGTGACCGTACACTGCACACTACGTCCTTAACCCGGGGAAATCCTTGTCGCGGTCCGTTTGGTCTTATTACGCCTCTCGGATGAGCACAGGACTACCCAAACATCCCATGGAGCCTCGTGTCGACCATGCACTTGTCCGTGACACACTTTGTCCGAGACCCGGTTGGTTTTTAGTCTGGTCTGTGTCATGCCCTGTCCGTGTATAGACCTTTCCTTTCAAGCCTTTGTCGGCATACCGACTCAATATCTTTCGGGTCCCTAATCAGTCGAAGTTCTGCCGGTTTTCCGCCGCAGACTTTGACCAAGATATTGACCGGCGCCTTGACTTCGGCTCTGACTGGCACAAATTATACACTGACTCCCGGATTGACACCGAGTCATCAGGGATTAATGATTATTCCATGCCTAATTACGGCTTAACTGACGACAAGTCAAGATCAATCGTGGATGCTTATCAGTCCAAATCATGCCGACTTTTCGTCGAGCCCCCGGACACGATCTTGACTTTTGACGTCAGCTTTGTCCGTAATTTACATCGAATGCTCGTTAAGACTCGATTACCCGCCAGACTTTTAGGATCGTTTTTCTTTCGGTCGGTGGGACCCGCTTGCCCTATGTGACCCTCGCCCGGGCCGCCCACCCCGGGAGGTCGAAATACAGTGTGGAATACGAGGGGCTTATAGACGTAGTGACGGGGCCCACCGATCCAGAATCGAGTAGTTTGCGAAAAAGAAGAGCAATCTTTTCCAACCGATTAGGTTAATAAAGCGTGTTTTAAGTAAACATGAACAAATAACTGCATGTGTCGCATGAGCCTAAAGCCCAAACACCTACCCTCCTTCCATTCCCGACATCCGAACCTCCATGTCCTTTCCCCCGCAGCCTCCGCACAAAGCTTGGTTTCGGCACCGGGTCACTTGGTTTGATCAGGTTGGGAAGAGTCAAGCGCGTCATCGCTTCGCCATTTGTTCCGACTCCGGTTTCGTAATGTCCGCCTCACCCGTAATGATGGGGATAACGTCACTCCGCCTCCCGGACCCTCGTACAGAGCAACAAAGGGAATCGCCAGCGTAACGTATGAGGTTACGACAGAAGCACAGCCTAAATGCCTTATGGGAGGCTATTAAGAGTCACTTCGGTCGGCCGCCACTCAATCCGATGGCACCTTCACCGTGGAAGAAGACGAGGATGCCAACCCTACTCTCGCCGCCCGATTACACCAGGATGCCGCCACCCACCTCCTATGGCGCCACTACCGTAACCCATGCTCCTCGATTTTCGGGTCACCACTCTCCCAACCACGCACCACCGGATCCACGCAGCCCGACGGCACAAATCAGTGGGGCAAAATCGCACGGAATGTCTTCTCATGGTCGGCTATCTCGAATGCCACAGCTAATCGGGATCCCTCCTCGCCGAACCGATCAATCCGACCCCACAAGAATGTACCAGCTCGGAATGCCGCCACAACTTGGTTCTGGGCCACAGTCGAGCCCTCCTCGTAACAAGCACTAGTTCAACTGCTCCTCACACAAATCCATTCCTCACTCGAGACTTCTATGGGTTACCAAGCCTCCATCCCTGTCATCCGAATCACCAGACCGCAGCATTCCCCCGGGCTACACACCTTCACCACACCATGCATCTAACAATCCGACAAGGCCCGCACTCAAGCCTACTTACGGGCCCCACTGAAATCCAAGTTATCCGCCACATCGGGCTGCCACCTACTTTGCCATTGAAAATCAACAAAGAAGCCGCAAGGTTCTACCCTTTGCTCGTGCTCCTACTCATGCTCCCAGTGGTAACTCACCCAGACGGGTTTTCACCTACGTCCTGACCGGCCGTTCCTCCACCCGCTCCGGGTAGCTCCTCTCTCTAGCTCAGCCACTAACTTGAATTCCATGGTTCCGCCTGTAAGTACCCAAATCTGGCTCATGCCTTCCGGTTAATTTTCCCGACATTTCGGTAAATTTTCCGGTAATTCCCCAGACCTTCCCAGCATTCCGGAAACATTCCGGAACTGTTTTTAATTAAATAAAGGGCTGAAGGGAGCCTTCCTAATTAAGAAACACGTTTTTCTTAATTAGGGAGAGGCTTCTAGAATAATGCCACCTTGCATGGTTCTAGAATGCTGAGTCATTGTGGATAAGCCCGCACGGCCTCATTTGCAAAGGGCCTGCAGCCGCACGGCTTCATTAGCCTTATCCGCATCGCCTATAAATAGAGCCCTCCTCTACCCATTTTGATCATCAACAAGAAGCATAATACTCTCATAATACGAAGAAAATCCCCCAAGGAGCTGCTGGAAGTCCAAGAAGGTGAAGAAGAAGCTCAAGAAGCCATCTCCCTCCTCCTTGAAGACCCAAGAAGAACCTCTCCTCCTAGCTCCGTCCGAAGAAGCGAAGGAAACGATTGGTAACCTCGCACGCCCTAACCTTGCATTTTAATTGATATACTTGCTCATTGCATTCATATATCTTGCTTGGGACTTGGCATTTATTCATAAAGATCATATCTTTATCACCCCCTTTCCCCTTTGCATGCATTAAGACCTCATTTGTCATAAAAATGTAGTCTTTTTCATAAAGGTGCATCCTTTGCACCTAAAATCCCTATTTTCCAATAAAAATGTCATCTTTATGCATCATTTGCATATAGAGATCCAATCTTTTTCAATAAAAATGCATCCTTTGCATTCAAAAACCTTTTCAATGCATCATTTGCATAAAAATCAAATCTTTATGCATCATTTGCATAAAGATCATTTCTTTAAATCAAAAAGCATCATTTGCAACCTAAAAATGTCATCTTTTCATTAAAGAGTCATTTTTTTATCATGCATTTCCCTTTTCCCCCAACCTTGGAACGGACCGGTGTAAAAGTTCTCATCTTTGCATCGTTCCTTCCATTAAAGGTTCATGATTTCTTTAGGAAAAGGATAACCTTGAACCCTATATCTCCGATTATCGCTTAAGAATGAGTATGAAGCCTCTATACGAGCTCGACCGTCTTAAAGCGTAGGATTGATGGGCTAAGGACATTCCTTCCTAAAGAACCTCATCTTTGACCCAAAAGAGAGTCATTCTCTCGATCACGCAAGTCCCGAGGGTCCCGAGGTTTAAAATGCGATGATCATAAGTCATAAGATGAGGACGGGATCATAATCCCAAATACATAAATTCCAAGGAATCCCGAGCGACAACCAACAAATGGTTTGTACGTCCGGAAGATAACTTGGGACATTCCCCCCCTTTATTTTCAAACACATGCACACAAAGAAAGCACGCAAGCAAACACGATTAATGAAATCTAGGGAGACTTGCTCCGGCAAGGCACTTTGGGTGAACGCCAAACGTTCTTCCCAAGGGGTAACTTAACCTCCGAACCCATAAAACCTTTTTTTCAAAGTTTTGAGGTAATCAAAATGGCGTGGCGACTCCGTTTTTCAAATAACTCGGATGTCTTCAAACTCGCGTGAATTCCAATAAACAAAATTTTGGGCACACATTCACAGCCATGGCGACTATTGGGATCATCCCAAAGGAGAAAAGCTTTATTTTCAAAAACAAAAGTCGATACTTGGTATATAGGTGGACCCCACTTACCCTTCCTGTATCGCTCCCTAACCCGGGGCTTGGGATAACAAGGTGGTTTAACAATCCCACGTACCAGTATCCCTTTTTGAAAAAAAAATTTTTGAAAAAAATACAAAAAGCTTTTCCCTTTGAGCGGGTTAGACTCCCATCGCCGATTTCATTAATCGTGCTTGCTTTCTTTTACCATGCATTGCATCATTTGCATCTTGGAATCTGTGCATACTTTGAAATGGGAAATAACCCGAAAAATAGCAAAAGGAGTGGAACCTGGAAAATTGATCCACGCTCGCACGGCTAATCCTCATAGGATTCGACCATACGACCTCGGTGGCAATTCCACCGGGGAAAAATCATGGTTAATCTGGGCATCCTAGCAGCTTGGGGCTATTCAGCTCCATGATCGACTGGGCTCCTTAAAATTTACGTGCTTATGTGTTGCATTTTCCCCGTCCCGAAAATCATTCCTTTAAAACACATTTATGAAAATCTCTCGTTTTAACTCAAAAAGGAACATTTTTAGGAGACCGCACACTACGCGCACCCGATATATCCCGTACACTTTTGCACGCACGTCCTCAAACCCGAGGGTGGTTCCAGTGCAGCCACGGACAGCCTTACGATGCTCCCGGCGCGCACGGAATCATCCCAACCTCCCCATGGCAAAGGTCGACCAATGCACCCGTGTCACATGTTTCAAAAATCCGTGACTTTTGGTTGGTTTTTGGTCTAGTCCGTGTCATATAGCCCAGTTGCATACCCACGTAAAGGTCAAGCCTTAGCTCATAACGGAAACCAAGATTTTCGCTCAAGCGAAATTCTGCCGAAATTCCGACAAGGAAAAATCGGTGGGATCTTGACTCCGACATTGACTATTGACCTTGACCCGCACGGAATGCGTAAGAGTCAAGACCAAGTCTTTGCCCAAAAATCAAAAGATCTTTCGCTCAAGCGAAGCTCTGCCAAAATTCCGACAAGGAAAAATTGGCAAGATCTTGACCGGCATTGACTTCGATTCCAACTCACGCACTGCGTATGCAACGAAGTTCAATGTGACACTGTGTCATCCGGCTTTCGCCGCCCGACCCATGCCTATTATATTCTCGGACATTACCGAAGGTCGAAACCGTCATTCGCTCAAGCGAAACTCGCTAAAGATCCGTCGAGGCAGAGAGACGAGACTTTCACGGTATTGCCTTGACTATAATCCGCATCGCTCGTGCGTTGAAAGGTCCTATGACCCGCTAGACCCGATAGGAGCGTTCTTTACTCTCGGTCGGTGGGATCCGCGTGCCCTATAGGACCCTCGCCCGGGCCGTCCACCCCGGGAGGTCGAAATACAGGTGGAATACGAGGGGCTTATAGACGTAGTGACGGAACCCACCGATCCAGATCTAGAGTAGTTGTGAAAAAGAAGGGCGTAACCCCTTTTCCAACCAAATAGATATTAATAAAAGACACTGTTTTAAGTAAACTTGAAGATTCTAATTTGCATATTGCACGAGCCTTCACTCTAAACACCTACCCCGAGTCTAAACCTTTCCTATCCCTTTCCCGCAGCCGAGAAAGAAGTGGGTGAGAACACCGGGTCGCCGACTTGTTAGCGCAGAATCCTCAGACAGTTCGCGAATCCTCGGTTTTGTCGGCTTTTCGGTGTCAAAATGGCCAACATGGTAATCCACAACGGTAATGACCAAGCAATTGGAGGGGGCTATCCCAGTTCAACCCAAGCCTCACATCCGGTATGATGTATGTGATTGCGAAGACCGCCTAGAGTATGAGTATCAAGAATGGATCAATGAGGACGCTCCTTCAAGGAAGAAGAAGAAGAGAAAGTCCACACAAAGCAGGCTTAAGGAAAGATACGAAGCCGGGGACAAGAGCGTAGGAACTTTGGGAGAGCCTTCGTGCAAGTTCGACTACTATGTCGCTATGCCAAGGAACCCGTCAAAGAACCCGTCACCCCAAGCACGGTCCACTGATATCCCCGTGTACGGTGATCCTCTCGAAGCGTAAAGTGCTGAATTTGTGGCCATCGTAAAGTTCAATGAGAAGCTAGCAGTATCTAGAAGCGTAACACAAAAGCCTATTGAATACGTAGCGCCGAGGAAGAATTAAGACCCCTCTCGAAGAAGACTTCATCAAAGATTATCCGTGCCAACCCTTCTATTGGCTACACCGACAAGGTCGTGGTGTCCAAGATCGCAAAGAGAAAATGAGTTATCGGCGGTGCATTGATAAGATGAGCCGACCCTTTCAAATAATGAGTCCAGCCGCTACGGAAGAGCTAGCCGAAAGATTGCAACAAGTTACTTTAGTTCCCCTCACCATCTTTCCACAAGCATCGCCTGTTAATGATTTCCGGCAAGCTTTTGATCGCTCGAAGTCTCCAACTTTCTCAAGAACGCCGGCAAGACCGCTACTCCCTGTGGCAACATGTTAGCAGAAGGAGTGAGATCCCGGTCCAACCCTCGTCAAGTCCCCTCGAGTCAATAAGTAGTGTAGGGTCCAGAGTCTATGTTGTCTTTTCGCTGAGTCGTGAATCTTCGAATTCCAGTCCTCGTAGTCATCCGAAGGCCTCACGCCCGAGGATTATGAAAATGTAATCGATGTCATCTTTCCCCTTATCTTGAATGAAATGACAAATCTTTCGATTATCCTCTTATTGCCAACTTAACAAATGATAAATTAACTCAAAACTTAACAACAGTTAATAATGAATCATTTGAACAAGATGCAAACACACTAAACGAACAATACATTAAAGAAATCTTTAAGGTGTTTCGTAAAAGAGGAAAACCGGGCCCAAGCCGCCGAGGAGGTTTTGATAAGTGTGAACTTGGGTACTATTGAGGAGCCTAAAGAGACACAGATTGGAAGCTTCTTCCAGGGGGTTGAAAGGGACGATTGATCGAGCCGCTCGTAGAATACGTCGACGTGTTTGCATGGTCATACAAAGATATGCCGGGGGCTAGACAGGTTCGATAGTAGAGCACGTAATCCCTCTAGCACCGGATGCCAAGCCGCAGCGTAAACCGAGAAAGATTAAGCCGGAATGGTCTCTACAGTCAAAGAAGAAATTGAGAAGCTACTGCGGTAGGATTCATCAGTAGTCATTGAATACCCGACATGGTTGTCCAACATCGTGACCGTAACCAAGGCCAATGGGAAGGTGCGCCGCCGTGTGGATTTCCGAGATCCGAACAAGGCCAGCCCCAAAGACGACTACCCTCTCGCCAAACATAGACATCCCGGTGGACTCCACCGCCAACTACGAAGTCAAATCCTTCGTTGATGGTTTTGCGAGGCTACAACCAGATCAAGATGGCCGAGGAAGACCAAGAAAAGATGCCTTCACCACACCGCGGGAACCTACTGTTATACAAGAATGCCATTCGGGCTCAAGAATGCCGGGCTACTTACCAAAGGGCAGCGACCGCGCTTTTTCATGACATGATCCACAAGTAGATTGAGGTCTACGTAGATGACATGATAATCCACTCCAAATGAGAAGGTTGTCAGCACTTTGTTTACCTACGCAAATTCTTTGAGAGGCCGAGACAAAGATTCCATGAGACTAAACCCCGCCAAATGCACCTTCGAGTGACAAGGGGAAAAGTGCTCGGGTACATGGTCACGGAGCGAGGTATAGAAGTTGACCCCGAAAGATCAAAGCTATCATGGATATGAGGCCACCTCAAACCTGCATGTAAGTCAAAAGCTTCATGGGAAAATTGCAAGACATCGCCCGTTTTGTCAATCGGTTGACCACTATGTGCGAGCCCATCTTCAAGCTCATGAAGAAGAATGTGGACACAGAATGGACCGAAGAATGCCAAGACGCCTTTGACCGCATCAAGGCATACTTAGTGCATCCCCGGTACTATGCCCCCACATAGAGAGAAGTCTCTTCGCTCTATCTAACCTGTCACTTGACACACGGCCGGTTGGGGCTATGCTTGCTCAAGAGAAGAAAGACTCTCGGGTAGAAAATGCCATTTACTTTGTCACCGGAAGCTACAAGGGAGTGAGCTCAATTATTCGGCCGTGTGAAAAGACTCCAAGTGCAGACTGGTCTGGGTAAAGTCGGCAAGTTGAAGCATTATATGCAAGCCCACCCCGTGAACTTGGTCTCGAAAATGGACCCCATCAAGTACATCTTTGACAAGCCTTCCCTATCGATGCGTCTAGCGAAGTGGTCCTTCTTCTTGGCGTATACGACATCAACTATGTGACCGAGAGAAAGGCCATCAAGGGTCAAGCATTGTCGATCACCTAGCGAGTTTCCCCAAAGTAATGAAGACAGAGGGCCCGAACCCCAATTTCCGGATGAAGGGATCTTTGCAACTGAGCTCGAAAATAGATGGCAGCTTGTTCTTTGACGGAGCCGCTAACAAAAGAGGAAATGGTGTAGGAATGCTATTGGTCGAACCGAAAGATGAGCATACCCCCATAGCCCTCAAGTTGAACTTTCTGCCACGAACAATGCCGCCGAGTATGAAGCCTCGCATTGCCGGTTTGGAGGCCGCCTTAGAAAGAAATGTCAAGGAGCTCGAAGTTTACTGAGACTCACGATCATCAACCAAGTCTCCAACAAGTGGAAGATCAGTAGACCCTAATCTGCAATCGTATCATGCCCATATGGAGGAGTTGATCGGACAGCCCGAGAAGTGACTTTCCACTACTTGCCGAGGGAAAAGAACAGATTCGCAGATGCTCTAGCTACTCTAGCCTCCTTGGTAGAGATCCCCGAGGGAAAAGCCATAAAGCCCTTCAGAGTGGGTAGAAGAGAAGCCCCAGCCTTTCGTTGTGAAGTGGACCTGGGACCCGAGCCTATAAAGGAACCTTGGTATAATCAGTTACCAATTTCTCAAAGACGGAGAGTCACTTTCGAGACGAAGAAGGTAGACCAAAAGAAGGAGTCGAGCCAAAAGCTTGCAAGCCCCGAAAAGGTTGGCTTCTCGCATGTCATTCTAGGAGGCAACCTATGCAAGAAGCGGTATCAAGGACCACTCCTCTTATGTGTCACTCAAGAAAGAGCCGTAGAATTGATGACCGAAGTCCACAATGGTCCTGCGGTCCTCACATGAATGCCGAGCCCCGATGCAAGTGATCCTCGAGAATGGGTTACTACCGGATCTCCATGGAAACAGATCGCATTCAAGCACGTCCGAACTCGCGACAAATGCCGCCGGTTTGCCAACCTCAACCATCTCCCACCTCATGACTGTACCGCATGACGACTCCTTGGCCGTTTGCAACTTGGGGCATTGACGTGATAGGGAAAATATCCCTACAGAAGCAATGGGCACGAGTTCGTGTTGGTAGCCATTGACTACTTCACCAAGTGGGTAGAGGCCAAGTCCTACAAGGTCCTCACTTCCGTAAAAGTGGCCCAGCTTCATCAAAGAAAACATAATGTGCGTATATGGGGTGCCCAACGAGATCATTTCGATAATGGGTCACACTTCGAAGGAGACTCTGCGATAGACCGCCGTCGAATTCCGTAGTTACTCGCCACAAGTCGTCCCCGCATGCACCTCAAACCAATGGAGCTGTGGAAGCCGCTAATAAGACACTCGAGCGGATCATCCTAAGATGGCCACCCGTGGTCGTGATTGGCCCGAAAAGCCGCACCTAGCACTCTGGGGGCTACAGAACGTCTGTCGTAACGGCCACAGGAGAAACTCCTTTTGCCCTAACTTACGGGATGGAGGCGGTGTTACCGGTGGAGTTGGAAATCCCGTCATTAAGGGTCCTCCCGGAAAACAAGCTGTCAATGAAGTGGAATGGTTGCGCAAATGCCGGCATGATGAGTTAGCCCCGCTTGACGAGAGAAGGCTAAAAGCCATGGAACACACCCGAGCCTACCAGAGGCGAATGGCCGCAGCGTTTGATAAAAGGTCAAGGCCGTAGACATCAAAGAGGGCGACTTGGTGCCGAAAGTAAAGCCCCTACCAGACAACCCCCGGGAAAATGGGAACCCGTCTGGATCGGCCCTTATGTGGTGCGTAAAATACCGTCAGAGGGAGCAATGAAGCTTGCGGACTTGGATGGCAATCCCTTTGTCCACCCGGCCAATGGTGATAAACTCCGAAGATACTATGTCTCGATAAAAAAAAAAAAAAAAAAAAAAAAAAAAGAGAGTGCAAAAGAGTAATGCACTAGGGCCGAAGACCCCAAAAAGGGTCTCTAGGCAAAAACCGCACATAAAAAAATATATATATAAAAAAAAAAAAGAAAAAAGTGCAAAAGAGTAATGCCCAAACTAGGTCAAGACCCCAAAAGGGCTCTAGGCAAAGAGTACGTACATAAAAAAAATATATAAAAAAAAAAAAAAAGAAAAAAAAAATCTTAGTGCAAAAGAGTAATGCCCACTAGGCCGAAAACCCCAAAAAGGGCGGTCTAGGCAAAAGACAGGCCGCACATGAAAAAAATTTTTAGTTCACCGTAATGAACTACGAAGACCCGAGCCCCTTAGCCTTTCTTGTAAAAGGGGAACGTAGGCACCATATATGGTTCGGTCTAAACAATAAAAAGGACGATTAAGTTTCCATGAAATGTGTCCTAAACAATAAAAAGGACAATCAAGCTTCCATGAAGTGCGTCCTAAAAAATAGTAAAGGGTATTTCGGTTTTTCATAAACGGGTCCCAATCAATAAAGGCATTTGAATTTCCATGAAATGTGTCTTGATTAATTTCTAAAATAATATTTCTTGTTCATTACAAGTTAAAAACTTCTTGATGAGTTCAAGCACGGTCTACCTCTTAACTCTGCTAACTCGCTAAAAGATCTAAAATACAATAAAATGCCTAAATAAACTAATGTGTTTGCAAATGGCAATAAGAGGATCTTGAGAAAAGACTTGTCGATCGTCATTCGCCGAGTCTTCTTTGGTCTTCTTCCCTTTTCCTCGGCCTCGTCGAGTCTTCTTCCTTTTCTTCTCAATGATGTCGGTATCCCTCATTCCGACCTCTGGTATCCTCACTGGAGCCTCTACCAACCCCGTGTCAATGAGCGCTCTCTCTATACGAGCACGAGTCCGTACCTCCTCCCTCTGAGCCTCAGTCGAAGGAGCGACCTCGGACAATCTCTTGTACCGAGCCTCCATATCCACGACCAAGTCACTCGATTGGTTATGGCAACTCGCCTTAGCCTCGGTCTCCTCGTAGTCCTACTCGAGTCACAGTCGGCTCCCAATAAAGCTCGACGTCTATCCTCCAAGATAGCAGTCGCTCCCATCTCCCTCTCGTACCGGTCCAAGTAGACGGTGGTCAAAATGGTGCTCTTCCCGCTCCCGAAGATAGCCCCGGGTGGGAAAGCGGTATGTGTCCAAGCCCTCGAGAAGAAAGAGAAGGCATTTGGATCTCTCATGTCCAATGACACCACCTCCATGGTCCGGATGTCCTCCCAATCACTCAATGGCTCTGTAAAGCCCCAAACTGCCTGGATACCAAGCGGGGTATGTAGAAGGACGACCGGCGAATCCTGGAACCCTCGCGGCATAAGACTCCTGAAATATCCTCACAGTCCGCAACCTCCAATGTGGTATCCACCAAAGGATGTCCGAAGTGGATAGCCTAGCCATCATCGGCTCCCGGCTACCACTGTTCCTGTTGCCTAGGTGCACCTCTCCGAGAAATCACCCAAGGGCACCGAGTCGGCAAAGCCCAGAGCAAAGCCCCGAGCCTCTCCTGCGGCCACAAAGTCAACATAGCCGGACTCCGGACCTCATGAAACGGTCTCCCGAGCCATCCTATCGATCCCATGAAATGTCTCTCCCAAAACCAGCGGGACAATATCCTTCCCGCCCACACGAGTCTCGACCATGTCCAAGAGACCACTATGACAGATCCCCACGGACTCGGCGGTGAACAAAATAGAGAATACGCGAGAGAATGAAAGCATCCGTAGCCACCGTGGTCGCGGCCATATCTGAGACCCAAACCTCGCCCCGGATATCGTAAAGGTCAATCCTATCCAGGGGCTACCATCATCCTCTCGGCCTCTCCCAAAGGAATCTGCGAGAAAAGATGCAAGCTTTACCGTCACCGGCACGTCTCCGATCGGCGGAATAGATATAGCCTCAATCTCGGGACCCCCAATCAAGGCTCACGAAGTCTTCGTGCGTTGGGACGATTTCGTTGTAAGAGAAACTTGATAAACATGTCTCCGGACATCCCTAACTTTCTTTGCGGCTCTCAACGGATCCCAATCGGGCGGGAGATCCCTCAAATGCCATAAAGACTTGATCTTGAAGGAAGAATCAAGCAGCCCCTTGTGATTTTGGAAGTTATATCTCGCCCAAGATTGAAGACCGGATAGAAAATGGTCTCGTGTCCCCCTTTGCAATCGAACGGGATTCTCCATCGCAAAATGATCAAAGATGGTGCTTTTAGGTCCAAAATATGCTCGGGGAACAATTGGGACAAGTCTAGGGTGAAAATGAAATGAAATGGCCAAGCCTTGCTTTTATTCGAGAAAATAACCGGCTCGAGACAGGCTGTTAGCCGCACGGCTACATTTTGCCCTCAAGGCCATGCCGCACGGCTACATTAGCCCTCTGCGAAAAAAATTCTGCGGCAACCAAAGTTGCTGCCCAAGGGAGTTTTCACCCCACTTTTTCAACCAAAATCTGTACAAAAACATATCCGAAGCCATTCAAGCATTTATACACCATTATAAATCATTTTGGCCCATTTTCAGCCCCAATTCCAAGCAAAAAAGTCGCCCCAAGGCTCGAGATAATATGCAAATTGAAAAAGCATGAATTAGAAAAGCAATTAAAACATAAATACAATGTTTTCGCCCCATCGGCGCCCAAATAAAGCAAAAATAAACAAAGTGTGCATAAAAATTGTAAATTGTTTGTTTTTGTTCCAAATCTACTCTAGAGACCTCTTAGGCCTCCGATTCTTCTTCCTCTTCATCGCTTTCGGCTCATAGATGCTAGCCTCCCTCATCGAGTCCTCACAGTCGCTCACATCGAGATAGATGGACATTATCGTGCCCGTACTCGGCCACTGCTCCGGAAAGTCGGCGTTGGGTCCCCGCCCCGAGGGCATAGCACGGAAGAGTACTCCGAGGCCGATGAGGTAGACTCGTGCCCCAGACATGCCGTCTCTTGCGCCCGGGCTCCTGTGCATCCGCTGCCGCCTTCGAAGCGCGGAGCCGGCTTCCTCGAAGAAGGCAGGCACATGTCCTTCCGGCCCTATTACGCCTAACCGGCCTATCGTAAGTGCGAGTGGAACCTGAGAAAAAAGAGAAAAATCTCGTAAAATCTCGTAAAATAGCAAAAAAACGAGAAAATGCGAAAGCTAAAAAGGGAATAAGACCCTAAGAGTACACTTACGGTGCTATCGGGCGGCAAGGTGTCTTGGGGCTCCCTAGCATCGGGGACAGTATCCTCATCCTCCTCGGCACTCCATGGACCACGTAGGACAAATGTGCGGGGAGGGATCGGCGGGTCGATGGGCTCATCCTCCCCATATCCCCGAGTGACCGCCGGCTTCACTAGCTTCGTGGCGTCCTCGGGCGCCGCTCCACAAACACGGCGTAGGGGTGTCCATGTCGAAGTACTCCTCTGCGGCCACGCACACACAGTACCTCTCAACCTCATCCTCGGCCGGTCCACAGGCTGCGGCATCCGTCTTTGGAGGGTCGGAAGGAGTAATGGCATCTAGTGGGGGAACATGACCATGCTTTGTCTCGAGAAGCGGTCCCCAAGTAGATGACATCACATGTCGGCCACAGTGAGCCACCTCCTCTGCCTCGTCACCTCTATAGCATCTCCCAAAGAAGATCTCTGGATACCGCCCCAGGGTAGAAGTCCACTCCGTCGTACCCATCCACTGTTGATGACCGGCCTCACCATTTTGTAATCGAAGGTAATCCGGGTCTTCCCAGTGAATTTATCTCTCGCATCTCCCCTCCCGAACCATAGCGGGGAAGATGGTGACATCACTCTGCTGGTTCCAAGGGAAGAACCCGATCACCTCGCAAAACCGGAGCTGCATGTTCAAAACATCAAAAGGTCATTCTCTCTCTTATAAAAGTCTCAAGACGTAAAAGAGAAAAGAGAAAAGAAAGGAGACTACCTCGAGGGCAAATGAGAAGCACCCATGGAAGCAGCTTTGTTCCGACCGTACATGTCCAACGAGAAGTAGAGCTCCGCCAATCCGGCCTCTCCCCGAGACCGTCCCTATCCCATCAACATCCTCCGGAGAGTCGAGGAGGCAAGTCATAGCTATCGTCCCGGGAATTGGCAAAGATGGTGGTGATAGCATCAACCATATGAATGCTCTAGCCCAGGCTTTGGGCGATCACATCATTAGCGGCAAATTACGCATGCTAGTACGAGGCCACCTCGACATTCCGTGTCTCCATCCCCGGCCCCTTCGGAATCGGCTCAAACCCTACCAAAGCTTGGAACTCCTCCGCCGTGATGTGGTCCCTCCAAGTCACGGGCCTCCCGGTGAAGCTGTAAGCCCGTAATAGCGGTGAAATCGGCGGGAGTCACGTCGGCTCTCCCGGCTCGGGTGAAAGCTATGTGTCTTGTCCCACCTGGAACTCGAGATAGGCCTGGACCAAGCCCTTGCTCTTAGAGGTGATGTGGACACCCCTACCGATGGCCTCTACAAACGCATCCAAGCCGGTAGCCCTCACCAGCTGCTTGGGATTTGCCCCATCCTTCTCAAAATCTGGCATCCTCTGCCAAAGCTTGACCGCTATCTCCGACGGTCCTCTAGACTTGTTCTCCTGTAGACAAGCACATCAAAAGAAGCGTCAGTCCTTCATATCATTTCAAAAAGCATGCATATATTCAAAAGTGCACATATTTTCAAAAGAAAAGCATTCATAAAAGTTTTTCTAGCATAACTTTTGCATCAAAAACGTGTCTTTCATCACTTGAAACGCGTCATTGCTTTCCTAAAGCACAAAATCACAATTTTTTGCACATAAGCATTATTTTTCAAAAAATGGCATGCATGAATCATTTTCATCTTCCAAAATCATGTTTTCTCATTGAAAATCAGAATTTTGACCTAGTTCTAGCACAAGGCAAGAACTCCGTCTCATATTTTGAAAAAAAAAAAAAAATTCTTACTTCATTTTGCGAGAAAAAAGTGAGTCATTCTCATATTTTTCATCAAATAAAATTGCACATTGCATATTCTTAGCCTCATAGGTTGTTCATGCATCTCAAAATCATTCAAAAAATCCTAGGAAAATCCTAAAATTCGGGTCAAGCCCTAAATCATTCAAAAATCAAGCAAAATCATCGGATTTGAGCAAAATGAGAATGCTTACCCCAACTGATCGCGGGTTCGTTGATTTGTGCTCCCTTCTCCCCGGATAAAGCTCCGATGGAGGCGTAAGGAAGTCATACTTCCTCTCCGTCCTCACGAGCTCCTTCCTCCTCCTTCTCGCGGCCGCCGAGATGTTTCTCCTCGCTTGCCTTGGTATGGGATTGTCCTCCGGATCCATTTCAAATCAAAGGGAAGCAAGAGGGTTGAAGAAATTTCGAAATTCTCTCTCTCTTCTCTCTCTCTCGGCTGAAGTGGGCGGCAACAAGTGCCCAATGCCCGTTCAAAACCTGATTTTAAATAATCTGGAAAAAACAGGTTTCTAGCCGTACGGTTTCTTTTTCTCCATCTCATAGGGCGGCTTCATTCGCTACGAGCATAAATTACAATCCCGCCCCTGGACCTTCCACTTGGGCATGCAATTTCCGTTATCTTTTAACCAAGATAACATCTTTTCAGAAAATATCCCTTATCTCTTTAGCAATCAAGCTTTATTCCCAGTCGCCTCCGTTAATTCCGTTATAACGGGATAACACTAGGTGACAACCTCCGAATTGTCAGAACTCTAAACTTGTGCTACCTCTATCCGCGAATAGTGAAGTATGCCCAAGTCATTCCAACTTGTGCTACCTCTATCCGCGAATAGTGACGTATGCTCAAGTCATTCCAACTTGTGCTACCTCTATCCGCGAATAGTGACGTATGCCCAAGTCATTCCAACTTGTGCTACCTCTATCCGCGAATAGTGACGTATGCCCAAGTCATTCCAACTTGCGCTACCTCTATCCGCGAATAGTGACGTATGCCCAAGTCATTCCAACTTGTGCTACCTCTATCCGCGAATAGTGACGTATGCCCAAGTCATTCCAACTTGTGCTACCTCTATCCGCGAATAGTGACGTATGCCCAAGTCATTCCAACTTGTGCTACCTCTATCCGCGAATAGTGACGTATGCCCAAGTCATTCCAACTTGTGCTACCTCTATCCGCGAATAGTGAAGTATGCCCAAGTCATTCCAACTTGTGCTACCTCTATCCGCGAATAGTGAAGTATGCCCAAGTCATTCCAACTTGTGCTACCTCTATCCGCGAATAGTGACGTATGCCCAGTCATTCCAACTTGTGCTACCTCATCAGCGAATAGTGAGTATGCCCAAGTCATTTCCAACTTGTGCTACCTCTATCCGCGAATAGTGACGTATGCCAAGTCATTTCAACTTAGTGCTATCTATCCGCGAATAGTGACGTACGCTCAAGTTTCCCAACTTAAGTTACCTCATCTCGTCATAAAGAGATAGTGCGCCATAAGCACTAGCTTCCTCGGTGACGACCTCCGAATTGTCAAAATCTCAAGGATCCTAGACATCGTTCCTAACTATCTAGTGATGCTTGAACTACGATCAAGGCTTGATTCCTCAGGGATACGTAGGTAGCCTTTTATAAAAGGTCCAGCCATTCGACCACTTTGGTCACCTGTTCCTTTGTCACTCCTCGGTGATAAAGCGCCCCCTCATAGAAGTTCAAATATTCGACCACTCCGGGTCACTCCTAGCATGTCCCCGGTAGGATCAATTGCTTGACCTCCTAGGTCATTTTCTCTTCTATGTCCCCCAAAGAAGAGACCCGGTTTCTCTTCTTCCTCCCCGGCGAATCCTAATTCCGAACTACGGCTTGGCTTGATTCCTCCGGGATACGTAGGTAGCCTTCCAAAAGGTTCAGCCACTTGACCACCTTGGTCACCCAATCCGTCTCGGCATTCGCCAGATCGGATCCTTTTCTATCGACAACCCCACTCGCCTTGCAAGTGACGTTGCCGAGGGCTTCTGTAAGTACCCAAATCGCTCATGCCTTAGGTTAATTTTCCCGGCAATTTCGGTAAATTTTCCGGTAATTCCCCGGACCTTCCTAGTGTTCCGGAAATGTCCTGGAACTGTCCAAATTTAAATTAGGGCTGTAAGGAGCCTTCCTAATTAAGAAAACACGTTTTTCTTAATTAGGGGGAAGCTTCTAGAATGATGCCACCTTGCATGGTTCTAGAATGCTGAGTCATTGTGGATAAGACCGCACGGCCTCATTTGCAAAGGGCCTGCAGCCGCACGGCTTCATTAGCCTTATCCAGATTGCCTATAAATAGAGCCCTCCTCTACCCATTTTGATCATCAACAAGAAGCATAATACTCTCATAATACGAAGAAGATCCCCCAAGGAGCTGCTGGAAGTCCAAGAAGGCGAAGAAGAAGCTCAAGAAGCCATCTCCCTCCTCCTTGAAGACCCAAGAAGAACCTCTCCTCCTAGCTCCGTCCGAAGAAGCGAAGGAAACGATTGGTAACCTCGCACGCCCTAACCTTGCATTTTAATTGATATACTTGCTCATTGCATTCATATATCTTGCTTGGGACTTGGCATTTATTCATAAAGATCATATCTTTATCACCCCCTTTCCCCTTTGCATGCATTAAGACCTCATTTGTCATAAAAATGTAGTCTTTTTCATAAAGGTGCATCCTTTGCACCTAAAATCCCTATTTTCCAATAAAAATGTCATCTTTATGCATCATTTGCATATAAAGATCAAATCTTTTTCAATGAAAACGCATCCTTTGCATCAAAACCCCTTTTTCAATGCATCATTTGCATAAAAATCAAATCTTTATGCATCATTTGCATAAAGATCATTTCTTTAAATCAAAAAGCATCATTTGCAACCTAAAAATGTCATCTTTTCATTAAAGAGTCATTTTTTTATCATGCATTTCCCTTTCCCCAACCTTGGAACGGACCGGTGTAAAAGTTCTCATCTTTGCATCGTTCCTTCCATTAAAGGTTCATGATTTCTTTAGGAAAAGGATAACCTTGAACCCTATATCTCCGATTATCGCTTAAGAATGAGTATGAAGCCTCTATACGAGCTCGACCGTCTTAAAGCGTAGGATTGATGGGCTAAGGACATTCCTTCCTAAAGAACCTCATCTTTGACCCAAAAGAGAGTCATTCTCTCGATCACGCAAGTCCCGAGGGTCCCGAGGTTTAAAATGCGATGATCATAAGTCATAAAATGAGGACGGGATCATAATCCCAAATACATAAATTCCAAGAAATCCCGAGCGACAACCAACAAATGGTTTGTACGTCCGGAAGATAACTTGGGACATCCCCCCCCCCTTATTTTCAAACACATGCACACAAAGAAAGCACGCAAGCAAACACGATTAATGAAATCTAGGGAGACTTGCTCCGGCAAGGCACTTTGGGTGAACGCCAAACGTTCTTCCCAAGGGGTAACTTAACCTCCGAACCCATAAAACCTTTTTTTCAAAGTTTTGAGGTAATCAAAATGGCGTGGCGACTCCGTTTTTCAAATAACTCGGATGTCTTCAAACTCGCGTGAATTCCAATAAGCAAAAAATTTTGGGCACACATTCACAGAGGTGCTCTCCCACAGGAGTAGAAATCTCTAGCACATAAGGTAATAACATAGGCAACTTATGCAATGTAAATGCAAAATGAGATGCCACATAAGAATGAGACGATCCAGGGTCGATAAGAATACGAGCCCTTACCCCTGAGACAGGGACAATACCTCTAAGCACCGCAGTGGGATCTACTGCGCCTCTATCCAAAGCAAAGACTCTACCTTGGACTCTCTCTTTGGGTTTCCCCTCAACATCTCTCTTTACCCCACCTTTGGGCTGGTCACCCTGTGGTCTACCACCCGTAGCTTGACCCTTTTTGAACTTAGGACAATCCTTTTTGAAGTGCCCCATTTCACCACAACTCATACACTTTCCCTGCTTACTCCAACAACTGTCTTCTGAGTGCCCCACTTTCTTACACCAATTACAAACAGTGCCAAACTTGCTGGAAACAGGTCGAGTAGAAACTGTAACAGTACCTCCCTTAGCCACTCCGTAAGTTGAAGATCTAGGCCGATTCTTGCTCGACTGAACTCGACTCCGAGAACTTTGCCTTGCTTCCACTACCCTCAGATTTACCTCTATGTTCCTCGATGTCATTCTCAATTCTGTATGCCATGTTAACTGTCGCCTGGTAGTTGGGAAAATCGTGAGTCAACAACTGCTTCCTGAACTCCAACCTGAGTTCCTTGACAAACCTGTAAACCCTCCTGCTTTCATCTGGTACCAGATGTGGACAATACCTCGATAGCTCTGTAAATTTTGCAGAATATTGGGCTACTATCATTGCCCCCTGCTCCAGCTTCAAGAACTCTACCTCTTTCTTGTCTTTGGTGATCACTGGTATGTAATGCTCTTTGAATTTACTGACGAAGTTGTCCCAGGTCTGGGGCGTATGATCCCGCTCCCAGCTTTCTTTAAGGATTTGCCACCAATGCTCAGCAGGACCCTCTAGCTTGAACAGTGCACATCTGACCTTTTATTCATCTGTACTTTCCATTACAACAAAGATTTTATTCATGGCCTCCAACCATCTCTCAGCTATCTGTGGATCTGGATCTCCGTTGAAGCTTGGTGGAGACAATTTGATGAATTTCTCTAACCCCTGTGTCGGTCTTGCCTCAGGTTGCTGTTGTGCTCTACCCTGAGCTGCCATATTCTGGAGGAATACCCGAAACATAGCCATCATCTCGGCATTCTGATCTCCCCCAGCACCCTGATCACCAATGTTCCTATGTTCCCCCTGCTGGTCACCACTAGTCCTAGCCATTACAATGATCCCTGTAGGAAACACTCGGCGTCAGATATCACACACTCCCCCTTAGACTAGATATCTACCCTTGACTTCTAGCCAAAGCTCTAATACCAACTGTGGGCTCCTCCCAACTCCCGAGACCTATAAACTCGTGTCCCAGGATGGAGAGTCCCAAAATACACCTTCTATAAAAAACTTTTCTTTACTTTTAATTGAAAAGTATACAACCCATTTTAAAAACAATTTCAAAATAACCTCTCTACACGGAGGCGATATATAAACCTGTTTAAAACCAAACACACCCTGTTTATACAAATATACAACTGGTAAGGCTTACACAAGCCAACCGTAAAACAACCCAACTCAAGTTTACTTACAACACAACTCAACAGAAACATGCTTCTGAAAGTTTTCTATACAAAACATTTCCCAAAAGAATAACCCCCATAACAATCCCAACTCCCCAAGACAACACATACCCCGACAACCAAAAAGATGTCCAAACTCCTCGTCGGCCTCACTGGTCCGGTCTGCCTGTCTCAGAGGGATCTAAAAATAAAGGGAGAAGGGGTGAGATAAAATCTCGCAAGCTATTATGTATGCAACAATATGCCATACAATATGCAACACATAAACAGTTGCTCAATATTGGAAAACAAGAAACACATTACGTTACCTTTTCCGCCGACCAATAAGTCATATAACATGCAACACATACACAAAGTTGCTCAATCACATTGGGAAAACAAGAAACACGTTACGTTACCTTTCCTTTTACCTTTTCCCCATCTGGGTCATATGTAGTACTACGGTGGGTGTCATACTCCTCTCATGTGGTGAACTGCTAGTGCACATTCACCTCTTATACAACCCCTTTCAGAGATCCATATAAGCTGCCTCGCTATCATGTGGCATGACTGCACATATCCACAGAAGCTGAACCCCTCAATCCGTGGCCACAGAAGGGGGTGAACGGTCCAAGTATAAAGACATCCAACCACCTTATGAAATACTTTCGCATAAGGGATGGGATTCTCTATACTCCCGAAGATCAACTGGTATACCATAGTCAAGCACATTATAGATACTTGAAAGTAAGTCCACCCAATGGGACATCAACATACATAGAACATGGTACTGCAACTCATGTTAAACAATTGAAACAGTGCAACACATATTTAACACTATGTGCACAATTAACTATGAATATGCAAACTCGTATGGCACAAAGTATAGCACATAAGTTCTACACATTCATCACACAATGTATAAACCATTAACAGGATGCTACCACTCCTGTCCAAACCAAATAACTAGTGCACAACACATTTGAGGCACTATAAGAGCAAATAACCCTACATAGGTCATCACATAAGGATACAATATAATATAAGTAACCCTACGCGTACATCATATAACATTAAACACCTTCTCTACAGATTTCAAGTTCGAATACCAAGTTTTAATAACTTTGGTTCAAGTTTCACAATTACCTTTCAACCCTTTTTCAAGATAATATTTAAAGCCCTTCCCAATATCATTTTGGGCCAATTAAATATTTTGAACGTAATTTAATTAAAATAATAATAATGAAATAACACTGAACTATTGTATTTATTAGTCAAAAGATGGTACTTGGCTTTTAAAACATAAGCTCTACTTATCTTTATTAACTAATTTAACAATATAGTTCAGAAACCCTCACTTATAACTCGGCAAGATGGGCTCGGCAAGATGGGCAGTAGACTAGCTCACAACAATTCCAAGTATCAAGCAGAGTAACACCAATAACATATCATTAAATTAAACCTACTACTTAGGAGGAATCCTCATACCATACTTGTTGGAACAAATTAGTACCAAACGTACCACCCTTTCAGCCAAGACCCAATTCATTCTACCACATCCATTTTCTTTCCATTTTTTAAAGTCAAGTAAATATCATTCCACAATACTAAAACCCTTTTTATATCACGTAATATCAATATTAAATATTAAATGAACAATTATTGAAATAAATCATAACAACTTACCAAAATTTGCCGAAATAAAAAGAAGATTTAATCGGCTATTCTTGCTCTAATCGACTCCCTGATCACAAATATGAAGTCGGAAATAAAAACGGATCAACGCTTGATTTTCTAGGATTTTCTGAAGGTAACCCTAGGTTTAGGAACGGTCCATTGGTACGGAGAGAAAGAGAAGAACCAAGAGAAAAGTAGAAGAGCTGAGAAGAAGGTAAGAAGAAAAAGCTTCTCTACTACTTACTGAGTCACTACTCCCTCAGCCTTGCCTTTGCCACGTGAAGCCTAGTATCAATTTTTCAAATAAATCCGTCCCTTATATCTTTTATTTTTATTATTATTATTACTTCCTCCATCTCATAATAAAATGTTACTTATACTATTTATAACATTTTTATTTAAAATTTTAAATATTATAACTTTAATATATTAATTTCCACTTGTTTCATTTAGATATTATATTTTAAAAATTACTTTAATAACATCTAAAATCACGTAATTTAGCAACTTAGCCAAATAAACACATAATAAAACCAATTAACATATAATGCATAATATGAGATGCAATGCACCCCACTCCCACGTGCTCCACGTGTGATCAAAATGTGCCTAGGTTTAGGGTCGTGACAGTACGGGCATGGGCATGTCTGGCATCATGGTGGATCTTCTTCGCACGTCCAGGAGTCCGACGCATTCACCTTCGGGTATGATTTCTTTGCGGATCTTGGCTTGCCCTATCAGAGCGTGCCGGTTGGTCCTGACGAGCCTCCTTCTGGAGACGAGGACGATTCTGAGCCCGAGATCTTCAGGGCTCCTGAGGAGGCGGGCCCGAGCCGCAAGAGGGACCGGGGGAAAGGCCCAGCCACCGAGGACTCTGACTGACGATCCTTCGAGACTGATTTTTGAGATTGATTTCTGAGACTGAGATTGTATTTATTTAGACAGATACAGTTTATTTTTATGCACATTTTTTTTTTGCTTTTCTTTTTTTTTTTTGCTTTTTTTTTGGGAATGTAATAATTTAGGATTATTGTTACCTACTTTTTTTTTTATATTATTTTTTTTTACGTACACTCTTTTTTTTTTTGGAATGTAATAATTTTATTTTATTTTATCTATCATGAATGCAATGCAGTATGAATGCAATGTTGCATGAGCCTTGGTTTTTTTTTTGGCAAGGGTGTTAGTGTTTGGTATATGGACTGGTTTGGGCAGGTTTTGCACAGGTTTCGAGCAATCGGGACGAAATATTCCTCTTTGGTGCAGCAGTTTGGACTGTTGCAGATTTTTCTGATGGGGGACAATCATGTCCGCGCGGACAGGACCTGCATCTGACATTGTCCTTTAATTTTGCTTCAGATCTGGTTTTCCTTTATTTCAAATTCAAACACCTTCTTCAACCACCAGTCCAAATAGTCATTTTCGGGGAGAAAGAGAGAAAATCCATGGAAAACCTTAGAAAAACTCCATCAAAATTGTCCCAAGAATCCCAAATGTCATTCTTCAACAAATTCAAGGATTGGTCCCGAGAGGTTATGCATGAGAGGAGGTCATTCTTTGAAGAAAGGTACAAGATACGATGTTTGTGGTCTCTCAAGGAATTGATTCCGGATTATGATCTTTTGAGAGCTTCTTCCTCGTTTTGGGATGCTAGAAGGCATGTTTTTTGCTTCTCTTACAATGAAATGGTCCCGACTGTCGAAGAATTCCGGGCTTTGCTTGGCGGTCCGGAGGAGGAAGAGATTGCGATTCCTTTGCCCAGAGGGGCCTCTTTCGTTGATAGATTGTGCAACCTCCTTCATCTTTCCCCGGAGGAAGTACAAGGTATGATCCGTAGTCCCGATCACTTTGATATTTCCGGTCTCCCTGATAGATTTAGGGGCTTAGACTTGCTTGACGATGCCTATTGGGATGCCTTTGCACTTTGCATGTTCAGGACCTTGTTCATGGTTTATTCGTTTGGGATCTGTCATCGGGCTCTGCTAGATGTAGTCGTTCACTGTCGCTTGGGCAGAGACGTTGTACCTTTGATCTTGGGGGAGACTTTTCATGCTCTCGACAGTCAAGCACGGAGACGGTATATGCACGGGGCAGCCCATTCCTCTTGACTCGTGGCCGATGGAGCGCTTAGGGATTCTTCGGGAAACTTCGACATGATCAAGCCTTGGACATTCGCCAGAGAGGGGTTGTCAGAGATTTTGATGATCGTGGCTCTTGGGAGCGTTGGATGGCTGGTCGTCGACCGAAGATATCGATGGTCGGTGCCTTATTGGCGGTGGAGACTCGGAGGGTGCTTCAGACGGATCTCCCGTGGTTATGGTTCCGGGCTTTCTACCCAGCCTTCTACATTCCGGCTTTGGTTCTGAGACAGTTTGGTTTGGAGCAGGTTCCTTTGGAGGACTTTGATGATATAGCCACCAGGGTGGTGGCTTCCGCTTCTATGGATGATCCTTCGGTGTTTTCCTTTCTTTCCCGAGTATGGAGGTATGACGTCTTTCCTCCTCGGGTTATCCTCAGGCGTCCGAGACCTGTGTTCTTGACCACTTGGTACCTGGATTAGTACGAGAGGCATTTGGGAGAGACTCAGATGGCTATTTTGAGACGATGTGAGGCCATTGTGGGTGCGGAAGACCTGACAGTTTCGGAGAGGAGGAGGGCCGAGACGAGGGCCAACCGTCATGACAGGAGCGGGGATATTGTGACCGACTATGAGGCTTACGTCAAGAGACAGGAGGGGAGGACTCCTATGCTACCAGCTAGGCTACAGGAGATGAGAGATGATGCTAGGGCCACTAAGGCCCTGACAGAGGCTGGTTTGATAGATCCTGTTCCTATACCAGAGCTTGGTAGGAGGAAGACCGACATTTTTCCTGTTCAGAAGAAGAAGACTCGAAGGTGGAAGAAGAGGGGGGATGCCAGTACGAGCGGCTTGGAGTGACTCTGAGGTTTCCGAGTATCCCTTTCTTGTCGCAGCAGACACATTAGTTTGATTATGTATCTTAGTTTCTTTTAGCAGGTTGTCAGTTGTAGGAATGAACCAGGCTTAGACTCATCAAAAAGCTTTTAACTGTAATGAATATGTGAATTGCTTTAGAGTTTTTCGAGACGCTTTCATGGTCTGATCAGTGTATTGATGTCAGAGTATGACTTTTATTTGTGTTTTAGACCGAACCGTTTCCGGCTGCCTACGTTCCCTTCGAACAAAAGGGCTCAGGTCTCCGTAGTTCGACCTGGTCGATTTTGTTGTTGTTTTTTTTTTGTTTTTTTGTTTTTTTTTTTTTTGTTTTTTTGTTTTTTTTTGGTGCAACCTCGTTTTTTACCTAGGCCGCCCTTTTCGGGTTTTCGACCTAGTTGGGTATTACTCTTTTAGCTCTCTTCTTTTTTTTTCTTTCTTTTTTTAGTTTTTTTTCTTTTTTTTGACTCAGTGTTTTTACGTGTAGTATCTGCTCAGCTTGTCACCATTCGCTGGGTGTACAAAGGGATTTCCGTCGAGGTCTGCAAGTTGCATGGCTCCTCCGGAAAAGATTTTCTGGACAACATATGGCCCGACCCAGACAGGCTCCCATTTGCCGAGGGGGTTGACACGGACTGGGGGCTTCTCTTTCAAAACGAGATCACCTTCTCGGATCTCCCGATGCTTCACTTTCTTGTCGAAGACTCTGGCCATTCTCCCTTGGTATGCTCGGATATGTTCCATTGCTTTCAATCGGCATTCATCTAGCAGGGCCAGCTCATCATGGCGACTTTGGAGCCATTCGACCTCGTTGATCTGGCTTTCCAACAACACACGGAGTGAGGGGATTTCTAGCTCAATTGGGAGTACGGCTTCCATTCCGTATGTGAGGGCAAACGGTGTTTCCCCGGTTGCCGTTCTGACGGATGTTCTGTAGCCCCAGAGTGCCAGGTGTAACTTTTCGGGCCAATCTCGACCTTGGACAGCCATTTTCCGGATGATATTTTCCAGAGTCTTGTTTGCTGCTTCGACGGCTCCGTTGGTTTGGGGCCAGTAGGGAGATGACTTGTGACGGGTTATTCGAATTACGCCGCCACTGTCGCATTCCCCTTCGAAGTGGGATCCATTATCTGAGATGATTTCGGCTGGCAACCCGTATCTGCATATGATGTTTTCTTTGATGAAGAGGGATACTTTCTTTGAGTTGAGGATTTTGTAGGGCATCCTTTTTAGTTCCTTCGAAGAAGCCACCAATCTGCGTCTCTTTAGGCTCTTCCGCAGTTCCCAGATTCACACTTGTCAAAATCTCTTCGGCAGCTTGGGCTCGATTTTCCTCTTTCCGAACAACCTGCTTAAAGATTTTTGTTCTTTTTTTTATTTAATGTGTCTGCTTTTTTATCTAATGAATTATTATTAAATGTTTTTTTTTTGATTATTAATTCATCATTAGTTAAAGTGGCAATCAAGGGATACTCAGAAAGGTCATTTCATTGGGAACGAAAAGGAAGTACAACATTTGCTACAGACTCGTAGTCTTCAGGCGTAAGGCCGTCGGACGACTCTAGAGACTTAATCTTGACCATGAAGGACTCGGAGGACTCTACCTAGATTGACACAAAGGGACGGGGGACCAATCCAGGCTTGGTGATCATTTCTCCTTTGGTTAAGGACGGGCCTGAGAGAGTTTCCCGATTCTTTAATGGCATCGTTGTCAGGGGCGTCATGACTCGGGAATTGTACTGTCCTCCTTCCTCGATGATCGCTACCATTTCTTTGACTGAGCTGAAATTAATCAGGTCTGGCACCTGGATCTCTTCCCCGACAATCAACGAATAATCGGACCATCCCAATCATCTCGAAAAGACTTCGTGGCTTTGGCTTTCGGCACGGTCAATTCAAACTCGTTTCGGACCTTCCCGGGCGTAGGAATTGTGGTTGTGAGCTTCTCGAACTGTTCCACTAGGCTTGGCACGCCTTTGAAAGTGTACTCACTCTTCATGGTAGTGGTAGCCCCGGTATCTTAGGTAGGTCCAGGAACATTCTACGGACCTGGGTTAGCTTTGGCTCCCCGAACTTGTTCGTACTATCCCGTAGCTTCACCACCCTTCTCGTAGGAGAGGGCTCTCCGTGATGTTACCCGGTTGTGTGGGACCCTTTACAAAGTAGTCACCAAATTAGGACTCGAAAGGGAGAGATTTAGGGTCGTCAATCGGGACCCTTCCCCGTGATAGCTTCTTTCCTTTGTAGAGCAAATCCTTTTCCTTTTGCGGTGTCCACCGAGGAGGCCTCATATCCTGTGCCATGGCGAGTTTTCTCGTCCTTTCACCTCGATGAGCTTGTGAGTTCCTTGTTGGTGTTTCCCTGCATCGAGGCCAGTAGATAGCTCATCTTTCTCATCATTTTCAAGACCGGAGGGATTTTATCCCGGGTGATTGTCAAATCTATGTTGCACACTTGGGCTTTGGGAGGCTCGACCGTGAAGCCCGTTAGCATGAGACCTTCCTCATCATGTTTGATTTCCAGAATAGGTATTCCACCCGTATCCGTGCCCTCCAAGGTGACTAAATCCCCATAAATGGTCGTCGTGTCCCCATTCGAGACGAATTTCACACACCGGTGGAGGCTTGAGGCGACCCTTGACTCCGATGCAGCCAAGGTCTTCCCAATAAGGCGTTAAAAGTGATCGGGATGTCAATAACCCGGAATTCCACAGTATCAATTTCTCGCCAAACCAGAGGTCCAAAGTAGCAACTCCAAGGACTGCTCGAGATGTCGAGCCGTAAGCTTTGACTGTGAGGGAGGAAGGCTTCAAGTCCGTGGACTTGATGTCAAGCAGGCTCATGATCTTTGCCGGAAGAATGTTCATTCCGGACCCATTATCAACCAGGACCCGAGGGAGGCATCGTTCATCCAATTGGACTGTGATGAAGAGAGGCTCGTTATGATCAGCCCCAAATTGAGGGAGGTAGAGATCTGTGAAAGCGATTATGTTCCCGTAGTGGATGTTTCCAATCACCTGTACCACGTCATCGGGAGTAGCATCAATAGGGACCAAGGTGCGGGCCAGGCTTTCTTCAAGCTTTAGCTTGTGGGGATAGGATGAGGTGAGCAGGGACCATAGAGATGTTGGCCTCGTGTTTGCTTCAACCGGGTGAGCACGGAATCCTCCTTTCCGGGTTAGGAGCTTCTATTGCCTTAGCATAGGGGCGGCGGTTCTCCTCAGTACTTGATCTCGTGGCCTTCTTATCCGCCTTGGGATTCCCTTGGAAGATTTGCCCGGATCGGGTCAACAGTTAACTTCCTCATTAGTTGCTTCTTGACTAGATTTCTTCAACGCCGCTAAGGTCAATCTGGGAGCCTTTTGGCTATCGGCCACCGGCCCCGACTGAGTCTAGCAACGGTGAGGGGCCGAGCTGACCGGCTCCTTCCCGGGCGGCCCTTATAACCGCTTCCCAAGTCAGCTGTGCTTTTGAGTCCGGGGTTGTGTTGTTGCCCCCTAGATGGCCCACAGAGCTAGGGCGTCCTCCGATTCGCTCCCATAGTCCGCTCTCGATCACGCTTATCATACAACAAGAGTCGCTATTGTCGGGGCTCGGCGGCTTTTCGATCTCATCCCCGGTATAGTGCAACCATTCTGGTTCCTTTCTGTAATACTCAGAGCTGGAAATGATTATAGCATTCTGTGTGGGAGGCGCATCCGGTATCATGCCGGTTTCTAGAACTTCTCTGAGAGCTGACATACATCCGGGGAAGGTGACCTCTAGTTGGGTAACCCTGACAAGGAGTGTTACTTTGTTTTGGGGCGGATTTGATCTGACCATGGTTATTTTCTCATTGGGGAGGATGGGAGTTAGTTTCCCTCTTTCTAACAGATCCTCGACTATCAGCCTGGATCGGATGCCTGAAAACCCTTTCCCCAAAGCATGATAGGCAGTGTTGAATTCTAAGACATTCACATGCTCAGACCCAGGAAACTTCATGGCCTTCATGTCCTCGGTTTCATATTCGTCTTCCGAAGTGTCTTCGTCGTCGCTTGCTGACAACCAACCATTGTGTCTGGCTCCCATGGGATTGTTTCCGGCCTGATTGTTCCAGATTGATTCCGGATCTGGGGCCTCAGTTGACTCTTCGCTCTCGTCATCATCATCGTCATCACTGTCATCGGAATCATCTTCCCATACTACCGGGATTTCGGCTGAGAGGGAACGCCGATCAAACCCGTTAGGGGAATATGGGTGCGTGCAGCCGCAGAAATTGTCATATGCTCCCATTCCCGGAAGTGATAGTTGCGACTCAGCTTCTCCTCCCAGAAACTGCGGGGGAAGAGTGAGAGGGGGCGGCACGTATTTGACTCCCGGCAGGATATAGAAGGAATCCTCCTCCTCTGATTCTTCGCTGTTCTCGGGATCATATTCAGCCTCTCCCAAAGCCAACTTGCAAAAGTGTACTAGCTCCAGATGCTCCTCGGCCTCTTTACTGATAAGCCCCAGTACAGGCGCTCGCCGGAAGCTTTCTTGTTCGATTCTTCTCGATTGTTCTAACCATCTTGCGTAAATGGTTCTCTCATGCTTTGACCGGAACAGCCCTAGTTCTTCAGTATCAGCTATCCCTTCCTCTGAGAAGTAGCGAGTTTCATATTCTTGCAGGAAATCTCTGACATGAGACCAAGATGGGTTGATTCGTTCAATATACTCGTGGCTGAGGGGGAATCCGAATTCAGGATCCTCGACAAGGTTGGCCATGGGTATTTGGGGACCTTCATCGGCATCTTCCTGGGCATGCGAAGGTTCTTCGCATTCGATCATGTTTACCTGATTATGGTTCCTTGGCAGAGGATTCTTGACTGTATTAGGCCCCTCGGGGCCTTCCAACTTTCCTTGCTCTATCAAGCCTTGGATCGCCTTTTTCAGAGTGAAGCAGTTGTCAGTCAGATGTCCATGGGCTTGATGAAAAGCACAATATTTTGAGGTATCCACGGGAGCATTCGGATTTCTGGGTTGGAAATTCTCCAAAGGCCGCAGCAAGCCTTCTTTCACCAGTTCAGAGGCATTCCAAAGTTTTCGAGGTTCATGACCCGTGGCCTGGGCTCGACTGGTTTTCTGGGAGCGAAAGGAGTTGTGTTATTACATTCCTGTCCCGCGTAGTTAATCATTTCTTTGCCTTTAGAAGGAGCAGGGGCGGTGTTTGAAGGAGGAGCCCGATATCTGTAAGCAGGCGCAGCAGCCGGTTGCTGATTGTAAGCCTTTACAAACTTAGCTGCGGAGTTAACCATGGCCCGTAAGTCTGAGTACGGGAAGTGACTGAGGGAGGCTCTCAGATGTGGTTTCAGGCATGACTGGAAGATGTCCAGTTGTTCCTCTTCGGAAGGAGGGATGGCCATTTCACTGAGCTTCAGATTCCACCGCTTGTAGAAGTCCCCAAAATTCTCATCGGGACGCTGCACTGTTGTTTGTAGGTCAACTCTATTTGTTTCCCATTCCAAGTTGGCCTTGTACTTTTCTGTGAAGGCATTGGTAATCTGGTCCCACGTAGCCCTGGCTTCAGGTTTCAAACGGAAGAACCACTTTAAGGCACTGGACTTCAAAGATAGACTGAAATAGTCAGCCAACTGCTGATTGGTATACCCTTTGGCCTTCATTGCCAAGGTATACGTGTCCAGATGAGTTTTAGGTCATGCAGTACCATCAAAGAGGTCCAGATTTGGCATAACAAATTTGTGAGGCAGGGGAACGATGGAGTCCGGGTCCGTAAGCCGGAAGGCAGACTTCTTAGCGGTCAATTCAGCAATCTGCGCTTTCATTTCCTTATGTTGTTCCATGAACCAGGCCAGATGAGGATCTTGTGGTGGAACCATGGCGTTCAAACCAGGGACTGAGCTAGAGAGAGGAGCTACCACTGGAGGCAGACTGGTGGAGGGAACGGCCGATCCGGGGACGTAGGTGAAAACTTGTCCTTGGGCTGAGTTACCATGGGGAGCATGAGTAGAAGCCTGGGCGAAGGGATAGAACCTTGCGGCCTGCTGTTGATTTTCAACTGGCAAAGTGGGTGGAGGCAGTCGTGATGTAGCCGGATAGCTTGGATTTCCAGAGTGAGTCCCATAAGTAGGCTTAAGCGTGGGCTGCTGTCCCTGAACGTTGAATTGCATGGCTGACTGAGGCGATGGTGTATAACCCGGGGGTACTGCGGTCCTGGTGATTCTGATGAAACTGGGATGGAGGTTTGGTAACCCATCGAACCCTGAGTGAGGAATGGGTTGGTGAAAGCTGTGGGAGGAGCGGCTGAGCTAACATCATTCTCGAGGAGGGGCTCCCGACGGCCGTTGAGGCATGCCGAACCGTTGTTGTGGCCCTCAACTTGCTGCGAAGGCCCGGATTGATCGGTTCCAAACTGTGGCGGGATCCCGATTAGCTGTGGCATTCCGAGATAACCCCAACCATGAGAAGACATTCCGTACTGGCTTTGTCCCCACTGAGGAACTGCAAACTGATTTGTGCCGTCTGCCGCATGGATCCGGTGGTCTGTGGTTGGGAGCCGGGCTGACCCAAAGATCGAGGAACATGGGTTCTGGTAGTGGTACCATATGAGGTGGGTGGTGGCATCCTGGAGTAATCAGGGCGACTGAGAGTGGGATTGGCATCCTCGTCTTCTTCCACGGTGAAGGTGCCATCGGGATTGAGGCTGGCGGCCAAACCATGGCTCTTAATAGCCTCCATAAGGCTATTCAGCTGTGCTTCCTGTCGTAATCTCATCTGTTTCGCTAACCGATTCCACCGCCGTTCGTCTCGAGGGTCCCGGGAGGCGGAGTGACGTTGTCCCCATCATTACCGGCCGATGCACATTCTCAAACCCGGAGTCGGAACAAACGGTGAAGCCGATGACGCGCTTGACTCTTTCCAACTGATCAAACGGTGACCCGGTGTCCGGAACCAACCTTTGTGAGGAGCTGCGGGGGAAAAGGCACGGGGGTGCAGATGTTTAGGGATTGAAGGAGGGTAGGTGTTTGGGCTGTGGGCTCATGCAACATGTAGTTATTTGTTCTTGTTTACTTAAAACATGTTTTATTAACCTAATCGGTTGGAAAAGATTGCTCTTCTTTTTCGCAAACTACTCTGAATCTCGGATCGGTGGTCCCGTCACTACGTCTATAAGCCCCTCGTATTCCACCCGTATTTCGACCTCCCAGGTGGATCGCCCAGGCGAGGGTCCTATAGGGCAAGCGGGTCCCACCGACCGAAAGAAAAATGATCCTAAAAGTCTGGCGGGTAATCGAGTCTTAACGAGCATTCGATGTAAATTACGGACAAATCTGACGTCAAAAGTCAAGATCATGTCCGAGGGCTCGACGAAAAGTCGGCATGATTTGGACTGATGAATGTCCACAATTGATCTTGACTCGTCGTCAATTAGGCCGTAATTAGGCATGGAATAATCATTAATCCTTGATGACTCGGTCATGCCGGGAGTCGGTGTATAATTTGTGCCAGTCAGAGCCGAAGTCAAGGCGCCGGTCAATATCTTGGTAAAAGTCTGCGGCGAAAAACCGGCATGACTTCAACTGATTAGGGTCCCCGAAAGATATTGAGTCGGTATGCCGACAAAGGCTTGAAAGGAAAGGTCTATACACAGACAGGGCATGACACAGACCAAACTAAAAACCAACCGGGTCTCGGACAAAGTGTGTCACGGACAAGTGCATGGTCGACATGAGGCTCCATGGGATGTTTGGGTAGTCCTGTGCTTGCACCGAGAGGCGTAATAAGACCAAACGGGCCGCGACAAGGATTTCCCCGGGTTAGGGACGTAGTGTGCAGTGTAAGGTCACGTGCACGTAGTGTGCAAGCAGTCTATCTTCTTTTTCTGAGTAAAATAGAAATTTTTCATGTGTCTTAAAAAGTATGATGCATGATTTTTTTTAAATTTTTTTTTTTTTGAAACTCTTTTTTTTTTGAAATTCCTTTTTTTTTTGAAATTTTTTTTGAAAGTAAATGCACACATAAGCACATAAACACAAAAATTCCAACAGTTAGGGACATGATTCCGACAGTCAAAATTTTGACTTTTTCCGAGGCGGCCAAAACAACACGAAAATGTGCCAAAAATCAACACACACAACAAATGATTTTTAATGCCGGGACGGAAGCTTGACCCTCAAAAGCTTTTCTTTTTTTTTTGAAAACAATGATACCGGTACGTGGGATTGTTAAACCACAATTTATCCCCGACTCGTGTTAGGAGGCGATAACGGGAAGTTTAATGGTTTCCACCAATATACCAAATATCATTTTTTTTAGAAAAAGCTTATCTTTCCCCAGCGGAGTCGCCACTGTGATGATGTGCCAATTTTTCCGAAAGGACTTTGAAATTTTCGTTTCTTTGAAAACCAATCGAAAAAAAATCGGAGTCGCCACGCCATTTTTGTTATAAGGGTCAAAACTTTGAAAAATGCCCGAGATTAGATATTTGGGTTCGGAGGTCACGTTACACGCCGGGAAGGACGTTAGTGTGCACCCGGAATGCCTCGTAAAACGAGTCTTCCAAGCTAAAAACCATTTGTTTGTATGTGTGTGTGTGTGTGTGTGTGTGTGTGTTACTTTGGCCAAAATAAGTTGAAACTGAGGAAAGTAAAAATTGGGAATTCTTTATTAGACTTTGGACAGATCCCATGATTTTTGGTGTGATTTTTGGGTTGAGTTTTGGTACTCAAAAGATTTTTGGAAGTTGGAAACCATTTCTGCCAGAATGAAAAAGGCAGTGGACACTTAATTTTGAAATGGACTTTAGGGCTTGAAAACTCTAGAATTTGGGAAAAGTCCGAGAATGAAAAATGTTCAAAACACCTTAAATAAGGTTTCTGTAAAAGAAATTTTCATTTTGGAGATGATTTGAAATCTGGACTTCCCGAGACTGAAGAACTGACCTTTAAAGGAAAATTTGAAAAAGGGAGTTTTACTCACGTAAAAAATAAAGTAAAAAAATTTCTGGAAAGATCTGGACGTTGGCTACAAAAATTGTTTTGTAGTCAACACCAAATTCCAAGTTTATCTGTGTCCAAAAAATTAGACCATGGACAGAGGTCTTAGAAAATTGCTACTGGACAGCAACTTCTCAAGAAGGAAAACATGATTTTAAAGGGGGTTTGGCATCCATGCTTGTCCCCATTTCCCTAGGTTTTGATTAGTGATCACTTGACATTTTAGTGGTGAATCAACTATATCAAACCATCCTTGGGGTACATTAGGACTAAGCACTTCATTTGCTTGGGAAGGGGAATTTTATCCTTTGAAAATGAGATTTGATGTATGAAAATGATTTTTAGGGTTTTGAAAATGTGTTTTCTTTGCAAGTAAGTAAGAACACTTTGAAAATAATGTTGATCCTTGTAGAAGATCATCCATGGAGATGAACTTCCATGGTGATCTTCTTGGATCTAAGGCAAGAAGATGAACAAACTACATTTTGGAGTTTGAAAATGCATGCATGAATGAAGGAGTTTAGGGTAAGGAGAAGGAGGGTTTACCAATCTTCTTTGTGTTTTGAGTTTTAGGCTTGAATGTAAGAGTGTTTGAGGCTTGAATATGAGAGTGTTTGAGTGAGTGTGATTTTGGGTGAATAGTTGAGAAAAAGGTGACAATTCTAGAGAATTCTCATTGTTTTCTCTCTATTTTCGCCAAGGTGCAGTTGTGAAAAATGTTTCTTCTCCTTTTATTTCTGAGACTGAAGGCCTCAATTTATAGCCCTCTGGAAATGACAAAACCATCCGCGCGCGGATGGTTCCTGCAGTGTGCACTGTTCATTAATTGCAGCTCCAGGCTTTGGACACAAAGAATATTTAAAAAAAAAATCAAACTGATTATGTTTTTCAACTTACCAGATTCGGATTTTCTTAATTCTTTTACTTTTTGAGATTCTTTTGTAGGTTTAACCTTAAATAACAATGCCCACTTTGCTCTTGCTTTGTTAGAAAAGTTAGGAATGTTAGGAATGTTATAACTTTCGTTAATTTTCTAACGAAAATACTAACAAACTCAAATTGGAGCACTTACAAACCTATGACTTCCACCGCCAGCAAAACCATTTCTGTACCTAGCAGCGTGAATCCCCAAACCAGTAGCAGGCCAGCCATCGGAGGCCAATATTCATTGCCTCCTCCTCCGCCTGTGAATTCTGGCAAGAAGCAGATGTCTCCATCTCCTGATCTTGAGATCAAAAGCATGCTCGTTCAGATGAAGAATCAACTGGATCGCCAACAGAATAGCACCTTCTTGATAGCCGAAAGCTTGATAAAGGTGCAAAAGGAACAAGAGTTGCTTTCCTAAAGAATGGATGCTGTATCCCCTTACCGTCCTAGAGTCCTTGACTTCAACATTGGGAACAACTCTCAAACCTTCAATGAATTCCTTCCAATGGCTTCATCTGTAAGGATGTCGTCATCACAAACCCTGACGTCTTCTCCCCCGCTGATGACTTCTGTGGCGATGTCAACACTCTTAGCCACCAGTGCCTGCAGGATGACTTTTCCAGAAGGGCCCATCCTCACTAATAGCACCATCATGACATCTTCTGCAGATAATGCTAATCCTTTTGTTAATTTCAATACTAGTTCTGCTTTGGATAATATTGCTCATGCTACTAACCCTTTTGTAGGTACCTACATTGCAAATCATCTTCAGGAGTTGAGGGACATGATCATGAATGTGCCAGGCGTCACCCCGCCTATCCAGCAGGTCTCCCCAATATGTTACAATCAGTCTCACTTTACTCCAGCAATTGCGCATGTCGACATCCCGAAAGGATTTAGCGTTCCAGCTATGAAGTTGTATGATAGGAGCTCGGATCCTGAGGAGCATGTCGCCCACTACCAAGAAAAGATGGAGATTGTTTGCATTTTGCTCCAATTTCTTGAGGCTTGTTTGTGTCGAGGGTTCGGTTTGACGTTGGTAGGACCAGCATTGAAGTGGCTGATCCGTCAACCTCCTGGTTCTATTGGCTCGTTTGCTCAATTTGTCAACCTGTTCAACAATCAATTCTCTTGCAGCCGACAGTTTGAGAAGCTCACCAGTGATCTTTACAGTATCACCCAGCTGCCCGCCGAAGCCTTAAAAGACTATGTTAATAGATTTAATAAAAAAGTCATGGAGATCCCCAACCTGGACATGGCGACAGCTGCAGAAGCCTTCAAAATGGGCTTGAAGAAAGATTCCCCTTACTATGAAGATTTAGTGATGAAACCGTGCAAGAAAATGGAGGCTCCGAAATCGAGCTTTAAGGTTCATCAGGCTAGAAGAGGATAAGGTGCAGCAGTCAGAGCATCCTGACAAGGCTTCATCATATGATCATCCTGACAGGAAGATAGAGTCATCTCACCAAAGGCAGAGCAGATCCAGACCTTACCACAGAAATGACCATAACAAAGTCAATTGTGTGGAAGATGATGGAGATGATGATGATTTTGAATCTCCTAATATTTCTGATTATTGTTTCTCTGTTGATGTTTTAGGTATCCTGTGTGCAATGAGCAATCTTGGAGATAAAGCAAGGTGGCCTCGAAAGACTGACAAGCCGTCCGGCAATCCAAGTGGTGTGCTTACCACAAGGATTTTGGACATCTTATTGAAGATTGCATCGCCTTGAGGAAGGAGATCAGCTACCTGTTGTCTAAGGGACATCTTAAAGAACTCCTTGGGAACCGCAAGACCAAGACAGAGAACAAAGAGCCCGTTGCAACCAGACCACCATCTCCTCCACCGGTAACAAAGGTAGTTAATGTTATTAGTGGTGGTTCTGATATTTGCGATACTTCTTATTCTGCATCTAAGAGATTCGCCAAGCAAGCTAAGGATGAGAAGCCCGAGAGACTCTCAAAGATGTCACAGCTCACATCCCAAGATGTCATCTTCTTCGAAGAAAGTGACAGGGACAATGTTATTGGTCATTGCACTCCAGATCGCCAATTGCAAAGTTAGACGTATCCTAGTAGATGGAGGCAGTTCTGTAAACCTCATTATGCTAGATGCCTTGAAAGAAATGAAGATCCCTGAAGAAAGCATTGTAAAAAGAACCTCCGTGCTCGTGGGCTTCAGTGGAGAAACCAAAAGCACCGTGGGAGAAATCACACTTCCAGTTTATGTCAAAGGTATCAACTCCATGGAGAGATTCTGCGTGATTGACAGTGCAACATGTTACAATGTAATCTTAGGAAGACCATGGATCCATGGAATGAAGGCAGTTCCATCCACCTGTCACCAATGTGTCAAGATGCCGACACCTTGGGGAGTTGTTAAGGTTTACAGTGATCAGCAGTCAGCTAAAGAATGCTATATGACCTCCATGAAGGCGTCGACATCTCCCAAGATGGCATAGCAATTACAGAGAAAGGGCCGTGAGGTTCTGGAGGCGAAGGAACATGACGTAAAAGAGATATTCTTAGACCCCTCAAACCCAGATCTCAAGGTGCTGATTGGTCAAGATGTTCCGTCAGAAATCGAAGAAGATCTTGTCAACCTCTTGAAAAGCAGGATTAAAAGCTTCGCCTGGAAGCATGAAGACATGACAGGCATCAGCAAAGACGTCATCACCCACAAACTCAACATTTATACATCCTTTAGACCAATTCACCAAAAGAGACGGAAGTTTGCACAAGAAAGGAACCTAATCATTCAGGAAGAAGTAGACAGATTGCTCAAAGCCAAAATGATCAGAGAAGTCGAATACCCAAGATGGTTAGCAAATGTGATGGTGGTAGAGAAGAAGAATGGCAAGTGGAGAGTTTGTGTCGAATTTACAGACTTAAATAAAGCCTGTCCCAAAGATCCTTTCCCCTTCCCACACATTGATACTTTAGTCGATACTACTTCCGGTCATGAAGTGTGGACTTTCTTGGATGCATCTTCAGGATTCCAGAAATCCAGATGGAGCCATCCGACCAAGAGGACACCGCCTTCATTACTCCCACGGGTATTTATTGTTATATTGCAATGCCTTTTGGACTAAGAAACGCAGGTGCTACATACCAAAGGCTGGTCAATATGATGTTCAAAGAACAGATTGGGGACACCATGGAAGTATACATCGACGATATGGTGATAAAATCAAAGAAAGCTGAAGATCATGTTCGGGATCTTACTCAAGCATTTGACATCCTGGACAAATTCAACATGAAGTTAAACCCAACAAATTGCAATTTTGGCATGAACTCCGGTAAATTCTTGGGCTACATGGTGACTCAAAGAGGGATAGAGGCAAGCCCGGAGCAAATAAAAGCCATCATCAATCTAACGTCACCTAAATCCATCAAAGATGTTCAAAGATTGACGGGAAAAGTGGCAGCATTGAATCGATTCATCTCAAAATCCTCAGACAGATGCAAACCATTCTATGGCATCTTAAAGAAAAATTCTAGATTTGAGTGGACTGAAAAGCATGAACAAGCCTTTCAAGATTTAAAGCAGTACTTGTCAACACCTCCCCTACTCTCGAAGCCTCAAGAAGGTGAGCCATTATGTGTTTACTTAGCTGTCTCTGAAACTGCAGTCAGCGCCGTCCTGGTCCGTGATCAAGATGGCGTCCAATAACCGATATATTATGTAAGTAAAACATTGCTCGATGAGGAAACCATGTATTCACACCTTGAAAAAATAATCTTAGCTTTAATTTCTGCTTCAATTAAGTTAAGGCATTATTTTGAAACTCATATCATTGTCATTCGTACTAACTATCCGATAAAAAGTGTAATGAGAAAACCAGAAATGTTAGGAAGGATGGCCAAATGGTCTGTTCAACTAAGCACTTATGACATCAAGTATGAGCCTAGAACAACAATAAAATTCCAAGCACTTGCATACTTTGTGGCAGACTTTAGTCCAAGCATGCAACCGAAAGTAGAACTAGAAGTCCAACAGCTCCAAGATGGGGACATCCTACGAAAGTGGACTCTATTCACAGATGGTGCTTCTAATATGAGGGGCACAGGGCTAGGTGTTGTCATAAAGTCGCCATAAGGGGACATCATACCCCAGGCCATTAGTTGTGATTTTAAAGCTACCAATAATGAAGCAGAATACGAAGCCTTAATCGTGGGCCTAACCGTGGCTCTAGACATGAACATTAAAGCAATACAGGTATATAGTGATTCATTATTACTTGTCAATCATTTTAACGGTTCCTATGCAGCAAAAAATGCCAAGATGACAGCTTATTTGGGCATTGTGAAAATTCTGGCAAGCAAATTTCAAATCTTATCCTTTGAACAAATACCCCGAGAGGAGAACTCTCAAGAAGATGCATTGGCCAATCTTGGATCAGCTTTCAAAAGCTTATCTCAGACCAATATACCAATCATACATGTCAACATCCCTGCAGTGGAAAGGTTAGAACTTTTCTGCACAGATGACGATATCTCAGATAATCAGATAGAGACATCTTGGACGACGCCAATAATTAAATATCTTCAAGACGACACCATCCCTGATGAGGAAAAGAATGCAAGAGCATTCAGAGTAAGGATTTCAAGATTCGTATTAATAGATAATGTGCTGTTTAAGAAATCATTTGCAGGTCCATACTTAAGATGTCTCGAAGCTGACAAAGCCATGGAAGTTCTAAGAGAATTGCATGAAGGACCATGTGGTAACCATTCTGGGGGCAGAAGCCTATATACGAAAGCTCTACGAATGGGTTACTACTGGCCAACAATGCGTCAAGATGCTATCATCTTTGCCAAGAAATGTGATTCCTGCTAGAGGCATAGTGACATCTTGCACCAGCCCGTAGAATTGCTTCATCCAATTGTCTTCCCTTGGCCATTTATGAGGTGGGAAATGGATATACTGGGAAAATTTCCTAAATCTCCCGGAGGAAAAGTATTTTTGCTAGCAATGACTGATTACTTCTCTAAGTGGGTTGAAGCTGAATCCTACGTACAAGTTCGTGATAAAGAAGTCATATCCTTCATTAAGAAAAAAATATTTAGCAGATTTGGCATCCCCTCAGAAATAATATGTGACAACAGCTCCCAGTTCATCAGCAAGAAGACGCAGGATTTTCTCACTAGGTGGGGAGTTAAGATGGTGACATCCTCACTGGTGCATCCTCAAACTAATGGCCAGGCAGAATCAAGTAACAAAATAATCATCAATAACCTAAAGAAGAGGCTAGATCAAAAGAAAGGAAGATGGGCGGAAGAGCTTCCATTTGTCCTTTTAGAACCACACCAAAGAACGCGACATGCCAGACTCCTTACTCCTTAGTATTTGGAGCAGAAGCAGTCATCCCAGCAGAAGTCGTCATCCCTACTGCCAGATTCAAGATGTTGACACCTGATTAGAATGATGCCAATATGGGTTATAATCTAGATACCATTAACAAGCTAAGAGATTTAGCCAAGATCAGGATAGCAGCATACCAACAAAAGATTGCTAGATCCTAAAACAAAAAACGTTAGATTACGGAAGTTCCAAGTCGGTGATCTAGTCCTACGAAAGGTGTTTCAGAATACAAGAGAGCCCAATGCTGGAAAGATGGCCCCCAAATGGGAAGGGCCATACTTAGTTGATGCCGAAGCAGGTAAAGGCTCATATTGGCTGTCAACTCTGGAGGGAGAAAGGATTCCCCGAAGCTGGAATGCCATTCACCTCAAGTCCTATTTTATGTAAGTTTCCATAAATACGTTACAATGCAAATAAAACCAAGCTACGATATTTACCGTTCTATTTTCAATAAAAGTACTTGTTTCTGTTTTGTTTATTTTTTGAATGATTACTGACTTAAGCATCGGAGGGGCGTTAGCTAAGCTAACGCCCACCCCTAACATGTTTCTATTTTGCAAGGAAACAAGAAGCATTTGAATAATCTCCTTGACAAATTGAGATGTTAACATCCTTCCAAGAAGTTAACATCTTAAATCAGGTACGACCGCTTTCTTACTTTCAGTTTAAAAGAAATATTTTTATGAAGTTCTAGCACTTTTTTACTTCCTTTTAACAAATAAAATATGACATCAGAAAAGATGTCAAAATATCTCATTATCTTGTTATTTTGCAAGAGATCGTCAATTCATTCCGAATCCTCGTGAAAACAATCGTTTTGAGACTGGCCATCTCACCTCCGTTAAAGGTACTTAATCCCTTCAAAGGTTTAAAGAAATTACTTTCTTTCGTCTCATTAAGGTTTAAACACCTCGCCTGGAGCGCACGATGTCAACCTTGATTGAGGTGTGTGATGGGCCCGTACATTTAATATGTGTGAATTACCCATCTCCACTCGATCAATGAGTTTTGACCCTAAGAATTTATCAATATGGTTGTGGCATATTCATGCCACCTAAGAACAAATGGTTATTGACATTTACATGTCAATCAAAGTAATTGCAAGGATTTATACATCCACTCGCAAGTTGTCAATATCTCTTAAAAGGTTAGCATGCCAACCTCCTATTTTCATTTTCCAAAATGATGCTTGAGCAAAAGTTTTTAGCAAAACCCAAGCAAAACAAAAGTTTTTACCCTACGAAAACGTAAAAGTGTTGGACCAACCCAACACTTGAAAAGCAAATTGTCTTGGCCCTTATGGACCGATTACAAGCCAAAAATATTTAAACATTGTCTTTGGGACGCAACCCATTTTCAAACCAAAATTTTTTAAACACAAAGAACCATTTTCTTTTTCCTTCACGGGGTGGCTACTGCCACAGATGTTGTCGCTACTCCTTCCTCTAGGATGTCATCATCCTTAGAAGCTGAGGATCCTTCTCCTGCTTCCTCTCCCTTACCATCCAAAGCCTTCAAGAGTGAACGTTGCTGCTCAACATCCCACTCTTTATGCTTCCCAGCCTAGAACTCTTCTATCATTTGAATTTTTATTGCTATCATACTTCGGGCAGCTGAGGCCATCATGTTCTTCCTCACATCCTCAATTTCCTGCAACTAAGTGTCTTGAATGGAAGACATGCCCTTCATCAAACTCTCAACCTCGTTCTGTAAATCCTCTATTCTCTTAGTCGAAGCATCCTTCTGTTTCTTCGCCTGTAATGCCTCCAACACTAACTTCTTGTTCCTTTCTTCGAGATTATTTATTTTTATTACAGCCGCATCAACACCCTGCAAAAGACAAGTTTGATGATTAAAATCTGAGATGCAATGTATATTCAAAAAATTCCTTTGAAACTCTGCTTTCGAAAAACAAAAACTTACCACTGATGCTCTAGCAAGTGCCTCCTGAACATCTGCCAAACCTGTTTCATCAATGTTTATTACTTCCTTTGAACTGCCCTTCCTTTTCTTTACCCATGCTCCTACAGATGGTGCCTCCATTCTTTTTTAGGCACCGTCAACTGTTGGCTATCTTGGGCTTGCCCTACAAAATCCTGAAGGACTTTCAAGGAAAAAGCGGCTGTGGATTTCAAAACTATCAAAAACAGAATACACGCTATCAGATGAAAGCAAAATCCAAATGCAAAAAGGCAAATCTTTTGGACAGAATAGGATCTTACCAGTAGACATCTCAGTAGATGGTGGTATCTTTTGTTCTTCAGAAACGGCTATTGCTTCAAGTGGCTTGAAGGATCGCTCCTCCTCTGAAAACTCCAATAACCTATTCACCTTATCTATGGTTTCAGCAGAAGGTGGGAAGAGCTTCACCCAATCAATGGCTGCAAAAACAAACAGAGAAATTACAAATTCAAGTAAGTTCGAGAAATAAAGAAAATTGAAGTTTAAAAGAAGGATACTTTCCCTGTTCCATCCTATAGCCAAGAAATCTCCTTCCTCCAAAGAATCCTTCTCAACAAAGAAGTATTTTGACTTCCAACCCCTATCGTTTACCGTCACTCTCCAAAACAGAGGTTTCATGCCAGACCTAGTTTTTAGAAGATATCTAGTAGAGCCAAAGGTTTGGAGCTCATATACGAAAGTGTAAGTACTCCAATTTGAGTCGGTAGCTTTTTCGTTAGAAAGTTAACGAAAGTTTTAACATTTCTAACATTTCTAACAATTCCTAACATTTCTAACAAAGTGAGGGTAGATTAGGGATTGCCACTTTAAGTTAAACCAAGAAAAGAATCTCAAAAAGCAAAAGAAATTAGAAAAATCCGAATTAAGAAAGTTGAAAAACAGCTTCAGTTTGAATTTTAAAAAGATTATTCTTCCTGTCCAAAAGCCAAGATCGTAGCAGATGAACAGTGCACGCGTCGATCCTTGTCCGCGCGGATACGTTTGATTCTCACAGTGTCCTATAAATTGAACCCTCCTCTCTCAGTTTACACAACACAACTTACTCACAGCAACGAAGTTCTGGCGAAATATAGAGAGAAAACAGTGGGAATCCTTAGATTGCCACCATTTTCTCTTGAATCTTTCCCAATCAAATACCAAACACACCAAACCTTGATACTCCTCAAGCCAAACACCAAATCTTGATACTCCTCAAGTCAAATTCCAAGCCTAGGAAGATAGGGTGTCACCATTGGTAAAGCCCTCCTTCTCAAAACCCTAAAATCCTCTTTTAACTTCTTGTTCATCTTGTTCTTCTCACTTGGATCTACTTGATGTCTTGTTTAACTTAAGTTTTGACCTAAGATGGTCATCTTGAAGTTCATCTTCATGAATGACCATCTCAAATGGTCTACATTTTAAATCTCTAAATTGATTTTTCTCTTTAAATTCATCTTTACAAAGATCCCCTCTCCCTTTGCAAAGGATATGTTTAAACCCCATAAATTCCCCAAGGATGACTTGAGTATGATAACCACTTGGCACAAGGTAGTGGAATCAAGTCTAGGGATGAAAATGGGGTGAACATAGATGCAAACCCCCCAAAAATCACATTTCTCCTCAAGAACATCTTGTTGTCCAGTAGCATTGTTCTGAGAACTCAGTTCATTTTTCTATTTTTTGGACCCAGTAAAACTTGGAATTGGGTGTTGACTACAAAATACTATTTGTAGCCAACATCCAGAGCTTTCCAGACATATTTTTAATTTATTTTTTGCGTGAGTAAAACTCCTTTTTTCAATTTTTATTTTAGAGACCAGTTCATCAGCTTCTGGAAATCCAGATTTCAGATCTGAGATTTCCAGGAGGTTTTGACCCCTCAAATCATCTCCAAAATGAAAAGTTCTTTTACAGAAACCTTTTTTAAGGTGTTTTGAACATTTTTCATTCCCGGACTTTTCCCAGATTCTGGAGTTTTCAAGCCCTAAAGTCCATTTCAAAGTCAAGGGTCAACTGCCTTTTTCATTCTGGCAGAAATGGTTTTCAACTTCCGAAAATCTTTTGAGTGCCAAATCTCAACCCAAAAATCACCCAAAAAATCATGGGATCAGTTTAAAGCCTTAAAAAGAGCTCCCAATTTTTACTTACCTCAGTTTCAACTTATTTTGGCCAAAACACACACACACACACACACACAACAAAGGATTTTGAATGTTTGGAAGACTCGTTTTTACGAGGCGTTCCGGGTGCACACTAACGTCCTTCCCGGCACGTAACGTGACCTCCGAACCTAAATTTATGATCTCGGACATTTTTCAAAGTTTTGGCCCTTAAAACAAAAATGGCGTGGCGACTCCGTTTTGATTTTCAAAAAAAAATCGGGTACATCACAGTGGCGACTCCGCTGGGGATAAAGCTTTTTCTAAAAAAAAAAAATGATATTTGGTATATTGGTGGAAACCATTAAACTTCCCGTTATCGCCTCCTAACACGAGTCGGGGATAAATTGTGGTTTAACAATCCCACGTACCGGTATCATCGTTTTCAAAAAAAAAAAGAAAAGCTTTCGAGGGTCAAGCTTCCGTCCCGACATTTGAAAATCCTTTGTTTTGTGTGTGTTGATTTTTGCACATTTTTTCGTGTTTGTTTTGGCCGCCTCGGAAAAAGTCAAAATTTTGACTGTCGGAATAATGTCCCTAACTGTTGGAATTTTTGTGATTATGTGCTTATGTGCTCATTAATTTTCAAAAAAAGAAAATTTCCAAAAAAAAAATCATGCATCATACTTTTTAAGACACATAAAAAAATTTCTATTTTACTCAGAAAAAGAAGATAGACTGCTTGCACACTACGCGCACGTTGACCGTACACTGCACACCACGTCCTTAACCCGGGGAAATCCTTGTCGCGGTCCGTTTGGTCTTATTACGCCTCTCGGACGAGCACAGGACTACCCAAACATCCCATGGAGCCTCGTGTCGACCATGCACTTGTCCGTGACACACTTTGTCCGAGACCCGGTTGGTTTTTAGTCTGGTCTGTGTCATGCCCTGTCTGTGTATAGACCTTTCCTTTCAAGCCTTTGTCGGCATACCGACTCAATATCTTTCGGGTCCCTAATCGCCGAAGTTGCCGGTTTTCCGCCGCAGACTTTGACCAAGATATTGACCGGCGCCTTGACTTCGGCTCTGACTGGCACAAATTATACACTGACTCCCAGCATGACACTGAGTCATCAAGGATTAATGATTATTCCATGCCTAATTACGGCCTAATTGACGACAAGTCAAGATCAATCGTGGACATTTATCAGTCCAAATCATGCCGACTTTACTGTCGAGCTCTCGGACATGATCTTGACTTTGACGTCAGCTTTGTCCGTAATTTACATCGAATGCTCATTAAGACTGGATTACCCGCCAGACTTCTAGGATCGTTTTTCTTTCGGTCGGTGGGACCCGCTTGCCCTATAGGACCCTCGGCCGGGGCTGTCCACCCTGGGAGGTCGAAATACAGGTGGAATACGAGGGGCTTATAGACGTAGTGACGGGGCCCACTGATCCAGGAATCAGAGTAGTTCGAAAAAAAAAAAGAAGAGCAATCTTTTCCAACCGATTAGGTTAATAAAACGTGTTTTAAGTAAACATGAACAAATAACTGCATGTTGCATGAGCCTAAGAGCCCAAACACCTACCCTCCTTCAATTCCCGCCATCCGAACCCTCGTGTCTTTCCCCGCGCCTCCGCGTAAAGCTTGGTTTCGGGCACCGGGTCACCGTTTAATCGTTGGGAAGAGTCAAGTGCCTCATCGGCTTCGCCGTTTGTTTCAACTCCGGGTTTCGTAATGTCTGCATCACTCGGTAACGAGGGGGACAACGTCACTCCGCCTCCCGGACTCCTCGCAGAACATCAATGGAATCGGTTAGCGTAACGTATGAGAATGCGACAGAAGCACACCGAATAGCCTTATCGAGGCTATTAAGAGCCATGGTTTGGCCGCCGGCCTCAATCCCGATGGCACCTTCATGTGGAAGAAGAGGATGACCCCAATCCCAATCTCGGTCGCCCGATTACTCCAGGATGCCACCACCAACCTCCTTCGGTGCTACCGTAACACATGTTCCTCGATCTGCTGGGTCGACCATTGGATCCATGCAGCTGATGGGACGAATCGGTTCACGGCTCCTCGGTGGGGGCAAAGTCGGTACGGAATGTCCTCTCATGGTTGGGGATACCTCGGAATGCCACAGCAGATTGGAATCCCACCTCGGCTCGGAACCGATCAATCCCGGACCTTCACATCAATGTCCACAATTTGGAATGCCGCCACAATCTGGTTCTCGGGCCACGATCCAGAGCCCCTCCTCTAATGGTACTGGTTCCGCTGCTCCTCACACTTTTCACAAATCCATTCACTCGAGACTTCTATGGGTTATCAAGCCTTCATCCCGGTTTCATCCGAATCACCAGACCACAGTATCCTCTCGGTTATGCATCCTCGCCACAACCACCATGCAATTCAACAACCAGGGACAGAACCCGCACTTAAGCCTACTTATGGGCCTCACTCCGAAAATCCAAGCCATATGGCTACCTCGAATCTGCCTCCATCTTCTCTGCCGATTGGAAGCCAACAAAGAAGTCGCCGGGTTCTATCCTTTTGCCCCAGCTCCTACCTACACTCCCTGTGGTAATTTGGGCCAAGGACGGTTTTCACCTATGCTCCGGATATGGTATTCCTTCCACCAATGCACCACCAACACTAGTCCTCTTCCTAGCTCAAATATCGGCTCGGGAATTCCCGCTCCGCCTTTGGATCCCCAATTGGCTTGGTTTATGGAGCAACACAAGGAAATGAAAGCACAGATTGCTGAATTGACCGCCAAAAAGAACACCGCTCTTCGGCCTACGAGATCCCGACTCGATTGTCCCCCGCCTCACAAGTTTGTGATGCCCGCTCTGGAATTGTTTGACGGGAGTGCATGCCCTAAAACTCACTTGGACACCTATACTTTGGCAATGAAGGCTAAGGGATGCACAAACCAGCGGTTGGCCGATTACTTTAGTCTCTCTTTGAAGTCGGGGGCTTTGAAATGGTTTTTCCGATTGCGGCACGAAGCTAGGGCTACTTGGGAACAAATTACCGGTACTTTCACGAGATAAGTATAAAGCCAACTTGGAGTGGGAGACAAACAGAGTTGACACGCAAACAACGATGCGGCGCCACAATGAGAATATTGGGGATTTCTATAAGAGATGGAACTTAAAGCTCGGTGAAATGGCCATTCCTCCCTCTCGACGAGGAGCGATTAGACATCTTTCGGTCATGCTTGAAGCCGCATTTGAGAGCTTCCCTCGGCCACTTCCCTACGGCCCGACTTGCGTGCAATGGTTAATTCCGGGGCTAAGTTTGAAAAGGCTTACAATCGCGGCGGCTGCACGCACTGCCTACGGATATCGGGCTCCTCCCTCCAAAACTACTCTCACTTTCGCTAAAGGCAAAGAGGCGATCGGCTACGCGGGACAGATCGTAACAATGCCACTTCCTTTGTTCCCAAGAAGCCCGATGCATCCGGATCCCGGCTCCAAGACTTGAGAAACTTTGGGATGCCTTTGAGTGATATCTTCAGAGGTTTGGTGAGAGAAGGTTTGCTCCGGCCTTTGGAAAATTATCGCCCTAGAAACCCCAACGCTCCTTTGGATACCTCCAAGCATTGTGCCTTTCATCGCACCATGGGCACTGACGGATGATTGCGTCCCCTTGAAAAAGGCCATCCAAGGGTTGATTGAGCAAGGGAGGTTAGAGATGCCCGAAGGACCTAATACTATCAATAACCCGCTCCCTAACAACATGAGTGTCAACATGATCGAGTTTGGTGGTTCAAGCCTTGTGGGCACAATGGAGTTTGACTCGTCCCTTTGCAAGGTCAATGAACCGGTCATCGCGAGGCAATGAAGATGGTTGGATTGAACAAAAAGTTGCCAAGGAAATCCTGATGGAAAGGTCCGCAATAGCTCCCGTCTCCGGCGTCGAAGAATAGATGCATGGTTCAACAAAGAAAGAGCGGCTAGGCTGGGGCTACCTATCTTTAAAATAGTCTTTTGAGTCAACCTTCGTAGGTTCTAGTACTTTTCTTTCACCTAAGTCCTTCCTGGACATTTGTCGTTGTAGTCCATTTTGGACATAGTTGTTAAGTGTCTAATTTTTAATATAAGTCTTTTTCTTTTCTTGCTAGACTCGAGACATCACTTGCGCACCCACGTTACACTTAATTGAAATGGTTTTATCCAAAATGATCACTTATCTTTGCTCAACCACTAATTCTTCGAAAATGATTAATATTTAAACTAATCGGAGTGAGAAAATCAATTGATATCCTTCCCAAATTGGGGCTTACCAACTCCCATCTTGCATCTCATATGCTCACCTCCCTTTCATCATCATCATCTTGTTGCTCGATGAATTTGCATGGATCTTTTCTCATATAAAGCTTAAGCAATCAATGAAGACTTAATCTCGTTTAGGTCATCCAATAGGGATTGCGGTTGAAACCTTTCACCCATAGGAAAGCCATTACCTCACCCTTACTAAACACTAACCTCTCATGTCACGATCGGCGTGTTTTGAAACCCGGTTTAGCCATCATTTTTGCTCCATACTGAGAGAAAGTCCAAGCGAGCCCGAGAAGTTAGCTTCGAGAATCGGCGATGCGCAAATTATCTCAAGCCATGAAGGAAGGACAAAGTTAATCCTCAACTCCTCGGGAAGCTTTCAAAAAAAAAAAACAAAAAAAAAACAAAAAAAAAACAAAAAAAGAAACAAAAAAAAAAGAAGGATTTTAAAATCCTCACAATCTCGGATATAATTCCAAGCTCCTCAGAAGCCTTCCAAAAAAAAAAAAAAAAGAAGAAGAACTCAAAAGTCCCCGACATCTCAAGAAGCTCTCCAATGATCAAAAAGGAGCCTGAATTCTCGCAAGATCGCAAAAGTTGTCGTAGCTCGGACTTCCTCTCATCATTACCTTAAACCAATCCCAAGCCATCCTCTCAATTTTAGAGGATACTCCCATCACCATTACCCTTGCCCTTGGCCAAGTCAAAATCTCGACCTCTCATTCTTGGAGGCAATCAATCTTCCTCGCCATAGATTTCCCAAACACATCCCCGCGAGCCAACCTCTCATCTTTAGAGGTTCAGTCAGTAAAAGGCCTAGCCGACCTCTCATCTCAAGAGGTCATAATCTCCCAAATCACCCGATAGCCGATCGAAGCCGGAAACCCAACTACGGTCCCTACCACGGATAGCGGTTTCATTCTAATATCCTCGATGTTAGGATCAAATTAATGCTTCATTGCTTGCTTAAATTGGAATCTAATCCATTTTGGTTCAAAATTACCAATCAAAGATTGTGCAAATTCAACCCTTCCCTTCATGTGAGCATATTTCATTTCTCCTCACAAACACTTGCCGTGGATGTCCCACTTTGGGGCTTCGCATCCGTGTCTTTCATGGACACTCTAAGGGGATATGTTATTCAATCCTCCAAATCCTCAAAATCCCCAAAGGTCCTCGGACCCTCGAATTTCAACATTCATTCTCTTTTCATTCGGGATAGGCCCGAACTACGGCGACTGAGCTCTTCATAATGGAGGGAACGTAGGCAACCGAAATGGTCGGTCGAAATCACAAACAAATCTCAAAAAAATCCGGTCTCATCAAGGATCGTCCCTATACACTTTCCGCCCTTCCAAGCTTGATTTTCGATATCGGTTGGTTTTCTCCTTGTGATTAATCAAAATATTTGTTCATATCAGATTTAGGGATTGAATAACCCGAACATTAACAAAGGGTTTTAAGCAGCCTTGTGATCATCATGAATAAGACAAGTTTTCAAGTGTCTCGACAAGTCTTCTCTCTCTCCATCATAGGGAAATAGAGCCAAACACTGTCTTTCTGTCTGCAGGGGCTTCCATACACTTTTCCACACCTTGTGATGCTTATACTCTCTCAAAAGAGTCAAACCAAAAGCGAGAGTGTCATACACAAATTCGGGAGACATTCCCATCTTTCAAAAGATATGCCCCTGCACGTAAACATTTCTGAGTCTTGTCCAGTAACTGGTTGACTAAGTGTGAATGTGTGCCCAAATTTTGTGTTGGATTCACGCGAGTTTGAAGACATCCGAGTTATTTGAAAAACGGAGTCGCCACGCCATTTTGATTACCTCAAAACTTTGAAAAAAAGGTTTTTACTTGGGTTCGGAGGTTAAGTTACCCCTTGGGAAGAACGTTTGGCGTTCACCCAAAGTGCCTTGCCGGAGCAAGTCTCCCTAGATTTCATTAATCGTGTTTGCTTGCATGCTTTCTTTGTGTGCATGTGTTTGAAAATAAGGGGGGGAATGTCCCAAGTTGTCTTCCGGACGTACAAACCATTTGTTGGTTGTCGCTCGGGATTCCTTGGAATTTATGTATTTGGGATTATGATCCCGTCCTCATCTTATGACTTATGATCATCGCATTTTAAACCTCGGGACCCTCGGGACTTGCGTGATCGAGAGAATGACTCTCTTTTGGGTCAAAGATGAGGTTCTTTAGGAAGGAATGTCCTTAGCCCATCAATCCTACGCTTTAAGACGGTCGAGCTCGTATAGAGGCTTCATACTCATTCTTAAGCGATAATCGGAGATATAGGGTTCAAGGTTGTCCTTTTCCTAAAGAGATCATGGAACCTTTAATGGAAGGAACGATGCAAAGATGAGAACTTTTACACCGGTCCGTTCCAAGGTTGGGGGAAAGGGAAATGCATGATGAAAAATGACCCTTTAATGAAAAGATGACATTTTTAGGTTGCAAATGATGCTTTTGATTTAAAGAAATGATCTTTATGCAAATGATGCATAAAGATTTGATTTTTATGCAAATGATGCATTGAAAAAGGGGTTTTGATGCAAAGGATGCGTTTTCATTGAAAAAGATTTGATCTTTATATGCAAATGATGCATAAAGATGACATTTTATTGGAAAATAGGGATTTTAGGTGCAAAGGATGCACCTTTATGAAAAGACTACATTTTTATGACAAATGAGGTCTTAATGCATGCAAAGGGAAAGGGGGTGATAAAGATATGATCTTTATGAATAAATGCCAAGTCCCAAGCAAGATATATGAATGCAATGAGCAAGTATATCAATTAAAATGCAAGGTTAGGGCGTGCGAGGTTACCAATCGTTTCCTTCGCTTCTTCGGATGGAGCTAGGAGGAGAGGTTCTTCTTGGGTCTTGAGGAGGAGGGAGATGGCTTCTTGAGCTTCTTCTTCACCTTCTTGGACTTCCGGCGGCTCCTTGGGGATCTTCTTCGTATTATGAGAGTATTATGCTTCTTCTTGATGATCAAAATGGGTAGAGGAGGGCTCTATTTATAGGCGATCTGGATAAGGCTAATGAAGCCGTGCGAGCTGCAGGCCCTTTGCAAATGAGGCCGTGCGGTCTTATCCATGATGACTCGGCATTCTAGAACCATGCAAGGTGGCATCATTCTAGAAGCTTCTCCTAATTAAGAAAACGTGTTTCTTAATTAGGAAGGCTCCCTTCAGCCCTTAATTTTAAATTTGGGTGTTCCAGGACATTTCAGGAACACTAGGAAGGTCAGGGAATTCTGGAAATTTACCGAAATGTCGGGAAAATTAACAGGAAGGCATGAGCCAGATTTGGGTACTTACGAAGCCCCTCGGCAACGTCACTTGCAAGGCGAGTGGGGTTGTCGATAGAAAAGGATCCGATGCGGCGAATGCCGAGACGGATTGGGTGACCAAGGTGGTCGAGTGGTGAACCTTTTGGAAGGCTACCTACGTATCCGGAGGAATCAAGCCGGGCCGTAGTTCGGAATTAGGATCATTTGGGGGAGGAAGAAGAGAAAGCGGTCTCTTCTTTGGGGACATAGAAGAGAAAATGACCTAGGAGGTCAAGCAATTGATCCTGCGGGGACATGCTAGGAGTGACCCGGGTGGTCGAATATTTGAACTTCTATGAGGGCGCTTTATCACCGAGGAGTGACAAAGGAACAGGGTGACCAAAGTGGTCGAATGGCTGGACCTTTTATAAAAGGCTACCTACGTATCCCGGAGGAATCAAGCCTTGATCGTAGTTCAAGCATCACTAGATAGTTAGGAACGATGTCTAGGATCCTTGAGATTTTGACAATTCGGAGGCTGTCACCTGAGGAAGCTAGTGCTTATGGCGCTATCTCTTTATGACGGGGATAGAGGTAACTTAAGTTGGGAAACTTGAGCGTACGTCACTATTCGCGGATAGAGGTAGCACAAGTTGGAATGACTTGGGCATACTTCACTATTCGCGGATAGAGGTAGCACAAGTTGGAATGACTTGGGCATACTTCACTATTCGCGGATAGAGGTAGCACAAGTTGGAATGACTTGGGCATACGTCACTATTCGCGGATAGAGGTAGCACAAGTTGGAATGACTTGGGCATACGTCACTATTCGCGGATAGAGGTAGCACAAGTTGGAATGACTTGGGCATACGTCACTATTCGCGGATAGAGGTAGCACAAGTTGGAATGACTTGGGCATACGTCACTATTCGCGGATAGAGGTAGCACAAGTTGGAATGACTTGGGCATACGTCACTATTCGCGGATAGAGGTAGCGCAAGTTGGAATGACTTGGGCATACGTCACTATTCGCGGATAGAGGTAGCACAAGTTGGAATGACTTGGGCATACGTCACTATTCGCGGATAGAGGTAGCACAAGTTGGAATGACTTGGGCATACGTCACTATTCGCGGATAGAGGTAGCACAAGTTGGAATGACTTGGGCATACGTCACTATTCGCGGATAGAGGTAGCACAAGTTTAGAGTTACGACAATTCGGAGGTTGTCACCTAGTGTTATCCCGTTATAACGGAATTAACGGAGCGGCGGGAATAAAGCTTGATTGCTAAAGAGATAAGGGATATTTTACGAAAAGATGTTATCTTGGTTAAAAGATAACGGAAATTGCATGCCCAAGTGGAAGGTCCGGGCGGGATTGTAATTTATGCTCGGAAGCGAATGAAGCCGCCCGGCATGAGATGGAGAAAAAGAAGCCGTACGGCTAGAAACTGTTTTTCCAGATTATTTAAAATCGGGTTTTGAACGGGCATTGGGCACTTGTTGCCGCCCACTTCAGCCGAGAGAGAAGAGAGAGAGAATTTTCGAAATTCTTCAACCCCTTTTGCTTCCCTTTGATTTGAAATGGATCCGGAAGGCAATCCCATACCAAGGCAAGCGAGGAGAAACATCTCGGCGGCCGCGAGAAGGAGGAGGAAGGAGCTCGTGAGGACGGAGAGGAAGTATGACTTCCTTACGCCTCCATCGGAGCTTTACCGGGGAGGAGGGAGCATAAATCAACGAACCGCGATCGGTTGGGGTAAGCATTCTCATTTTGCTCAAATCCGATGATTTTGCTTGAATTTTGAATGATTTAGGGCTTGACCCGAATTTTAGGATTTTGAATGATTTTTTGAATGATTTTGAGATGCATGAACAACCTATGAGGCTAAGAATATGCAATGTGCAATTTTATTTGATGAAAAAAATATGAGAATGACTCACTTTTTTCTCGCAAAATGAAGTAAGAATGAGAATTTTTCAAAATATGAGACGGAGTTCTTGCCTTGTGCTAGAACTAGGTCAAAATTCTGATTTTCAATGAGAAAACATGATTTTGGAAGATGAAAATGATTCATGCATGCCATTTTTTGAAAAATAATGCTTATGTGCAAAAAATTGTGATTTTGTGCTTTAGGAAAGCAATGACGCGTTTCAAGTGATGAAAGACACGTTTTTGATGCAAAAGTTATGCTAGAAAAACTTTTATGAATGCTTTTCTTTTGAAAATATGTGCACTTTTGAATATATGCATGCTTTTGAAATGATATGAAGGGCGCGCTTCTTTTGATGTGCTTGTCTACGGGAGAACAAGTCTAGAGGACCGTCGGAGATAGCGGTCAAGCTTTGGCGAGAGGATGCCGAGATTTTGAGAAGGATGGGGCAAATCCCAGCGGTGGTGAGGGCTACCGGCTTGGATGCATTTGTAGAGGCTATCGGCGGGGTGTCCACATCACCTCGAAGAGCAAGGGCTTAGTCCGGGCCCTATCGAGTTACGGTGGGACGGTACTCATAGCTTTCACACAGTGAGGAGAGGGCGCGGTGACTCTGCCGATTTCACCGCTATTACGGGCTTACGGTTCACCGGGAGGCCCGTGACTTGGAGGGACCATATCACGGCGGAGGAGTTTCCGAGGCTTTGGTAGGGTTTGAGGCTGATTCCCGAAGGTGGGGATGGAGACACGGAATGTCGAGGTGGCGATTCGAGACTAGCATGCGAAATTTTCTTTGCTAATGATGTGGCCCTTGGCCAGTGGCTAGAGCATTCATATGGTTGATGCTATCGGTCACCATCTTTGCCAGTGCAGGACGATAGCTATGACTTGCCTCCTCGACTCTCTGGAGGATGTTGATGGGATTGGGACGGTCTCTTGGGGAGAGGCCGGATTGGCGGAGTTGTACTTCTCGTTGGACATGTACGGTCGGAACAAAGGCTGCTTCGATGGGTTTGCTTCTCTTTTGCCCTTGAGGTAGTCTCCTTTTTTTCTTTTCTCTTTTCTGTCTTGAGACTTTTATGAGAGAAAATGACCTTTTGATGTTTTGAACATGCGGGCTGGTTTTGCGAGGTGATCGGGTTCTTCCCTTGGAACCGGCGAGTGATGTCACCATCTTCCACCTGCTATGGTTATTTGGAGGAGATGCGAGAGATAAATTCACGAGGAAGACCCGGATTACCTTCGATTACAAAATGGTGAGGCCGGTCATCAACGGGGATGGGCACGACGGAGTGGACTTCTACCCACAGGGCGAGGTATCCGAGAGATCTTCTTTGGGAGATGCTATAGAGGTGACGAGGCGAGAGGAGGTGGCTGTGGGGCGACATGTGATGTCATTTACTTGGGGGACCGCTTCTCGAGACGGCATGGTCATGTTCCCCCACTAGATGCCATTACTCCTTCGACCCTCCGGCCACGGATGCTGCGGCCCGAGGGGCCGAGAGGATGAGATTGAGAGGTACCGAGCGGGCGTAGGCTGCGGAGGAGTGCCGACATGGACACCCCCTACGTTTGTGTTTGTGGAGCGGCGCTGAGGACGCCACGAAGCTAGTGAAGGCGGCGGTCACTCGGGGATATGGGGAGGATGAGCCTCTTGACCGCCGATCCCTCCTGCGCATTTGTCCTACGTGGTCCATGGAGTGCCGAGGAGGATGAGGATACTGTCCCCGATGCTAGGGAGCCCCGGTACACCTTGCCGCTGATAGCCTTTGTAAGTGTACTCTTAGGGTCTTATTCCCTTTTTAGCTTTCAGATTTTACGCTTTTTGCTATTTTACGAGATTTTACGAGATTTTTCTCTTTTTTCTCGGGTTCCGGCTCGCACTTACGATAGGTGGTCGGGCGAGAATAGGGCGGAAGGACATGTGCCGGTCTCTTACGAGGAAGGCGCTGCGCTTCGAAGGCGGCGGCGGATGCACGGGAGCACAGGCGCAAGAGACGGCACGTCGGGGGCACGGCGTCTACCTCATCGGCCTCGGAGTACTCTTCCCGAGTGCTATGCCTCGGGGCGGGGACCCATGGCGACATTACGGAGCGGTGGTGAGTATGGGCACGATAATGTCCATCTATCGATGTGAGCGACCGGGAGGACTGATGAGGGAGGCTAGCATCTATGAGCTAAGCGGCGATGAAGATGAAGAAGAATCGGAGGCCTAGGAGGTCTCTAGAATAGATTTGGAACAAAAACAAACAATTTACAATTTTTATGCACACTTTGTTTATTTTTTGCTTTATTTGGGCGCCGATGGGGCGAAAACATTGTATTTATGTTTTAATTGCTTTTCTAATTCATGCTTTTTCAATTTGCATATTATCGAGCCTTGGGGCGACTTTTTGCTTGGAATTGGGGCTGAAAATGGGCCAAAATGATTTATAATGGTGTATAAATGCTTGAATGGCTTACGGATATGTTTTTGTACGGGTTTTGGTTGAAAAAGTGGGGTGAAAACTCCCTTGGGCAGCAACTTTGGTTCTTTGCAGAATTTCTGCGAGAGGGCTAATGTGGCCGTGCGGCATGGCCTTGAGGGCAAATGTAGCCGTGCGGCTAACGATTCTGTCTCGAAATTTGGTTATTTTACGAATAAAAGCAAGGCTTGGCCATTTCATTTCATTTTCACTCTAGACTTGTCCCAATTGTTCCCGAGCATATTTTGGACCTAAAAGCACCATCTTTGATCATTTTGCGATGGAGAATCCCGTTAGATTGCAAAGGGGAAACGAGACCATTTTCTATCCGGTCTTCACTCTTGGGCGAGACATCACTTCCAAAATCACAAGGGGCTGCTTGATTCTTCCTTCAAGATCAAGTCTTTATGGCATTTGAGGGATCTCCCGCCCGATTGGGATACATTGAGAGCCGCGGCAAAGTTACAGGATGTCAGGAGACATGTTTCTTGTTTCTCTTACAACGAAATCGTCCCAACGCACGAAGACTTGAGCCTTGATTGGGGTCCCGAGATTGAGGCTATATCTATTCCGCTGATCGGAGACGTGCCGGTGACGGTAAAGCTTGCATCTTTTAGCGAGATTCCTTTGGGAGAGGCTGAGAGGATGATGGTAGCCCGGATAGGATTGACCTTTACGATATCCCGGGCGAGGTTTGGGTCTCCGAGATATGGCTGCGACCACGGTGGCTATGGATGCTTTCATTCTCTGCGTATTCTCTATTTTGTTCAACTGCTTGAGTCCGTGGGGATCTGTCATAGTGGTCTCTTGGACATGGTCGAGGCTGCGAGTGGGAAGGATATTGTCCCGTGGTTTTGGGAGAGACATTTCATGGGATCGATAGGATGGCTCGGGAGACCGTTTCATGAGGTCAGGAGTCAGGCTATGTTGACTTTGTGGCTGCGGGGAGAGGCTCGGGGCTTTGCACAGGGCTTTGCCGACTCGGTGCCCTTGGGTGATTTCTCGGAGAGGTGCGCCTAGGCGGCGAGGAACGGGGTAGGCTGGGAGGCGATGATGGCTAGGCTATCCACTTCGGACATCCGTTGGTGGATACCACATTGGAGGTTGCGGACCGAGGAGGATATTTCGGGAGTCTTATCTTTGTGAGGGTTCCGAGATTACAGCTGGTCGTCCTTCTACATACCTGCTTGGTATCCGGGCGGTTTGGGGCTTTACGGGAGCCATTGAGTGATTGGGAGGACATCCGGACCATGGAGGTGGTGTCATTGGACATGAGAGATCCGGCCCGGCTTCTCTTTCTTCTCGAGGGCTTGGACACATCTTGCTTTCCCACCCGGGGCTATCTTCGGGAGCGGGAAGAGCACCATCTTGACCACTGTCTACTTGGGTAGTACGAGAGGGAGATGGGAGCGACTCGGGCTATCTTGGAGGATAGACGTCGAGCTTTATTGGGAGGCGGCTGCGACTCGAGTAGGACTACGAGGAGGCGAGGCTAAGGCGAGTTGCCATAACCAATCGGAGTGACTTGGTCGGGGATATGGAGGCTCGGTACAAGAGATTGTCAGAGGTCGCTCCTTTGGCGAGGCTCGAGAGGGAGGAGGTGCGGACTCGTGCTCGTATAGAGAGCGCTCATTGACACGGGGTTGGTAGAGGCTCCGGTGAGGATACCGGAGGTCGGGATGAGGGATACCGACATTATTGAGAAGAAAAGGAAGAAGACTCGACGAGGCCGAGGAAAAGGGAAGAAGGCGAAGAAGACTCGGCGAATGACGGCGGACAAGTCTTTTCTCAAGATCCTCTTATTGCCATTTTGCAAACACATTAGTTTATTTAGGCATTTTATTGTATTTTAGATCTTTTTAGCGAGGTTAGCGAGTTAAGAGGTAGGCCGTGCTTGAACTCATCAAGAAGTTTTTAACTTGTAATGAACAAGAAATATTATTTTAGAAATTAATCAAGACACATTTCATGGAAATTCAAATGCCTTTATTGATTGGGACCCGTTTTATGAAAAGCGAAATACCCTTTACTATTTTTAGGACGCACTTCATGGAAGCTTGATTGTCCTTTTTATTGTTTAGGACACATTTCATGGAAACTTAATCGTCCTTTTTATTGTTTAGACCGAACCATATATGGCTGCCTACGTTCCCCTTTTACAAGAAAGGCTAAGGGGCTCGGGTCTTCGTAGTTCATTACGGTGAACTAAAAAATTTTTTTTTCATGTGCGGCCATTTGTCTTTTGCCTAGGCGCCCTTTTTGGGGTTTCGGCCTAGTGGGCATTACTCTTTTTGCACTAAGATTTTTTCTTTTTTCTTTTTTTATGTGCGGCCACTGTCTTTTGCCTAGGCTTGCCCTTTTTGGGGTCTTCGGCCTAGTGGGCATTACTCTTTTTGCACTTTTTTTTTCTTTTTTTTTTTTTTTTTTTTTATCGAGACATAGTATCTTCGGAGTTTATCACCATTGGGGTGGACAAAGGGATTGCCATCCAAGTACTGCAAGCTTCATTGCTCCTCTGACGGTATTTTACGCACCACATAAGGGCCGATCCGAGACGGGTTCCCATTTTCCCGGGGTTGTCTACGGTAGGGGCTTTACTTTCGGCACCAAGTCGCCCTCTTTGATGTCTCTGGCCTTGACCTTTTTATCAAACGCTGCGGCCATTCGCCTCTGGTAGGCTCGGGTGTGTTCCATGGCTTTTAGCCTTCTCTCGTCAAGCGGGGCTAATTCATCATGCCGGCTGCGCAACCATTCCACTTCATTGACAACTGTTTTCCGGGAGGACCCTTAATGACGGGATTTCCAACTCCACTTTGGTAACACTTTGCTTCCATCCCGTAAGTTAGGGCAAAGGAGTTTCTCTGTGGTGCATTCGACAGACGTTACGCAGCCCCGAGTGCTAGGTGCGGCTTTTCGGGCCAATCACGACCACGGGTGGCCATCTTCGGATGATCCGCTCGAGTGTCTTATTAGCGGCTTCCACGGCTCCATTGGTTTGAGGTGCATGCGGGGACGACTTGTGGCGAGTAACTCAGAATTACGGCGGTCTATCGCAGTCTCCTTCGAAGTGTGACCCATTATCGAAATGATCTCGTTGGGCACCCCATATACGCACATTATGTTTTCTTTGATGAAGCTGGGCCACTTTTACGGAAGTGAGGACCTTGTAGGACTTGGCCTCTACCCACTTGGTGAAGTAGTCAATGGCTACCAAAACGAACTCGTGCCCATTGCTTCTGCCTTGGGGATATTTTCCCTATCACGTCAATGCCCCAAGTTGCAAACGGCCAAGGAGTCGTCATGCGGTACGGGTCATGAGGTGGGAGATGGTTGAGGTTGGCAAACCGGCGGCATTTGTCGCGAGTTCGGACGTCTTGAGATGCGATGCATTTCCATGGAGATCCGGTAGTAACCCATTACGAGGATCACTTGCATCGGGGCTCTGGCATTCATGTGAGGACCGCGGGGACCATTGTGGACTTCGGTCATCAACTCTCGGCTCTTTCTTGAGTGACACATAAGAGGAGTGGTCCTTGATACCGCTTCTTGTATAGGTTGCCTCCTAGAATGACGTGCGAGAAGCCAACCTTTTAGGGCTTGCAAGCTTTTGGCTCGACTCCTTCTTTTGGTCTACCTTCTTCGTCTCTGAAGTGACTCTCCGTCTTTGAGAAATTGGTAAATCGATTGTACCAAGGTTCCTTTATAGGCTCGGGTCCCGAGGTCCACTTCTGACGAAAAGTGGGGCTTCTCTTCTACCCACTCTGAAGGGCTTTATGGCTTTTCCCTCGGGGATCTCTACCAATGAGGCTAGAGTAGCTAGAGCATCTGCGAATCTGTTCTTTTCCCTCGGCAAGTAGTGGAAAGTCACTTCTCGGAGCTGTCCGATCAACTCCTCCATATGGGCATGATACCGTTGCGAGATTAGGGTCTACGAGTCTTCCACTTGTTGGAGACTTGGTTGATGATCGGGTGAGTCTCCGTAAACTTCGAGCTCCTTGACATTTCTTTCTAAGGCGGCCTCAAACCCGGCAATGCGGGCTTCATACTCGGCGGCATTGTTCGTGGCGAGAAAGTTCAACTTGAGGGCTATGGGGGTATGCTCATCTTTCGGATCGACCAATAGCATTCCTACACCATTTCCTCTTTTGTTAGCGGCTCAGTCAAAGAACAGCGCCATCTATTTTCGGGCTCAGCTGCAAAGATCCCTTCATGGAAATTGGGGTTCGGGCCCTCTGTCTTCATTCTTGGGGAAGTTCGCTAGGTGATCGACAATGCTTGACCCTTGATGGCCTTTACGGTCACATAGTTGATGTCGTATTACGCCCGAGAAGAAGGACCACTTCGCTAGACGCATTGATAGGGAAGGCTTGTCAAAGATGTACTTGATGGGGTCCATTTTCGAGACCAAGTTCACGGGGTGGGCTTGCATATAATGCTTCAACTTGCCGACTACCCGGACCCGAGTCACGCGGAGTCTTTTCACACGGCCCGAATAATTGAGCTCACTCCCTTGTAGCTTAGGCGACAAAGTAAATGGCATTTTCTACCGAGAGTCTTTCTTCTCTTGAGCAAGCATAGCCCCAATTGCCGTGTACGTGACGGTTAGATAGAGCGAAGAGGCTTACGTCTATGTGGGGGCATAGTAGGGGATGCACTAAGTATGCCTTGATGCGGTCAAAGGCGTCTTGGCATTCTTCGGTCCATTACGTGTCCACATTCTTCTTCATGAGCTTGAAGATGGGCTCGCACATAGTGGTCAGCGATTGACAAAGCGGGCGATGTCTTGCAATTTTCCCATGAAGCTTTTGACTTACATGCAGGTTTGAGGTGGCCTCATATCCATGATAGCTTTGATCTTTCGGGGTCAACTTCTATACCTCGCTCAGTGACCATGTACCCGAGCACTTTTCCCCTTGTCACTCAGAAGGTGCATTTGGCGGGGTTTAGTCTCATGGAATCTTTGTCTCGGCCTCTCGAAGAATTTTCGTAGGTCAACAAAGTGCTGCCCACCTTCTCCTTTGGAGTGGATTATCATGTCGTCTACGTAGACCTCAATCTCCTTGTGGATCATGTCATGAAAAAGTGCGGTCGTTGCCCTTTGGTAAGTAGCCCGGCATTCTTGAGCCCGAATGGCATTCTTGTATAACGGTAGGTTCCCCACGGTGTGGTGAAGGTGCATCTTTTCTTGGTCTTCCTCGGCCATCTTGATCGGTTGTAGCACAAAACCATCAACGAAGGATTTGACTTCGTAGTTGGCGGTGGAGTCCACCGGGATGTCTATGTTTGGCGAGAGGGTAGTCGTCTTTGGGGCGCCTTGTTCGGATCTCGGAAATCCACACGGCGGCGCACCTTCCCATTGGCGCTTGGTTACGGTCACGATGTTGGACAACCATGTCGGGTATTCAATGACTACGATGAATCCTACCCTTGGTAGCTTCTCAATTTCTTCTTTGACTGTAGAGACCATTCCGGCTTGATCTTTCTCGGTTTACGCTGCGGCTTGGCATGCGGTGCTAGAGGGATTACGTGCTCTACTATCGAGCTGTCTAGCCCGGCATATCTTTGTATGACCATGCAAACACGTCGACGTATTCTCTGAGCAGCTCAATCAATCTGTCCCTTTCAACCCCCTGGAAGAAGCTTCCAATCTGTGTCTCTTTAGGTTCCTCAATAGTACCCAAGTTCACACTTATCAAAACCTCCTCGGCAGCTTGGGCCCGGTTTTCCTCTTTTACGAAACACCTTAAAGATTTCTTTAATGTATTGTTCGTTTAGTGTGTTTGCATCTTGTTCAAATGATTCATTATTAACTGTTGTTAAGTTTTGAGTTAATTTATCATTTGTTAAGTTGGCAATAAGAGGATAATCAGAAAGATTTGTCATTTCATTCAAGATAAGGGGAAAGATGACATCGATTACATTTTCATAATCCTCAGGCGTGAGGCCTTCGGATGACTCTGAGGACTGGAATTCGAAGATTCCTGACTCAACTGAAAAAAGACAACATAGACTCTGGACCCTACACTACTTATTGACTCGAGGGGGACTTGACAAGGGTTGGACTGGGATCTCACTCCTTCTTCTTTGTTGCCACAGGGAGTAGCGGTCTTGTCGGCGTTGTCATTTGATTGTGCACTCTGCGGATCATTATTGCCTTTGTCGATGCCAATTCCATAGGAAGTACTCGGGCGATTTGTGAGAATCTCCTTTACGAACTTAACTTCATCCATTTGTACCTCAGGGGCGTAGGACCGGTTGTGCTTTCGGCATCGAGATACGGCTCTCTTCATCCCAAAGTCTTACGGCTTGTTCACTCTTCTCTCTACCTTTTCCCAAACGGGGTTGGGAATGATCCTCTGGAGTAGTAAGAGCCATTACAAACACATTATGCTCGTCATGGGTAATGAAGGGTTACGGAGAGACTTTCATTAACATGGATTGTTTTACTTCAAACTCGCGGTCTTCATAAGTGAGCCTTTCTTGACGTAATCTTGACCATGGTTCTTGGTTCGATGTCGTAGAAAAGAGGCCGAGCTCGACAACATTAACGAAATCGGTTCCGACTATGGGTCCAGCTTGTCCCTCCATGGCGGCGGCATTAATCGGATCTTTCCATTTCCCTTGTAATTCGGCATAAGGAACATTGAATTTCGGGATATCTATGACATTGGATTTCCAAAACCATTTCCATTTGTTCCTTCGAACTCGATCATGTTGACTCGGTTGTTGGCGGGAAGAGGATTCTTGACCACATTGGGACCCAGGGTGGTTCTAACTGCCTTCTTCAACTAGGCGAGAGATCGGGAGCTTCGGGTAGGTGCAATCATTAGTGTTATGGCCATGATAATTGTGAAAGCGACGGTGTTTGGTCTCGTCCATTACGTCTTTGGGGTTTACGGGTTTCCGGTTTTCCAAAGGTACTGATGAGTCCTTGGGCTACCAAACCGTCGAAGACCTTTTCTAGTGGCATTCCGAAATCTTCGGGCGGTATAGAAAGGGAGCTTTGGCTTTGCGGCGACTTGGCTTTGCATTGCATCCCGCTTTCTCATTACGAATGTAATTAACGGCGCCAATCACTTCTTTTCCTTTTACGGTGACAGTGGGGCATTTGACACCGGTGCTTTGTAGCGATAAGGCTGGCATTCTGTGGCGGGGCCATATTGAAGGCATTCTCAAACTTGGTGCCGGCATTTACCATTGCCCGAAGGTCGGGATAGTAGTAATTGCCAATTTGGACTCTTAGTTGAGGTTTCGGAGGGCAAGATTGGAAGATCTCCATCTGTTCCTCTTCATTGAGTGGGGTCATCATTTCCAGAGCTTCAATTCCATCTCTTGTAGAATTCACTTGCTGGCTCATCGAACGTTGTAGGGTACCACAGTAGGTCATTCAGGCTGGTTTCCCAATTCAAATTGGCTTTATACTTTTCTAGGAAAGCTTCTTTGATCTGGTCCCAAGTAGCTCGGGCCTCTGGTTTCACATGCGGGAACCACCTAAGAAATGAACCTTTTAATGATAGGCGAAAATGATCGGCCATTTGTTGTTGTGTACAATCTTTGGCTCTCATGGCAAGAATGTAGCTTTCAATGTGAGTCAGGGGACAATCGGTGCCGTTGAACTTTTCAATTTACGGCATTCGGAATTTTGGAGGGAGAGGGACAACTTTGTTGGGATCGGTGATGCGGTATCTTTGTCCTCTTGGTGTCTATTTCCCAAACTTCTCTTGCATGGACCCTAACTTGTTCCCTTAGCCAAGCCATGTCGAGTCGGGGGATGGTTTAGGATTGCTCGATTCCGGAGAAGGCTTATCGACTTGGGTGGAAGGACGAGTGGGTGGCACGGTGGTAGGCTGGTACCAAGGCTTGGGGATCTTTGGAGGGAAGTAAGTGTAAACTTGACCGGGTCCCGTGTTCCCGTGAGACTGGCCGGAAGGCATAGGAATTAGGCTCATAATTTCAGTAGGAAAAAGGATACGGAACCTCACTGGGGTCTGTGGGCAAAGTTGGAGGCGGAAGATCTGCGTGGCGAGGACATGAATTGAGAGGGTCATTGAGCTGATTTTGAGGCCTAGGAAATGCACAGGATGGCCCATGCGAGGAGAGGGAGTGAATCCCGTGGGGTAATGCGGAGGCTGCATGCTTAGGGATAGGCGAGGCGTTTGCTTTCTCGTTGGTAGGGGACAAAGCTAGGTCTCACTTGAGGAGGTGAGGGTGTTGGGATCTGATGGCTTGAGATGTTGGAAAGGGTGAAGAGGGGTAATCTGGATAAGGGATCGTATGAGGATGGAGGAGGGCATTGGTTATAGGTGGATGGGTTTGAGATGGCGCACTTACGGAGGCTCATCTTCTATCATCACCAAGGCCGTTGGGCTCGACCACTATTTGAACTCCATGACGACGAAGCGCTTCGATGAGCGTGGCTTGCATTCCTCATGGGCCTTACGGCCTGTTTTCCGGGGCTAAGGTTAGCTCTTCTTCCCTAGTCATGCGGTTTACCCAAAGGCCGGCCTTTGTTTCTGTCAAATCGGTCATTCGACTCTACGGGCGATGAGCGAGGATTACGCGAGCTGTCGAGGATTACTGCGCTAACAAGTCGGCGGCCTCGGTGTTCTCACCCACTTCTTTCTCGGCTGCGGGAAAGGGATAGGAAAGGTTTAGACTCGGGGTAGGTGTTTATTTGAAGGCTCGGGCAATATGCAAATTAGAATCTTCAAGTTTACTTAAAACAGTGTATTTTATTAATATCTATTTGGTTGGAAAAGGGGTTACGCCCTTCTTTTTCACAACTACTCTAGATCTGGATCGAGTGGGTTCCGTCACTACGTCTATAAGCCCCTCGTATTCCACCATGTATTTCGACCTCCCGGGGTGGACGGCCCGGGCGAGGGTCACATAGGGCACGCGGATCCCACCACCGAGAGTAAGAACGCTCTATCGGGTCTAGCGGGTCATAGGACCTTTCAACGCACGAGCGTGCGGATTATAGTCAAGGCAATGCGTGAAAGTCTCGTCTCTACGCCTCGACGGATCTTTGGCGAGTTTCGCTTGAGCCGAATGACGGTTTTGACTTTCGGTAATGTCCGAGAATATAATAGGCATGGGTCGGGCGGCAAAAGCCGGATGACACGGTGTCACATTGAACTTCGTTGCATACGCGATGCGTGAGTCGGAATCGAAGTCAATGCCGGTCAAGATCTTGCCAATTTTTCCTTGTCGGAATTTTGGCAGAGCTTCGCTTGAGCGAAAGATCTTTTGATTTTTGGGCAAAGACTTGGTCTTGACTCTTACGCATTCCGTGCGGGTCAAGGTCAATAGTCAATGTCGGAGTCAAGATCTCGCCAATTTTTCCTTGTCGGAATTTGGCGGGAATTTCGCTTGGCGAAAATCTTGGCTTAGTTATGAACTAAGGCTTGACACTTTACGTGGGTATGCAAGCTAGGCTATATGACACGGACTAGACCAAAAACCAACCAAAAGTCACGGTTTTTGAAACGTGTGACACGGGTGTGCATTGGTCGACACTTGGCTGCCATGGGGAGGTTGGGATGATTCCGTGCGCGCCAGGAGCATCGTAAAAGGCTGTCCCGTGGCTGCGGTGGAACCACCCTCGGGTTTGAAGGACGTGCGTGCAAAAGTGTACGAGGATATATCGGAGTGCGCGTAGTGTGCGGTCTCCTAAAAATGTTCCTTTTTGAGTTAAAAACGAGATTTTCATAAATGTGTTTTAAAGGAATGATTTTCGGGACGGGGGAAAATGCAACACATAAGCACGTAAATTTTAAGGAGCCCCGATCGGTCGTAGCCGAGTAGCCCCAGTGCTAGGGCTTGCCCAGTTAACCATGATTTTTCTGGTGGAATTGCCGCGAGGTCGTATGGTCGAGAATCCTATGAGGATTAGCCGTACGGCGCATGGATCAATTTTCCGGGTTCCCTCCTTTTGCTTTTTTTTCGGGTTATTTCCCGTTTCAAAGTATGCCTGAGATTCCAAGATGCAAATGATGCAATGCATGGTAAAAGAAAGCAAGCACGATTAATGAAATCGGCTATGGGAGTCTAACCCGCTCAAAGGGAAAAGCTTTTTTGTATTTTTTTTTTCAAAGTTTTTTTTTTCAAAAAGGGATACGAGTACGTGGGATTGTTAAACCACCTTGTTATCCCAAGCCCGGGTTAGGGAGCGATACGAGGAAGGGTAAGTGGGGTCCACCTATATACCAAGTATCGACTTTTGTTTTGAAAATAAAGCTTTTCTCCTTTGGGATGATCCCAGTAGTCGCCAAGCTGTGAATGTGTGCCCAAAATTTTTGTTTGTTGGAATTCACGCGAGTTTGAAGACATCCGAGTTATTTGAAAAACGGAGTCGCCACGCCATTTTGATTACCTCAAAACTTTGAAAAAAAGGTTTTATGGGTTCGGAGGTTAAGTTACCCCTTGGGAAGAACGTTTGGCGTTCACCCAAAGTGCCTTGCCGGAGCAAGTCTCCCTAGATTTCATTAATCGTGTTTGCTTGCGTGCTTTCTTTGTGTGCATGTGTTTGAAAATAAGGGGGGGAATGTCCCAAGTTGTCTTCTGGACGGCCACAAACCATTTGTTGGTTGTCGCTCGGGATTCCTTGGAATTTATGTATTTGGGATTATGATCCCGTCTCATCTTATGACTTATGATCATCGCATTTTAAACCTCGGGACCCTCGGGACTTGCGTGATCGAGAGAATGACTCTCTTTTGGGTCAAAGATGAGGTTCTTTAGGAAGGAATGTCCTTAGCCCATCAATCCTACGCTTTAAGACGGTCGAGCTCGTATAGAGGCTTCATACTCATTCTTAAGCGATAATCGGAGATATAGGGTTCAAGGTTATCCTTTCTAAAGAAATCATGGAACCTTTAATGGAAGGAACGATGCAAAGATGAGAACTTTTACACCGGTCCGTTCCAAGGTTGGGGGAAAGGGGAAATGCATGATGAAAATGACTCTTTAATGAAAAGATGACATTTTTAGGTTGCAAATGATGCTTTTTGATTTAAAGAAATGATCTTTATGCAAATGATGCATAAAGATTTGATTTTTATGCAAATGATGCATTGAAAAAGGGGTTTTGATGCAAAGGATGCGTTTTCATTGAAAAAGATTTGATCTTTATATGCAAATGATGCATAAAGATGACATTTTTATTGGAAAATAGGGATTTTAGGTGCAAAGGATGCACCTTTATGAAAAAGACTACATTTTTATGACAAATGAGGTCTTAATGCATGCAAAGGGAAAGGGGGTGATAAAGATATGATCTTTATGAATAAATGCCAAGTCCCAAGCAAGATATATGAATGCAATGAGCAAGTATATCAATTAAAATGCAAGGTTAGGGCGTGCGAGGTTGCAATCGTTTCCTTCGCTTCTTCGGATGGAGCTAGGAGGAGAGGTTCTTCTTGGGTCTTCAAGGAGGAGGGAGATGGCTTCTTGAGCTTCTTCTTCACCT